>LPNX010746583.1:277994-348992 GCA_001517045.1 Pseudotsuga menziesii | reverse complement strand
TATTCTCAGGCATAGGTTTATCTCTTTTCCGGACCTGAGGGACTAAACTTACGAAAAAGGAACCCCCGGTATGAGCTTAGTTTTCTCTTTTTCGTGCTCCGGACCAAAACATGAAAAATATTCCGAGTGTACTTTATGTCTTTGTCATGCTCGTTAAACTCTAAAGAACAAAGCATCGAGTTTGTTGTTGTAAGATCCGTTTCTCGTAATCAAATGGATCTTTTCGAGTGATCTTGCCTTCCTTCACACTCGTAAAACTCAGGCTGTATATGCTGCGTTTGAAGGAGCGTTGGGTAGGTGGTAATTTAACCTTTTTCGGACCTTCCCGACTAAGTACGAAAAAGGTGCACCTTTTCTTCTTCGGAAGTTAAGAGAGTTCTTCTTTAGTTTGTTTTATACTTTTTCGGCCTCAGGAGACTAAATTGTACGAAAAAGGACCCCCCTGGAGTCTTCTTTGGAGTTTTCAGACTCTCTAAACTATGAAAACACCGTCGAGCATGTACTAGTTCGGGCTCGTAAAATCCACGAATCAGTGCCTTATCAAGCATTCTTCTTTCTTTTCTTCGAGCTTACCAAAAATGAAGATGGTCCCGAGTTTGCTTTCTTGGACTCGTTAAACCTTTACAAGAAAGAAGGGAAGGGGAAGGTTTATTTCCATGTCTTTTTACATCATGGCAGCAAGTCTTGTTTCCTTGAACAAAGCACCAGTTTTGAGTTTATCAATAGTTGGGTCCTAGTCTTTTGACCTTATCCTGATTCAGAGTTTTCTTACTCCTCCAGTTGGTCTCTTTTCCAATTATATGGGGAATCTGTCAATGTCTCCTACATTGCAGATTTGTTTCGTTGGTCCTATTTTGTGTCAAATGCTGCCTAAGTCACTTTTGTGTCGTGCTCACTGTTCAAGAATTAAACCTTTGTCGGCCATTCTGCAGTTGCCTTGACCTTTTGTGTCAGCCATTTCCCTGGTATCAGTACATTGCATCATGTCTTCAGTGGTCCTTTTTGTGAAATTCAGTACCAATTCCAGATCCAATTAGTCTTTGACTTACCTCGTGTTGGATGATGAAGGATTCCTTAATGCCTTCCTTCCAACGGATCTCTTCCTATCGACTGCAACACATCTTGCTCTGGGAATGAGATTTAGAGTTTTATGACAGTACCTTGGGAATTGTTGTCCTCAATGGCAATTTCCCTCGCTATTGGGTAGTGGGGATACCTTAATGTCTCCTACTCGATGGATTCTTCAAGTGTTCGACTTCAAGTCCTTGTAATCACACTTGTTAGAATGTACTAGGTACCTTGGGGACCATTTTCATTATTGGTGGTTTCCCTCGCGTTTGTTAACGGTTTTCATTATTGACCGGTAATCAAACGGTTTCCTCCATGTTCGACTTCAACTCCTTTATTCGCATGGTTAGGATTCGTACCTTTTTTGGGCGGTTTGGATTGAAGACCTTGGGATGATAGTAGCATTGTCATCATTTTGTTATTTCCCAAGTTACGCAAGACCTTGTTATCTTTATATGACATTTTGTTGAGACATAGATCCACCTTGTATTTTTGTGGCTATGATCGATTGTTGAGTATGGATCCACCTTGTTCATTTGTGGCCATGGCTCCTTTAGATTTGATGTGGCACCTTTTTGCATATTGAGCGACCATGATAGTTTCATCAGTTATACATATGTTGGATCCGCCTGTATCTTCATGGCATTGTTTTGTATATGGACGTGTATGTCCCAGAGATCAGTTTTTTTGACATTTATCTCTCTTACAGGTACCTTCACTCGAGCCTTTCGATCTTGGATTCTCTGCTCTCTCCATACTCAGTTGTTTCCTTTATAATGTATTTTGGCTATCATCTTCCCCTCTAACCTCACACATTAGGGGGCATCTGTTTTAGCTCAAAATGACACATCTTTGCTTGTGACCAATTTCCCATGATTTCGTCGCATGTCGGCACCTCATGAAAGTCATTGAAAAAACACCTATCTTGGAGGACCCATATCTTGAGTTTTGTAACTCCGTTTGACCTTATCTCTGCACCATTGGAAAGTTATTTCAGTTGGCTAAAACTTTCTAGAAAACACCAAAGTCTGAAAATGCCCAGAAATACCCTAAAAATTTGTTTTTTGTACATTCGCGATTTTTCTTAAGGCAAACCCACGAATGTGCCTCTTAGCATTTAAAACATTAAAACATGAGTTAATTGGAGATTAGTTAAGTCATTTAACTTAATTTTCTTAACTGCTGTAACTTATCCAACCTTCAAAACTACCTTATTTCCCCCATATAAATAGAGGTAGGGAGGTCCATGGAATCGGGACTTGAATTTCTGCATTGTTATGCTGGAGGAATCGGGACTCTCTTTGCCCACACCTTTTCCCTGGAGGTCTTCCCCTTGTGTTGCAGAGCTTGGAGGCTGAGTTCTTTGGAAAAAAGAAGCAGCAGAACCATATCAAGGTTTCGTGAGGTGCCAAACTTGAATATAAGGTATACTTGTACTTGTTTTCAAGATTAATAAAGATGTGATGTCCTTCTTCTTCCCGAATCATTGTTCAATGTGTGATTGAATCTCTGTTTATGATCAGATTATGATGTTAATCAGATTATTATTTAAGATTTAATTGATTATCATTTTTTTATATGTGGTCATAATGGCTTGAGGAAGGTATAACTTGTTTTGCAGGTCTCTTGGAGCGAGAGGAGCAAGAAGAGGATTGAAGAGAAAGTTTGGACCAGCCTTCAGTTAATCAGGTGTGGATCTTTCTCATCTCTGAAACTTGCTGTTATATGCTTGCTGAACATTGTGCATCTCTCTTCCAACCCCAGTACGTTGATGGCCTCTTAAACCCTAGCCATAGGATACTTTCCTTTACAACAATCTGTTATAGCTCAAAATGACACATCTCTGCCTGTGACCAATTTCCCATGATTTCGTCGCATGTCGGCACCTCATGAAAGTCACTGAAAAAACACCTATCTTGGAGGACCCATATCTTGCGTTCTGTAACTCCGTTTGACCTCATCTCTACACCATTGGAAAGGTATTTCAGTTGTCTAAAACTTTCTAGAAGACACCAAAGTCTAAAAATGTGCAGAAATACCCTAAAATTTTGGTTTTTGTACATTCGCGATTTTCCTTAAGGCAAACCCACGAATGTGCCTCTTAGCATTTAAAACATTAAAACATGAGTTAATTGGAGATTAGTTAAGTCATTTAACTTAATTTCCTTAACTGCTGTAACTTCTCCAACCTTCAAAACTAAGGTAGTTTTGAAGGTTGGAGAAGTTACAGCAGTTCAGTTAGGTCATGTTACTACTTCCAAAGTGTATATTCCTACTTCCAGAATGTATATTCCTACTTCTGAAATGTATATTCATACTTACGGAGTGTATATTCCTACTTACAAAGTGTCTCATGGGACATCTCATGAGATGACTTATGGACCTTATTATGGGACGCAGTATGGATAGGTTTCTTCAGCTTATGGGTATGGGTATCAAAAACTCACTTACTCTCCAAATTACGGCTCTGTATCCCCGAATAGTCAAGGTACACCACATTATGGTGCTTTCATGCCACCCTACATGGGTTAAATGGGAGGAGGGCACTATGGTCAAGGCCATGGTAGTTATGGTAATCAGACCTATGTGAATCAAAACTATCAGGGAGCGGTGCACCGACATGCTCATCCTAGGCTCCCTTTCCTCACAACGCTAAATCTTCCTAACTTGTCAATATTGACGAACAATCCTGTAGCTCATGACCTGGCTTGGCCGGCTGTCCCTACTAAGCTTCCCTCAGACATACCCAAATTTGAGGGAAAACCGGGAGAGGATCCAAGCGAACATGTTACTACCTTTCACCTATGGTGCTCGTCAAATTCCTTACACCAAGATTCGATCTATTTAAGGTTGTTTCAATGCACCCTCACAGGGCTTGCCGTGAAATGGTATATTGAGTTACCTAGGGGGAATTCACTTTGTTCGATGACCTAGCAATGAATTTTCTTAACCACTTCCAGCTACCAGTGCATTACGACATTGGTATGGAACTCTTGTCGACATTTCAGTAGGATAAAGACACTCATATCTCGGACCATATCCAAGAATGGCATAGATGGAAGAGGTTGATTAAAGCCTTTATACCGTCAAAATTCCTCCTCGAATGGTTCCTTAAGTCGTTATTGCCTTATATAGCGAAGGATGTTTCTACATCTAGAGTGCAAAATGAGGAACAAGCCATTTTTAGGACACAAGAACTGGATTTGATTTATGCTCAATCCAGTTTGTTATATGAGATCATTCCCAATGCTCCGCATTCTAGTTTTGACCCTAAAGTTAAACCTGGACCACATGCTGATGGCATTGTTGGTTGTGCAAGTGCTAAACTTATGGATTCGATTGTACAATAGGTCAAACAATTGTTAATAAACCAATATTCTTCGGGAAAAGCCATGGCTTTGTCTCAACCCACCCAAATGCTTAGTGTGCTTTCGGTACAATCTTCAGACCAAAAGGGTAACCAGCAACCCAGAAGGAACAGAAAGAAGGGTAAGAATAATCGTAAGGGTGGGAATAGGAATGAAAATTCTAATACTAATGACAATAACACCCATAATACTGGGGGGGACAAGAAACCGAAACATAAGGTTAAATTTCCTTGCAAGTTATGTAAGGACGATCACCTCACTTACTTGTGCCCTCATATCGATGAAGCCTTGAGATTCTTAGTGCAGGGCCCAACTGTGCTGACTAACCCTTTACCTCACAATCAAAACATGAACTCAAGGACCCATGATCAATCTGGTGGGGATCAAGATCCGTCGGAGGGTAGTGGTCATGGTTGTATTATCATGGTGCATGCTACGGAGGTTGTGACCTGTGTGAAGGAATATGGTTCGTCACAACCCAAACCAAGAAAGAAACCTGATCCACCAGGAACTCCTTTGCGTGTTGAAAAACCTGTGGATAAACCTAAAGTTGCACCTCACATTTCTAAGGGAGTCCTTAAGCATCTGGGGAATAATCCTAATGCCCGAGCCGCCCAGAACTATTTTTTTGTCGAGGATTTGGGCCACACTCCTTGTGCGATGTCTGCACTAGAAGTACTTCAGAGTTTTCCTTTGCAAAGGAAGGCTTTGCTTTCTTCCCTTGGTGTGAATGATGATAATTCTTCCTCCATGATTAAATTTGAAATCACGGGACTTCATCCTCGCTTGCCTTACTATGTGTCTCTTTTTATTCATGTAGAATGTCTTAACATGAACGTTAAGCACACTGTGATTGATGAAGGCGCTGTTGCTTCTGTGATGTCTTTATCGTGTTGGAAGGGTTTAGGTTCCCTAGAGTTGTCTAAATCTGGTACCATGTTGACTGCGTTTGATGGGAGATCATTTAGGCCACACGTGATCCTTCCTTCCCTTAAAGTCCATTTGGGAGGGAAGACCATTGTGATAGAGGTCAAGGTGGTTGATGCGCCCCTTGACTACAATCTCTTTTTGGGTAGGAATTGGATGTACAGTATGCAAGCCATAGCTTCTTCACTATTTTGCGTTGTATGCTCTCCATTTAATGGGAAGATAGTTACAATTGATCTAACATCATTCAATAATCCATCAGTTACTGCATCGTCGAGAGCTTCGATCTCGATTGTAGAGCACTCTTAGCCGACAACTGGGAGTGTGGGTGTGTGCATGTATCCATCCCTCATTGGAAGATTTAGTTTTTCTGCACCTGTCCTTATGATAGGGTCTAGTTTCGGTGAGGATTCGACATCTGTGAGATCGGTGTCTTTTCACATGGGTTATATGAAAGATCCTTGGATTATTCCTACACCAAATACTTTGAGTGATCCCATCATGATAGACATGCCATTGCCTGCAACTATGGTATCTTATCAAGCTAATCTTTGATGTGTTGCAGAGTCTAGTCCTTCCTCTTCACGGATGGAGGAGGAGGACCCATATGTGCTACCTACATGGGTAGTTCAGTCTTCTCATGCTCATGACTACCTTGATAGTGTTTTTCCTTTAGAAGAATCGATTATTGAGGCCATGTCAGGGGTTGAGCCGCCTTGGGAAGAGTTGCATCATAGATCTGATTTTCTTCCTGAGCTTGACCGCTTGGAGCATGAGGACTTTAGGGAGGTTCTTAGTGAGGGAATTGGTAGTCCCATGGTTCCATTAAGCTCTCCTGGTCCGATGGCTGATGGGAACATGGAAAATATATCTCCAATGATTCCTATCAATATCTCTCGTGATCTTGGCAGGATAGAGAATGTCTATATTGGGGCAGAATGTTCCCATGCTGAGATTCAAGAATACACTGAGTTGTTTAAAGAATTTCATGATATCATTTCTTGGTCTTACGATGAAATGCCAGGTATCGACCCTCGCATTGTTGAACATGAGATTAAGACTTATCCCAATGCTAAGCTTGTTCGACAACGCTTACGTGTAGTGAATCCTAGGAAAGCACCCTCGATTAAAGCAGAGATAGAGAAACTGTTGAAAGCTAGTTTTATCTATACCGTTCCCTTGATGGAGTGGGTTTCAAATCCTGTTTCGGTTGATAAGAAGTAGGGAGCGATCCACATATGTACTGATTTTCGTGATTTGAATCGTGCTTGTTTCCCCACACCATTTATTGATCAGATTTTGGATGAGTGTGCAGGTAGCGAGCTTTTTCCCTTTATGGATGGCTTTTCCGGATACAATCAGATACAAATTAAACCTAAGGACCAACATAAGACCGCATTTATTTGTCCTTAGGGAAATTTTTCATATCAGAAAATGCCTTTTGGCCTTAAGAATGCCAGAGCTACTTTTCAGAAGACTATGACCTTGATCTTCCATGATCTCAAATCGATTATCGAAGTATTTTTAGATGACCTTGCTGCTCATTTTCATATGAGAATGCGTCATTCCTATCATTTGATATTAGTATTCGAAAGATGCCTCCATTATTTGGTCAGGTTAAATCCTCACAAGTGCATCTTTTGTGTGAAGTCTGGTCACTTATTAGGATTCATTATTTCCAAGGAGGTTATAAGAGTCGACCCTTTGAAGGTTGAGGCAATACTTTAGTTGTCTCCCCCGAAAAAAATTAGACATCTTCAATGTTTGCAAGGAATGGCAAAATTCTTACGGAGATTCGTTGTCAATTTTGCCAATTTGACTAGAGGCTTTATGCATATTTTGAAAAAGGACACCACCTTTTGTTGGGATGAGTGAGCCTAGGAGTCATTCGATGCACTTAAGCGAGCCCTAGCATCAGCCCCGATGATTAGTCCCCCAGACTATAGCCGTGATTTTCTACTTTATGTGGTCGCGTCCATGGAGATGATTGGTATGGTTTTGGTTCAAGAGGATGGGGAGCTCCAAGAGCATGTTACCTACTATCTGATCCAGAATATTATTGACACAGAGATCCGTTATTCCCATGTTGAGAAGCTTTCCTTAGCTACTGTACATGTGGTTCAATGGTTGAGACATTATATTCTCCTTCGCCAGACCTTGGTTGTAGCCCATTTCAATCCATTTCAATTCATTCTGACTCGAAGAATGATTGGGGGAAAATATAATAAATTGATTGTCATCTTGCAAGAATTTGATCTCGAGTTTGTTTTGGAAAAATCGAAGAAATCGTTAATTTTTGCGGAGCTTATATCAGATTTCCCAAGTGAGGACAAGGAGTTGGTTTGTGAAGATACGTTTATTGATGAGCACATCTTTTTAATCTCAACTTTAGACCCATGGTATGGGGATATTATGATATATTTACAAACATTGAAGGTCCCTACTCACCTCTCACAGGATGAACGATGACGATTACGTCATGTATGCAAGAATTACCTCATAGTGGATAACACTTTTTACCGCCGTGGGGTAGATTTCATTTTACGTTATTGTTTAAATCACAAGGAGGATGAGCTTGTATTGAATGATTTCCATGGAGGGGCCTGTGGTGGTCATTTATCTGGGATTTATACAACCCAAAAAATCTTAAGAGGGGGTTATTTCTGGCCGTCGATCTTTAAGGATTGTGTAGATGTAGTCAAGTGGTGCCATTCTTGCCAGGTGTTTGCATGTAATATGCGCTCAAAACCTGCCCCGTTACATCCCATCATCACCGTCATTCCCTTCACTAAGTGGGGGATTGATTTTATGGATTGAAACCCAAATTCAGCTAGGGGGCATCATCATATCATAGTGGTTGTTGGCTACTTCACAAAATGGGATGAGGCTATGCCTATAGTTAAATCTGATGGTGAGACAGATGCACACTTCGTATTCAACCAGATTATTACTCGGTTCGGTATTCCGAAAGAGCTTGTCACTGACCATGGCTTGCACTTTCAGAATTGTATGATGGAAGAGTTGGCATCAAAGTTAGGGTATAAGCAAGAGCACTCCTCCTCTTACTACCCTCAAGCGAATGGACAGGTAGAAGCAGTGAACAAATCACTTAAATCCATTCTCCAATGAACCATTGCACAAAGCAAGATGAATTGGCACATTATGTTATATCCTACTTTGTGGGCTTATAGAACCGCTGTTAAGACTTCCACAGGTTTTTATCCATATAAAATTGTACATGGAGTGGAGTCAGTATTGTCAGTTGAGTGCAATATTCCTTCTTTGAAGCTAGCCATAGAAATATTACCAGACACTTCACCATTGGAGGAGCGTTTGGTCCACCTTGAGCAACTTGATGAGCATCACCAAGATGCCTTGGTGGCTCTAGAAGTGAATAAACATCGCATTAAGTTCTAGTACGATAAGTCTGTCCGTCCAAGGAGGTTTAGTGAGGGAGACTTGGTCCTTTTGTGGGATCAACCGAAAGAACCCTTGGGGGCAGGAAAGTTTAACCCCATGTGGCATGGTCCTTACGTCATTAAACGTGTGTTAGAGAAGGGTGCTTATGAGTTATTGGATTATGAAAGAACAGCCTTGGTGGAGCCCTGAAATGGGCTCTATCTCAAAAAGTACTATGCATGATTTTTGGCCAAGGCTGGTTATTGTATATTATTGTATAGTTTTGCATAGGTAGGTCTTTTTCTTATGGTGATAGGGTTTGTGATTAGTTTCCATTTCTTTTGGTAGATGTCAATGGAATATTCCACCTTCATAGGATTCGTGGATGGTGCGAGTCGTCACACTCAAAACTCAGCCTCTGCTGCTTGGGTGATTTATACTCCTATGGGTCAGGTATTATCTTCAGGAGGCATATGTTTACGTCCATATTCAAACAATGTTGCTGAGTATAGTGTCATTATTGAACTTCTACAGGATGCCATTTCACATGGTGTTCTCTCTCTTGAGGTATGACTTGATTCAAAGTTAGTAGTGTCACAGCTTAATGGTTTGTACCATGTTAGAGATCCAACATTATTAAGAAGATTCTTACGTGTGAGATTATTAGAATGGCAATTTGAAAATATAACATACATACATGTTCCAAGAAATAACAATCAAGTTGCTAACTCATATGCTAACTACGTGTTAGATTGGAATTTGTTTCATACACAATAAGCTCATCACAAACATAAATTTTTACACATGTAAATAAATAAATCGATCATCATAAAAGTTTTTATAAACATCCAAAATGTGGTAATACATAGTGTCATAATACAAAAATGGGGCTCTCGAGCCACCAAAATATAAATACATGGTAGTACAAAATGTATCACTCCCAGGTATCTAAGCTGGTGGAGGAGGAGGGGGGTTGTGATCGTGGAATGTCACTACGACTCTAGCTAGTCATCGAAATAGCCGCACCCATGCTCATGGTACACCCACCACCTGGCGCTGCATGGCCTCAGGCAAGTCCTCGACTTGCACCATGGGTACTCTATGTGTCAATCTCATGAGGTTGGTATGAATGCTTTGAAGCATTTGCTCTGCATCCACACCCATGATATCGTCCCCTCTTCCCCTCCATCTATGACGAGGGAAGCATTCAGGACGAAGTGGTCCCACATCTGCATGCATATGGTAGATGTCACTATGTATTGTCACCCAAAAACATTTCTTTTGATTCCACATAATCAGAAAACACAAAAAAAAAATTTCATAACTCAAAATTTTTAAAAAGAGGGTCGAGATTCGTTACCAATGTCATCGTATGCCGATCTTGGTGGTAGCGGCATGTCTGAGTCTCCCTGGAAATCTATCCCCACATAGGGGTAGTAATCGATGGAAACTATCTGTTGTCACCACCATGGAAAGAAATCAGCAGGATAGGGGTTGGAAACCCTACCTCCACCCAGTCTATGCATCGCATTCACCCAACATCATTGGGACGGATCTCGAACCCTGTGTAGAGGAACGTCAACTCTAGGTCTCAATCCCGGAACACACTCAAAGAAAAATGTGCTCAGTATTCTGCTGAAACCAAAGTTTCACACTCTACCCATCTTGCACTCACTAAGCTAGTGTTTCATGTTTCCCAGTAGTAGAGTTCTCCAATCGTACACTGTGGGTCTCATGCACTCCACTGCATAGAACATCAGAGGTCGCGAGGCCTGGTGGAGTGAAGCTAAGTCTGCTATCCTATCCAGTGTCAGTAGGATGGCCTTTAGGCATAACACCTGTATGGAGTTAGTTGGGATCTGACTCCCCACCTTCTCCGTGTCCATATAGCAGTACACTGCAATGTACTCATCTGTAGTCAGGCCACCTCTGGGCCCGTGAGAGCGTAGGTTCACCTCTTCCCCCCGTTGGGAAAGTCTAGTAATAAAATATATGTCCTCCACTTCTATGGTGAGGTACATCCCATCTATCTGGAACGAATCTGATTCTAGATCCCAGTAGTCCACTAACATTTCCAATAGTCTTGGTTTGGCTCTTAATCCACCAAGACACCAAAATTTGTAAAGCCCGCATGCACGTAATGCTTGTTGAGCCATTAGATCTGCCCTTACTGCCTCTTCTACATCACCATGTTCATGTTCTCTCCATTCTAGGACAATCCTACACATAAAATTTGAGTTTGATCTATTAGAACACTTAAAAATCATTGAGCGTGGCTGCATACGCGACTGTTTGCTAAACAACCGCGTATGTACGTGACTTTGAGGGTGTTTTCCGCATATATCTAGCCCTATACGCGGAAAAACCATCGATTTCTGTGTGGGCCATGGCGCGCATCTTAGACTGGCCTAGAATCCTAAATACACCATGGAATTTGACAAAATTTGCATCAAAATGAAAGAGTAGAGCATGGGTAAGTACCTGGAAAAAATGGTGGTGGATTCTACCGGTTGGATCTCCTGGAATTCGCTGTTGAAGTTCTAAGCTCAAATGGGTAAAAATTTCAAATGTTTTATAATGATTTGAATTTTTTACTATTTATAGAAATTTTTCAAATTTTTGAAAATTTTTACCCCCTTTTCTATAGTTTGTACTGTTTCTAATCCTTTTGGACCGTTTTTGGACTAATTTATGATGTAGGAGACCTTTTTGCGCGTTGTTTCAGCCATTGGATTGACCGGTTCATGCCGATTTCAGGTATCATGTTTAAACTGGGAAATAGGTTAGGTTTCATCACTATTGGCATTTTTCATGACCTTATGACAATTTCATTATAGCCTTAGGTACGAACCCACTCTATTATGTCATAGAACCTTCTTGATGTTTTAGAAGTGGCATGATATGAGTGGTAGAGCTTGACCTTACATGGGTACCCTAGTTAGTGCCTTATTTTCATTTGGTGCCCATGTCGACATTTTGTCCCTTAGGGTGTGGGATTCCATTGAATAGTATTTCCATGACATTTCGCAAGAGCCTCATACTCCTCTTGATATTTTGCTGGCCTATTTCCCTCAAGACTCCCTTATGTCAAGTTGTAATTGCATTATCATGAGCTTTGCCTGCCTTATTGAGCCTTACGTCAGCTTCCCTGACATTGAGTTTCAGCCATATAGCCCGAGCTTGTCTCATGTCTAGCCATGCAGAACCATTTCATATATCCTTTGCATCTTGATTCCCTATTTTTATCGGGAGGGGACTTTCCCCCGAGTGTCGCTATCCTACACATGTATCCTTGCATTGAGCATAGGTATATTCCACTGCTTGGAACTAGTTTGTTTTCCCATATGACACTCGTCTTGTCCTAGTATGTAACTATAAAGCAGTTTTATTCTTTTTCAATATTTTTAAATATTTGAAAAAGTCCAAAAAAAAAAAAAAAAATCCGAACAAGGAAAGATGTTATCTTTTGGAAGCTATCGAGTCGTGTTGCCTTCGAATAGAGCACTGTATATCACATCCATTGGTTGGGTTTATAGTTTGAATTTAGGATCTATACTCATTTTATCTGAATTTATCTCCACCGACTGGTTAAGCTTCCAGTCCCCATGGAGCCTCTGTCGATGCCTCCTATGTCACAGATATGTCCAAGTTTTGTATATCAAGTCTATGCCACCTTTATTCAATCACCATTCGCCGTTATGATCTTGTTCGAAGGAAGTTGAAACCTGAGTTGGCCATTCCTCAGTTACCTTGACTTTGCATGTCGTCCATTTCCGATACAGTTACTGGTTCGTGCACCTTATGATCGAGTCCTTCCACATTATATAGATTTGCTGAGTACCTCATGTTGGATGATGGGGGATGCCTTAATGCCCTCCTTCCAACAGATTTCATCCCATTGACTTCATATCATTTATTCTAGGATTGGAATCTAGAGTCATTTTTGAGTGCCTTGAGACTTGCAGTCATCAGTGGCAGGTTCTCTTGCCATCGAAAGTTTGTGGGAATACATTAATGTCCCCTGATCGATGGATCCTCTCAAGTGGTCTACCTCAACACATCTATTCACACTTGTTAGTTTGCACTCTAGTACCTTGATTCCCATTATCATTATAGATGGGTGATCTCGCGTCTGTTAATGGTATACATCAATGATCAGTAATCAGACGATGGACTACTATGTTTGACCTCGACACCTCTATTCACATAGTAGGACTTGTACTCGTAGCAGTTTGTGTAAAAGACCTTCCAGATTGGTGGCATCTCTTATATGCTACCTCCTTGATTGTGCCAGTGTTCATGAGATTTCAGCTCTCGTGACTTGATTCCAGTATATGTCATACATTTCCAGCTATTATGGAGATCTTGATCCATTGTATATCTTCAGCCATTATGGAAATCATGATCCTTTGTATATCTTCCTCATGGAGATTATGATCTATGTATATTATGCGTGGAAATGACCACTTATGTGATATTTTGTATCATGCCTATTCATGGCCGTTGTACTCTTATGTATCCGGGACTGCTATATGTATTTACAGTTATATGCAGAGTTGTATCATTGTAATATGCTGATTGGGTGGCTGGTCTTCCATTTGGGATTCTTCATCACTCCACTTCTGGGATGGACTTATAATGTATTTCAGCCATTGTATGACCCCTCTGAACTCACACATTAGGGGGCATCTATTATAGCTAATTTTACCACACTAGGTGAATCACACTTGTATGGCCTTCCCCTGTCCCTCTGCAAACTCCTTAGACCCCTTGGACCATTTTTGTCCTTTGATGTTTCCTAGACCATCCCTAAAAACATGTGAAAATTTCTATATGTGACTTTTAAACCCCTTATCGCATATATACACGGGTTTGACTTCTAAAACTGTGTACATCAGGATGTGTACAAAATCCAAATCCTTTTGGAGTTTTTCTTGACATGGATCTGATTCACGTGTCTCCTGTCCTTCCATATGCCTTGAGATCACTTAGATTTGACCTTTCATTACCCCATTGAAAAGATATATAAGGAACCCTTTGGATACATTGAAGGCATAAGAGAATTGAGAGCAAAGAAACTATAGTCCATTGTTTCCAGAACTTGTGCTTGAGTCTGCATCCCTTTGTCCCTTGGAGCACTTTGGTGTTCTTCCCAAGCTTTCCTTTTGCTTGTGAGCTTGCTATCCAGAGATGGAGGATTGAGGTGGTGGAGGCCCAAGTGGGGGATTCAGTTTCTTTGATTCACAAACGAGTCAATAGAGGTTGTATTCATTGTAATCTCTAATTTTATATTAATAGAAATATTTATTTCCTGTCCAATAATGTATGTTTGAATGAATATTTTATCCATGGATGATTTCAAATGCTTATACATTGTTGATTATATATGCTAGAGTATATCTAACACCAATATATATAGTATGCTTGTCTTGTTTACTTGTTGTTGAGGAAGTGATTCATCAATTCAAGATGAAGTTGGAAATCTCAAGGGGGATCTACTTCAGCCGTCCGGAATAAGGTACGAGGTCTGATCCTTTAGTGTTAGATATTTGATTTCTCTTGCATATTGGAGAGGATTGATTTCTGGAGTCAAGCTGTCTGTTGTGGTACCCTAAGCCATAGGAATTTCTCTCTATAACAAAGAGTCGAGTGCAAAATATTCTCCTTCAATGCATCATCAAATGAAAACAAGTAATATGTAATTAAAACATTACCCTTAAAGTGTTTGGTGCCCAATCCTTTTGGCTTGAGACTATGTATGTTTATCCTTGTTTCATTTTTTCATTGCATTCAGATTTTAATCGACTCAGTGAAGGTATAAGACCTGCACCCATACTTGGACCACTATTCATTGAAGTACATTGCTTCTACTATATTTTCAATCTATGTAGATATTAGTTTGTAGGGGTCTTAGATATTTTGGAATCCATGGGTATTGTGATTTACCAACTCCCTTTGTTCAAATACTCCATAGATGCACCTAACCATCTTTTACCTACTAGGAAGGAGTTGAATTGGTTCATTCAAGATGCCATTTACAACTAGTTCATATAGATCACTTAGATAAACCCTTTGGGCAGGTCACGGGGGCTTCACTTGTTGGCCAATATCCTATCACGTTAGTTCATATTGTGGGTTTTAAAATTATAAAAAATCAAACCAATATATTGTAGGTATTAGGGAGATGAGGGGTTTAAGGTGGGGGTGGGTAGGGTGGTTTATAAGGATTGAGGTATAAAAAGGGGTGGGGAGGAGGTTTTAAGTATTGGGAGGGGCTTTCAACAAAAAAAGTTTGGGTCGATATCTTTCGAAATTAAGGGTATTGTTTAATATCCCACGATCGCACGTGCTATGTGGGAGGTTCACTAACTGAAGTCCTTATGGGGCAGGTTATGGCTGAATATGGCCTTCTACGCTAAGAAATTATTCAAGTTGATGGATGGGATCATTGTCTATCCTTAGTACACTCTTCACCATTTTATGCACACTCTTTGCATTCCCCTAGGCCAATTAGAGTGGGTTCACATAGAATTTAGGCGGAGGTGGGCCACCAAATTGACTAGCCAAAGATGATATTCCATCTATGACAACTAAAAGAGGTTAAAACATATGATAACTTCATCTTCCAATTCCCCATATATTATTATATATGAGGGTAGTTCCGTTATTTCTTCAGAGAACCATGAACCCTATCCATCTTCTAATTTAGACACCCTCACTAGATATTCCTAGCCTTATATGAGGAAGGGTCCCTCAAAATTTGATCCCATACTATCTACACACATCCTAATTTCTATTGGAATAATCAAAACCCATTCCCATGCTTATGATAAAATAATTAATTGTTTTGCCATTAATTTCCTAGGTCCTACGCTGGCTAGTTGAAATCCACTATCATTTTTGTGGTCAAAATTTCCAAAAATTCCTATGAATCACTTTGGAAATATTATCTATAATATTCTTACAACCCATGGACTTCCTAGTTTAGTAACTGCACATTCCTTCCTTATCCATAGTTTCCATCTTTTCTGCAGTTTTAAGGCAAAAGGTAAAACTAGTTTTAAGGTATACTGCCTTGTTTTTGTCACAAATCACCCTCCTTATATTTCTCACCTAAAAGAATTATTAAGTCCAATTTCCTTCACTTATCAGCTATAACAACTCATTCATCCAATTTGTGAGCCTCTTGACAGATTAGGAAAGTGTTTTATGCACCTATGGGGGATTTTGACTAGTTTAGTAAGCATACTTTTGTATTGATTCGAATGGAATCTTTATGATTTCAAAACCTTGGAGTATATACATGATTGAACAACTAATTACTATATAATTATGGCTGGTGTGAAGTAATATAACAACAATTTGTGTTATTCAACTGATTCAGTCTCCTTTATTGAGTGTTTCTTGCATATTTTTCAAGCAATTTTGTGAGCTCAATTGATCTGAGATTGGGATTAATTTCCACATCGTATAATATCCTTGGTATCTTGATTTTTCTCCTCTTTTATTTCTTTTTCAAGGTCGACATCACTCACTGGGAGCACATTTTTTCTATTCAAGGGAGCAGTTGCTGAAAAATGGATTAATCTCAAAATATCATCTTGACTTCATTCAACTATTTCGAATAGAAGGAACATATGGAGATTCTTATGAGGAGTAAATGCCACTATAGAGTGACCATGGAAACTAAATTTGAGTGTAATGCAGCAGCATAGAATATCAAGTGGCATAATAGGATAGATGAGGCGTATGGTCTCTTATGTCTCATCATTTCCAGAGACCTTCTTTTCCATCGTGATGGATTTTCATCACCAGATGAAGTATGGGAGAAGATTCAAAATTTATTTGGGAAGATATATAAAATGAGGGGTTATCAACTGGAGAATGAGCTGATTTCACTTAATCCAAGAAGCTTTGAATCCTTGCATGTCTACTTCTCAAAATTCAAATCCATGGTTTTGCAGTTGAAGTAGTATGGTATATATAAAGAAGATGAACAACTAGTCTTAGCCATCCTTTCAAAGCTTGGACCTGAATACTCAGTATTATTTTTGACCTTCCATGCCACCAAGTTGATAACTTGAAACTGGAAGATTCCTTCACTAGTAGATTTCATGGAATCCTTGACTCAAGAGAAAGACAAATTGGTCATGATGGGCACCATTAAACCTTCCAAAGATCAAGATTTGGTTGTTGGATATTCTAAGGTGGATCGCAAAGGGAAAAATAAGGCTAAGAAGCCTCTAGATAAAAAGGAGAAAAGTTCAAGTCTCAGGAGGAGTCCTCAAACTCCAAGAAGAAGAACTCCCAGAAGAAGAAAGGCAAAGGTGAAATATTGAGCAAGTGCGCATACTGCGGTAATGTATTTCATCTTGAGAGATCTTGCATGAAGAAGCAGATTGATATGTTGACTCACATCCTAGAGAAACACAATATCTCACTTCCTAAATGTGCAAAGAAGAAGGAAGGATGATCTGGTTCCAAAGATAAGTAGAGAGTACATGACCCTGTTGCAAGAACTGTACTATTTCCTTCCTTTATCATTGATTCTAGTGCTTCAAGGCACATGGCTTCATTAAGAGAGGCCTTCTCCTCTCTTGATGATTCAAATGGTCCAAATATTTTGCTGGGAGAAAACTCAAAAAATGAAAGTAAGGGTAAGGGTAGCATATATTTTTACCATGGTTCCTTCAATAATGTTTTGTATGTCCCAGGTCTTGCTGCTAATATCTTGTCAGTCTACTAGATGACCCACACTGGGTCTCGTAAGAAGGTTTTTTTCTCTTTCAATGATTTTGAAATATTTGATATTTCAGTTGATAGAGTCATTGCTAAAGGTTTTTTGGATCATAGTTCAAAAGTATACAAGTTCTTAAAATTCATGCCTTTC
Organism: Pseudotsuga menziesii; assembly: GCA_001517045.1. Classification (NCBI taxonomy): domain Eukaryota; kingdom Viridiplantae; phylum Streptophyta; class Pinopsida; order Pinales; family Pinaceae; genus Pseudotsuga; species Pseudotsuga menziesii. Next base: position 331,340 of record LPNX010746583.1, on the reverse strand, counting down.
TCTAACCCCTCTTCTCTCCTCACTCATGCTAATGAAGAAAACAAGATTTGGCATGATAGGTTTATCCATATAAATCATAAATAGATTTCAGATTTATGTGAAAAATACATGGTTTCAGGGCTTCCAAAGATAATTTTTTCCAAACTTAGTTTTCCAGGGTTGCATCCTAGGAAAACATCCAGAGCATAAGTATGAGAGAGTCAGTCATGAGCAAACTTCTGCACCTCTTGAGCTCATCCATAGTGACATTGTTGTTCCTTTCCCTTATATTTCCATGATTCAAGCCAAATATGTCCTAACCTTCATATACGACTTTTCCAGGTACTGTTGGGTTTACTTCCTTAAACTCAAGTTTGAAGTTTTTGAACAAATTTTCAAGGTTTTTAAAGCCTTGGTTGAGAACCAGTATGGGAGGAAAATCAAGATCCTCAAATATTTAAATGGTGGTGAATATGTAAATTATAAATTCATTAAATATTTTGAATATGAATATATCCATATGCAACACTCTATTCCTTAAGCACCTCAACAAAATGGTGTTGCTGAGAGGAAGAATAGAGTCCTCAAGGAGATGGATACTTGTATGATGGATTCTAACACTTTGCCACCAATTTTTTAGGATGAAGCTATAAAATGTGCATCCTACATCCAGAATAGGGTGCCTAACAACAAAATTGATGGAATCACTCCTTTCAAATCTTGGAGTGGACACAAGCCTGATGTGTCTCATTTCAGGATTTTTGGCAGGATTTTTGGCTCAAGGGCATGGGATAGAATTCTACTAGATAGGAGGAAGGATTTGGAGCCAAAAGGTCAAGAGTTACTATTTATTGGGAATTATCAATATTCCAAAGGGTATAATATTATCAACACGAGAACTACAAAATATTTCATTGAAAGGAGTGTTCAGTTTGAAGAAGAGCCTGTGCTAGCAGTAGAAATTAGAGAGTCTTCTTCACCACCACCACATTTGACCGTATGTGAAGAGACTAATGAAATTTATGATACTGATATGTCTGATAATGATGATTTAATTTCATATCCTAACATCCCCACAAGGCCAAAGTTGGAAACAAATACCATTCAAGTAGTTGGGGAACTAGCTCAGAATCCTAGTGATTATCGGAGGACTAGATCTCAATTCGAGAGTGCCCTTTCTGTCAAGGGCCCTTTCTTTATTGAGAAGTGTTATATAATGATTGAATCTAATACATCAAAATATGAAGAAGCATTAGAATATCCATTTTAACCATGAAGGAGGAATACCATTCGCTGTAGAAGAATAACACATGGGAACTAGTCACTCTCCCCCAAGGGAGAGAGCTAGTCAAGTGAAAGTGGGTATTCAAAACTAAATTTGATGCTGATGGTTCTCCTATGAAGTATAAGGAAATTTTAGTGGACAAGGCATTCTCCCAAGTCTAATTCATTGACTACAATAATACCTTTGAACCAGTGGAAAATATGGACTCCATAAGACTAGTTTTGGCCATTGAATAGTGCCTTTATACATGGAGATATGAAAGAAGAAATATATATGTATCATCCATAAGGTTTTATCACTAATCCATATCTTGTGTGTAGGTTGAAGAAATAATTGTATCACTAGTGGAAAATGAGATATTAGTGACGAAAAAAATGACCAAAATCCACATATCAATGACCACTTTTGGTTTGGCGATAGCTGGTGTCTAATTTAGGGTCTTTTATTACGTGACCAAAATTGGTCATCTTTATTTTGGTTATTTATAGCTTGTTAGTTGGTCATTAATTTTATCATATATTTGGTTAGTAATTTGGTCATATATTTGAATCAATGACCAAATATATGACCACATTTATGACCAATTTTTCTGGCCACTTTTCCTAACTCACGTGACCCAGGTTCTGCGCAGCCCGTCAACCCAAAAAACACCCAAGATACTGGCCCAATAGAGAAATCCCCTTTGGCAACACCTGCAAAGTGGATGTAGTCTCACTGGAGATATCTCTTTGATGGGTAACTACTGGAACCATGTTTCCACGTCTTGTCGAGGGATTATAGTCCCTTGGCACACGACCAAAGAGCTCTACCAAGTCACGAGGATGGAGTCATTTATGCCGAACTATAGCACACAATGCGCATATAATTTCTTAACTACTAATGACATGACATAGATTCAGACTTAGTACTTTAAATATAAAGAAATATAAAATAAATCTAGCAGACAGGCGCAATACAACAGACACGCAACAATGATTACGCCGTAAAAATGAACTAATACTCAGAAGTAGTGCATAATAACCTATTCATGCATTTAGAATTCTATTGATAGTATGACATTCATTTAAACATGACAGGACTTGCATCATAAACATAAACAAACACATGCATTAAATCATCAACACACAAGAGAGTTCACGTGGAAACCCATCTGGGAAAAACCACAAGGTGCTCTTCATCTAGCATGAAAAATATATGGCACCTTTAGCCTCTATCTAACTATAGGTTGTCTTAGATCTAGCTTTATGCTTAGAATATTTCTTGCTCTCATGCTCTCTGTCTTATTTCTCCTAACTACTTCTACCATATACTGATCCGCACATGGCTTGGATCGAATTCTATAGTATCTGCACCCCTCTAGCAGAGATTCTCTTCTACTCCACTACCTCCAACTGCATCTTGTAGAATTCTAACTAATATACCACTCATATCTCACAACTTTCCTCCATTCCCTGAGAGATCATCCAACTAATAACCAATCAAAATAAACTAAAGAGTGATATAAAAATCCTCCAAAGAGTAAAATAATAGCAACAAGAAATAACCAATAGCAACCAACCCTCTAACTATTGAATCCCTCCTATTTATACTATTTTACATGACCACGTAGGGTCGACTGCATATAGGAAGTCCATTAATTGTCACCATCGGCCGCCCCCTAGGCTACAGCTATGGTGATCATTACTTGACATGAGGCACTAACGACCTTACTTACAACATCTGTTCACTCATGTGGCATCCACTAAATTAAGCCGACTTCAGCACCCACAATCATCCTGTCTCTTTCAGTCATTAATTTGCACTTGTGCTACTATTTTACCCTGCAAGCAGTTTCCTTTCATGCAGTTTCCCTTTTTCACGTAGGTGACATCTTTTGCACATATTCCTTCTTCTGCACATATTTCATCTTTTGTGCAGTTTTCTTTCTCCACGTAGATTTCCTTGTCTATGTATATTTCTTCTATACCTTCTGCGTGCTTCCTTTTCCTTGTTTGTGCTTGTGTGGTGGATTGATTCTTGCATGTTTCTTCATTTGCACTTATTTCTTGCGCACTTTCTGTTAGATTTTTAACATTTAAGCTATATGATCTTAGGATGTTCTCTGAGAGAATAACAAGCACATCAATCAAACACAAGAGACAATGAACACAAATATTTTCCTCGGGGAAACCATAAAGGAGAAAACCCCACAACTTCCTTAGAGATAGAATCAACAACAAAAATAAAACCCAGAGATAGTAAGATGATCTCCCAACAGCATTAGTCTCTCTCTCTCTCTTGTCCCAGCTTCTTCTTTCTCTCTCAGTTATGCACTACAACTAAGTGTGAGTGGATGTGTGTTAAATAGTGAGGCTCCCTCTCTATTTATACTAATTCTTGACTAGACAATAACTCACTAGGGTTGAATTCTCTAGGAGAGTGTAATAACCCTAGGGCCCTACAACTGTGGGTACTTTAACCCTTGATCAATAAGGAGGGATACACTCTATGACTTTACATGACTTGTTTACATTATTGAATCTCTCGATAGGAACATCAGGGCATGACATGACTCAATTAAATTACATATACTTCCCAGAATAAACATCGAGGTATAATACATAAGATATACAAGTGAATACATTATGAAGTTACAAATACATCAACAGTCCCTCTTAACTAGGAAGGTATTCTCTCGACACAATTTATCAACACAAGTATTCTTCTCTTTATCATCTAGATCATCATCAAGTCATCTTCATCTTCAAGTCTGGATCATCACTAGATCTGGATCATCACTGGATCTAGATCATCATTGGATCTGGAACCTCCCTGCATATGGATCATCACTAGATCTAGATCATCATTGGATCTAGATCATCATTGGATCTGGATCATCACTGCATCTGGATCATCACTGGATCTGGATCATCACTGCTGGATCATCACTGCATCTGGATCATCACTAGATCTAGATCATCACTGCTAGATCATTACTGGGTCATCATCACTGGTGCTATCTCAATTCTAATCATCATAGGAAGCTCTACAGAGCCAACCATTTTTCATGTTGCTTGTAGGCCTAGCCTCTAGGTAGGTCCTCATCTTCTTCAGAACTTATATATGACCCAGTCAGAAAGGCCCACCCAACACTTACATCTGATCATGGGATTAACACATCAACCATGTTAGAAAGGCATGCCCAGCACTGACATCTGACCATGCGATGAACACATCAACCATGTCAGAAATTATCAACACTCACATCTGGCCATGGGATGAACACATCAACCATGTCAGAAAGGCCCAACACTTATATCTTACCATGAGATGAACACATCAACCATGTAAGAAGGTCTCAACACTTATATCTTACCATGGGATGAACACATCAACCATGTAAGAAAGGCTCATCACTTATATCTGACCATGGGATGAACACATCCACCATGTTAGAAGGGCTCAACACTTATATCTGACCATGGGATGAACACATCAACCATGTCAGAAGGGCTCAACACTTATATCTCACCATGGGATGAACACATAAACCATGTAAGAAAGGCTCAGCACTTATATATTACCATGGTATGAACACATTAACCATGTAAGAAAGGCTCTGCACTTATATCTGATCATGTGGGATGAACATATCCCGCAGTCACATCAGAATGGCTCTGCACTTATATCTGATCACGCGGGATGAACATATATCGAGTCACATTAGAATGGCTTTGGACTTATATCTGATCATGTGGGATGAACACATCTTGTAGTCACATTAGAATGTCTCTACACTTATATCTGACCATGGGATGAACACATCAACCATGTCACAAAGGCTCACGGACTCATCACTTCCATTTGGAGGGAACCTCAATCTAGAGAACATGAAGTTTCTCCCTGAAGTACTCAAACTTCACTCTAGCTATTGGTTTGGTTAACACATCAGCTATCTTCTTGTCTATCGTAACATACTGGAGCTTCACTGCTCCTCTTTGTACCATATCCTTGATATAGTTATATTTGATCTTGATATGCTGATCCAGATGGAGATCGGTGGCCACCCACCTATTCCACTGGCTCAAAACAATTGTTCATTGTGGCAGTTTCCTAGTTATTTTTCGGCAGTTTTTCGAGTCCTAAACTTCCGGGGCCGTTTTGAGGCCTTAAACGACGTTTTTTGGAGATTCGGGGCCAAATGGTTGCCATCGGCATACATTTGGCCGACCAAAAGTTGTAAAGCTTAGACCAACCTTTCCAACGAGTTCCCGAACGCCCAAATCGGAGATCGTATGCAAAAGTTATGACCCCGGGAAGTTGACTGTTCAACTTACCACCATGGGGCCGCAAACTTTATGACGGTTCATCTTCTAGGGTTACGTTTTGGGACTTTCGGGGTTCTCACCTCATTTTTATTATAAATAGGCCCCTTTGGCCTCATTTTGTATTCATCTTGGCACGAATGAGTGTAGCGGCCACATCTCTTCTCAGAGATAGCTACCACCATTCTAGCAATTGTATTACAGTCTGTTCTATTTTCGCCATTTAATAGAATATGTGTTTACTGTATCTCTGTTGTATGTGCAAAATGTCTGTTATTATGATTCTGTATATGTTCTTTCATTTCGTTCACACATAAATCCGGATCATATGCTTTGACTTGTCATGGAACACTAGGTTCTATGACAACTTCTTACAACTCTGATTGTCGCAATATATGCAAGTAGAATCCAACTGGAGATCAAAAAAATAAGATAGTAACTTCCTAAGCCACACTGCCTCACAACTAGCCGAGCAAGCTACAACATACTTTGCTTCAGCTGTACTCAGTGGCACATAGGATTGCTTCCTGCTAAGCCATGAGATCATACCTGATCCCATACTGAAGTTGTACCCTAAAGTGCTCTTCATATCAATGGCACTACCTGCCCAATATGAATCCACATAACCTTCCAGATTAATCTTCTGATTCACCTCATACTTGAGCCCATAATCAACTATACCCTTCAGGCACCTCAAAATATGCTTTGAAGCAATAAAGTGAACATGTCTCGGATCTGTTAGGAACTGGCTCAATGTGTTCACAGCAAAGCAAATATCTGGTCTCATATTCATCAGGTACAACAAGGACCCAATCATCTGATGATACATCGTAGCATCAACCGATTCTGATGAAGCATCACTTAATAGATTTAGGTTCGATGCCGTAGGTGTGGTCATGGACTTGCATTCCATCATCCCAAACCTCTTCACAATCTCTACTGCATACTAATTCCCTTGTCCCAGGGAGATTCCATCTGTATACTGCCACACTTCCATGCCTAGAAAGTAATGCATCATACCAAAGTCCTTCATTTCAAACTCAACAGCAAGCTTCCTCTTTGTATCAATAATCAACCCATCCTCAACTGTCACAAACAGATCATCTACATATAGTAGGAGTATCACTGGGCTCCCTTCAACCTTTTAAGAAAGGTTGGAATCTACTTTACTCTTAGTAAACCCCAAACTGGATAGGAAGCTGTCAATTCTGTTGTACCATGTCCTGGGTGCCTGTTTTAAATCTTATATGGATTTCTTCAATTTACACACATGAGTCTCCGTGTCATGTGTCTCAAAACTGAGTGGATGCTCCACATACACTTCCTCTTCTACTACACCATTCAAGAAAGCAGTCTTGACATCCATCTGGTGTATCTTCCATTTCATTATTGTAGCCAGAGCAAGTACTAATATGATGGAAGTGTATCTGGCTACATGTGCAAAAGTCTTGTCATAATCTATTCCTTATTTTTGGGAGAAGCCACGAGCCACAAATATTGCTTTATATTTCTCTATGCTACCATCTGCAACATGATTGATCTTGTAGATCCACTTGGCAGTTACAATAGACTTCCATTCTGGTCTTGGGATAACATCCCAAACATCATTCTTCATGATTGATTGATACTCCTTGATCATAGCATCCTTCCATTCATTCTTTTCTACTGCTTCTTCATAGTTGGAAGGTTCTTTATCAATGAATTCACATAATAGGGCTACATAACTAGAGCAGGACCTGGTTCTTTTCCTCTCTCTGTGTATCTCTTCTGGAGACCTGTATCTTTTAGAACCTTGGATAGCCTCTCGTACCCATGCAAGTTTCCTCTTGGGAGGATTCTTCTCTTGAGGTGGATCTATTGGTTACCAAGGTTCTTTCATTTCTTGATCTTCTTCTAGAGTTTCTTCGTTCATAGTTGTATTACATATTCTGGGTACTTCCAAATATTTAGAATCTTCAACATGTCTTTTTTTGGATTTGATGTAAGCTAAGTCTTCATCAAATGCTACATCTCTGTTGATGTCGACCTTCTTGAATCCCGGGAAGTATATTCTTAAGCCTTCGATCTCTTAGAGTATCCCACAAATATACCCTTCGTTCCTGAAGGATCTAACTTTGTCCTCTTTCCTTTTGGAATGTGTATGTATACTAGACAACCAAATATTCAGAGATGACTAACTTCTAGTTTCTTGCCGAAAAAAACTTCTTCAGGTGTCTTGTTCTCAAGTACTCTAGGTGGAGTACGGTTCTATACATACACAACTATTCTGGTAGCTTCTACCCATAGATGCATAGGATAGTCTGTAAATTTTCCTTTAATATTCAACTAGGGATAAACAATGCATGCAAAATATCAACTAATAACCACACATGAATATCTTTTACACTATCCAATGGATATAAAACTGATAAATAAATCACAACATCACATCACGATATTGACACTATTATTTTGGGTATGGAAACCCCTAGAAAAACCTATGCAACAGTGAGATATAGATTTTATTATGAGAAAATACATAGCTTTTACAATCAGTGCAAATTCACCCAAACTTGGTGAATGTAGTACCTAGCAGAATCACTAGGAAAATCCCAGATAAACCTCAACACCCTCTTGTGTGAGTGTACGACCGAGTTGTATGAAGCTTGATGATCCTGCTGCTCACTCCTTCGTCTTCTCAACTAAATCCTTTGTCTGAATTTCTCTCATTTTCTATATCCCGTCTCTGTCAAAATACAAGTGTGTGTGTTCTCTCCACCAATTGATCTCTCTTTTATAACTTTAGGTAAAGCAAAAACCCTAATTTCACTTTCACTTTAACTAGTGGTTCACTAAAGTTAATTTAGATCACTTTAATTTGTTTTCCAAAGTAAACTTGGGAAAAGTAAATTAAATACATTTGGTTTCCTAATTTAAGTCTTCTGCATGCAAGTACACATGCATACAGGAAGACCTTCCTTGTTGCTACTAGTTTAACACTCCCTCTCAATGAGGAAGGGATTCAGTAGCAACCCCAACTTATCCCTGAACTTCACAAGACTCTATCTACAAAGTACCTTGGTGAAAATGTCTTCCACCTACTTATCTATCTGTTTGTACTCCACTCGAATGGTTCCCCTTTGAACACAATCTATCAAGAAGTGGTATCTAATGTCTATGTGTTTTCCCTAGTCATGGAATAGTGGATTCTCAGATATCCTGATGCCACTGTGATTATCACAGTGAACTACTATAGCCTCTAGCTCACATTCAAACAACCCTGCAAGTAACTTCCTCAGCCACATACCTTCATAAGCAGCCATGATGCTTTCCATGTACTCAACCTCTACCGAGATCAATGCAACTGACTTCTGCTTCCTGCTGAGCCAAGAGACAACCCTTGATCCGATGCTGAAACAACAACCTAAATTACTCTTTCGGTCCTCTACACATCCTACCTAGTCAGCATCTATGAAACCTGCTAACTGTACACTCCCCCTGAGCTCATAAACCAATCCATACTCCACTGTACCTCTGATGTAGCAAAGTATGTGCTTTGTAGCCATCCAATGCACTCTTCGAGGGTCCACCATGAACTGACTCAAAGAGTTGACTGCAAAGTTGATGTCTAGTCGAGTGTTGACCAGATACATAAGCGATCTGATAAGATGACGATACAAGGTAGGATCAAATCCATCTGATCCTGATGCATCAATCTTCCTCCAATTGGAAACTAGAGGTATGTCCATAGTCTTACAGTCCTCCATCCTAAATCTCTTCAGGATCTCTACTACATACTTCTGTTATCCGATGATGAAGCATCAATCTCTTTGCCAATCCTCCAAGCCCAAAAAGTAATGCATCAGCCCAAGGTCTTTCATCTCAAACTCTACTACAAGGTTGGACTTACAGTCTCCAATTAGCCTCTCATCTCCTGTCAAAAAGAGATCATCCACATATAAGACCATTATGAGAGGCACCTCACCTGTCAAGAAGTACAGGTTGTGGTCAGCCTAACTCCACTGAAATCCCATCTCCTGTAGATACCTGTCAATCCTTGAGTACCATGCTCAAGGTGTCTTCTTGAGCCTGTAAATATCTCGATGCAGTCTGCATACATGTGTCTCCCTGTTCTCCACATCAAACCCCTCTGGCTCCTCAATATACACCTTTTCCTCTATAACTCCATTGAGGAAGGTAGTCTTGATGTCCATCTGATGGACACGCCAACCCATCTCAACTGCTAGTGAGATAATGATCTGAATGGAAGAATACCTGGAAATAGGGGTGAAGGTCTCCTCATAATCAATACCCTCCTTCTGTGAAAACCCCTTTTCCATGAAGAGCGCCTTGTACTTCTCCACACTTCTATCTGCTACATGCTTCACCTTGTAGATCCATCTGGATCCCACCACCTTTTTCCCTTGTGGCCTCGGCACAACCTCCCATACTTATTTTTTCATAATGGAGTCATACTCCTCAACCATAGATTCCTACCACACATCATGTTGTTCAGCCTCCATGAAGCTGGAAGGTTCATAGTTAATAAACTCTGTCATCAGTGCCATATAACTAAGCCTCTCTAGTGGTACACTCCATCTAAAATATGTATGTGGAGGATCTACCTGCCTAGAATCCTGCACTATGGATCTATACCACTTAGGCCTTGGCCTAGTGTCAACCTGCTATGGCTGCTAGATATACGTCTCCTGCTATAGCTCATCCTTCAAGTCAATGACTAAAGGATCCTGTCCACCTGAATCCCTCTAACCATTAGAACATCTGCTCTATATCTGTACCTGTACCTATACATCTGGCTCCTCCAACTTGACTCCTAATTCCTGTGCTGGGTATTGCTTTTCTAGTAAGTCCAGAGATATCTACAAGGCCCTATCCTCATCGAAATGGAAATCCCTGCTGATAATGATCCTCTTGCAAGCAGGAATGTAAACTCTATATGCCTTCGAAATCTCGCTATAATAAAGAAGTAACCCCTTCTCTCCATAAGGGTCTAGCTTCTTCCTATTTTCAGCACGAACATGACAATAGTAGACACTACCAAATATGTGAATGTGACTCACATCTGGACTAGTTCCTGTGAAGACCTCCTCTGGTGTCTTCCTCCGTAGGGCTATGTGGGGACACCTATTCTGAATGTATACTGTAGTCCTATATGCCTCGGCCTAGAGGAATAGTGGTAATCCTTGATCAAATAGCATGGCCTTGGTTGCTACAACCAACTCCTTGGACCTGATACTGTGCATCATCACCCAACTCAACATGGATCCTTGTTCCACCCTCCTGCAAGTCTTTGAGGAATCTCTTATGTCCAGTCATGTGACTAGATGCTCCATTGTCAATGTACCATATGCTGTTCCATGTGGTGATTTCCATGCAAGCTATCAAACAGAATTCCTCATCAAAGTTCCTGCTTAACTCATCCACCTCTGTAGATCTAGCCATTTGAGTGTTACTATTCTTCTTCATTTCTGGTCACTGGGAGGAAAAGTGTCCCTACTTATGGAAGATAAAACACTTGACCTTTAACATGTCAAGGTTATTCTTACCATCCTTCTTCCTCTTTGCCTTCCCCTTTCTCTTCCATGTAAGGGCTATAGCCTCCTCATCCACAATATGTGGGGCACTACTAGATGAGCCTAATCCTTGATCCATGCGGGTCTCCTCCTGCACAAAGTCATCCCATAGTCTCTTATAATCACGGAGCTTCTCCCTACCCACAACACCTTTGACAAAGGAGTCCCATGGCTTAGAGAAGCCATTGAGGGCTATTAGAACTAGCTCCTCATCCACTATCTTAGAGCCAACAGCTCCAAGCTCGTCCTTGATCTATGTGAGCCTCATGAGATAAGGCACCAATCCTTCTCCCTTGGCCATCTTGGTGCTGCGTATCCTCTCTTGCAACACCATATTCCAGTTCTCATTCTTGCCTTGGTATAGACTCTCCAAAGCTGTCTACATCTCTACTATGGTCTTCTTACCAGAAAGGTGAGGGACTATATGGTCCTTCACTCCATCCATGATAATCAACATGGCTCTAGAATCAATATTTTTCCAAGCTGTTAAATCTGTCGAATCTATGGTTGCAACCTTTGTGGAGTTAATGTGCCCCTCTACATCACTGACATCCAGGATCCTTGTGATCCTTTCTTTCCATGTAGGAAAGTTTTGAGCACCCTAGAGTCTATCCTCAACTCTCAATTGCGTGACCATAGTGAAGTTAACCTATCAAACCCTAGATCTAGAAGTTTAGGTTTGTGTCTTCCTATAGATCTGCCCCTGATCTATCGCTGCTGCTACAAATATCTCAGCTTTAGCTCACCAGAGATCTGATACCATGTAAATTTTCCTTTAATATTCAACTAGGGCTAAACAGTGCATGCAAAATATCAATTGATAACCACACATGAATATCTTTTACAGTATGTAGCAGAATATAAAACTGAGAAATAAATCACAACATCACATCATGATATTGACACTATTATTTTCAATATGGAAACCTCCGGAAAAACCCAATATGGGAAAACCGATGTAGCAGTTAGATATGGATTTTATTATGAGAAAATATGTAACTTTTACAATCACTACAAATTCACCCAAATCTAGCGAGTGCAGTACCCGGTAGAATCATTGGAAAAATCCCAGCTAAACCTCAACACCCTCCTGTGTGAGTGTACGACCTAGCTATACAAAGCTCGATGATATTGCTATTCGCTCCTCTGTCTTCTCAGCTAAATCCTCTATCTGAATTTCTCTCCTTGTCTATATCCTATCTCAGTCGAAATACAAGTGTGTGTGTTCTCTCCACCAATTGATCTCTCTTTTATAACTTTAGGTAAAGAGAAAACCCTAATTTCACTTTCACTTTAACTAGTGGTTCACTAAACCTAATTTAGATCACTTTAATTTATTTTCCAAAGTAAACTTAGGAAAAGTAAATTAAATACAATTGGTTTCCTAATTTAAGTCTTTTGCATGCAGGAATACCTTCCTTGTTCCTACTAGTTTAAAGGTCTTGATCATGAAGCATTTCCCTTGCTGCTTCCATGATTGTTTTGTTCTTTCTTTCTACAACCCCATTCTATTGTGGATTATATGGAGTGGTCAAATCCCTCTTAATCCCTGATTCTCTACATAGTTCTTTGAATTCATTTGATATGAATTCTCCACCATTATCTGATCGAAAGATCTTGATCTTCTTCTCTGTGTGGTTCTCAATCAAGGCTTTGAATTATTTGAATTTGATGAATACTTCATCCTTGTTCTTCAAGAAGTATATCTATGTCATCCTAGAAAAATCATCAATGAATGAAACATAATAGACATAACTTCTTAGAGAACTGGATGACATTGGACTGCATACATCAGAGTGGATGATTTCCAAGATTCCTTTTGCCTTGCTTTCACTACTTGGAAATGTATTCTTTTTGTTCTTTTTTTTCACACCTCCTTTGCATACACCTTCATGTTTGTCCTGCATTTCTGGAAGGCCTTCAATAACTTTTCTTCTAAGTTGTAGTGCCTTGTAGTGCACATGTGTAAGCCTTCTATGCCATAGTTCATTTGGTTCTACTGAGTCATGAACCAAAGCTTGTTCTAGTTGGCCCTTCAATTTGTACAGTACTCCCTCTTGTTCTCCAATTACTACTACATCGTAAATACTCTTTCCTTTTGGCTATAGGAGGACTTGGTCATATATAAATGCAACCCTCATGCCTTTTTCATCCAATGCAGAGATGGAGAGAAGGTTCTTCTTTAGTCATGGTACAAATAGGACATCCTTCATTTTCATAGACTTTCTAGAGTCTAATTTGTAGGAGGATTCTCTACTACCTTTTATTTGATACTGGTAGTCATCCCCAAGTTTCACCTTGTGGGGTGATTCATGTTCTGATAGTTTCACAAATGATTCTTTGAATCTCATCATGTGTTTGGAAGCCCCACTGTCTATAAGCCAATCATTTATTCCATGAGAGGGAAATCAAAACATATTCTTCATCACTTGAATAATCATCACTGTCTTGTTTGATTCTCTTCTTGGAAGGCTCATCATCTTCTGCAGCATGAGCATGATGTCCTTTCTTGTTTCCTTTCTTCTTGTGAGAGCCATTTTTGTTCCTAGGAAAATCTCTAGCATAGTGTCCTCTTTCATTACATGTAAAGCATCTAAATTTAGGTAGCTTCTTATTAGATCTTCTAAGATGCGAGTTCTTACCTTGGTGATGGTCTATTTTTCTCTTCTTGCATTGTACTGTGAGAGATTGATCTTCATTTCCCAACTTTTCTTCTTGAGCTACTATTCGAGATTCTTCTTGTGAGCATTATTCCCAAGTTTTCTAAACTTGACTAGCTTCTTTTTGGCACAAATCCCTTGAATGAAAGAGTCCCATTCCCTAGGGAGACCATTCAAGGTGGTCATCACAATTTATGAATTATCTACTTCTTCATATATTGGTTGAAGTTGTTCCTTGATCTAAGAGACCCTTTTAAAGTAAGACTGGATGGTCTCCGCATTCTGGATCTTTTTCATTCTTCAATTGATTTCTCAGAGTCATCTTCTGGTTTATGTTCTTCCCTTCAAATAGCTTGGTCAGGGCATCAAACATCTCTTTAGGTGTCTTTAGAGATGACACCTATGGTATGAGGTGATCCTTGATTGAATCAACAATAATCCTCTTATCCATGACCAATTTATTCTTATGTAAGGCCTTATCCTCATCTCCCTCTGGAACTGGAACCTCTTCATTGATGTAAGAGTCCAAATCATTTTCATCCAGGACCAGGGAGATCCTATACTTCCAAGCTCGGAAGTTATCTGCTCCCTCAAGATTTTCATCAAGCTTGGTATGATGAGACATCTTAACAGAGCACGTCAAATGGAAATGCAAAAGATTTAGATCTTACCAGGTTAAGATGTTAGAACTAGATCTAGAGTTGAATTTCTGCAGAGCTTGTTTTTTGGTTCAGGTGTAGATTAGGGTTTGACTTTCCTAGAGTTCTACCCAACCAAAAACTTTGATCTTGATCTATAAAATTTGATTTTGGGGAGAAGATCAATCCAAGAATGGGCTCACTAAAAAATTCCACTTCTATGGAAAGCCCTAATTTCCCGCAGTAGTGTCAGGTCAAAAATTGAAAATGCTCAGAATCATATTTTGCTTCGATAGAAAGATGTGCCCTAGAGAGGAGAGTCAGCCCAACCTCCTTTAGCTGAAAACATGTGGAGAGAGATCCAAAAAGTAGGAATCCCTAACTTTAGCAGCTACATAGTGTCTTATTCTCAGGTTAGCTCTGATACCATGCTATATTTTTAACATTTAAGCTATATGATCTTAGGATCTTATCTAAAAGAATAACAAGCACAACAATCAAACACAAGAGACAATGAACACATAGATTTTCCTTAGGGAAACCATAAAGGAGAAAACCCCGCAACTTCCTCAAAGATAGAATCAACACCAAAAGTGAAACCCAAAGACAGTAAGATGATCTCTCGATAGCAGTAGTCTCCCTCTCTCTTGTCCCATCTTCTTCTTTCTTTCTCAGTTATGCGCTACAATTGAGTGTGAGTGAATGTGTGTTAAATAGAGAGGATCCCTCTCTATTTATACTAATTCCTGACTTGACAATAACTCACTAGGGTCAACTTCTCTAGGAGAGAGTAATAACCCTAGGGACCCACAACTGTAGGGACTTTAACCCTTGATCAATAAGGAGGGTTACACTCTATGACTTTACATGACTTGTTTACATTATTGAATCTCCCGATAGGAACATTGGGGCATGGCATGACTCAATTACATTACAGATAATTCCTAGAATAAACATCAGGGTACAATACATAAGATATACAACTGAATACATTTCGAAGTTACAAATACATCAACAATTTCCCTAGGCCCAACAGGCCCCCAACACTCACATGTGGCTCGTCCCGAGCCACGAAACAATGGACATAGGAGGTGGCACAACATGTGCAACCATTTCTTTGTTGTTGATTTTTTTATTTTTTTTTGCTTTTTCTTCTCACGCACATTTCTCCTGCTTCCTCTGTTGCGCATTTTGTTAGTTGTGTTTTTTTTTTTGGAGGTGTTTCCTGCACTGCGGGATCATCCCATACTTCAAAAAATGTTTATATTTTAGATGGCACAACTGGAGTCATACAATTTCTTCACTGACATCATCTGAAGAGTCTACTTACAGAGGTTTTTCTTTTGTTTTCTCCAGCTCTTCTTCATGTTGTTCTTCTTGCACATCCTTTGGTGCATATTCTGGCGTAGATTGTTCTACACCTCCAACCTTCTGTTGGAATTGGCCAAAAATGGGAGTAAGCCTTTCAATCTCTCAGTGGGCTTCTTTTGCCTTCTGCTCTAGTTCCTGCACTCGATTGGAGCTAGGGTGTTCCAACGACTCATTGGCCACTGCCTGCGTTAACTCATGGATTCTCTTCTGGACATGATGAATTAGCCCCGTCACCCTTTTAGCTTTGGCTTGTTTCTCAGTCATCTCTTGGTTGCACCTATTTTCCTGCTCACGCAGTGTTCTTGCCTTATCCTAGAGCTGCTTGAGCTCAACACATTTTGTGATTTTATCCTTTGTTGGAAGCTTCTTAATCTATGCCTTTGTCGCTAATACCTATAGGTCTGCTTGTTGCGCCTACTTGGAAAGATGCTCCGTAGTCTCATCCTCGATGAGTTGCTCCCATACTGCAGCAATTGTTTCCACCACTTCCGTGCAAATCTTGTTGGAATCCCTAAGCCATCCAATAGGTTGATATGCCGATTGTTTCCTTTGTTGCACAACTTCAAGGGGAGTGCTTGGCTGTTGGTTGGTATTTAATTCCTGAACCTATTTCTTGATATCTATGACCAGTTTGGATAAATGCCTTAGCTTGTGTACAGGTTCCACCTCATCTTCTTCCTCCTCATCTGATAGTTCTGGGATAGCCTACGTTATGGCTTCTTCCAGTGAAGCCTGCCTCTGCGCTTGTGCTTCCAGGTCTTCCTAGTGTCGCTTGATGGCTTGCTTGCACTTCTTTTCTTTCCTAGTTTCCTTGGCTTCTTGGTATGCAATCTCATTTTCTCAGATTCTCACCTCTGTAGCTGCGACATGCTGAATGGAATATATTTGTGGCAATGTCAGCTTAGAGAAATCAAAAGTTAATGTGTCCAAGGTATGGACACTTGTATTCTTTTCTACTTCATCTGTGGAAAATGCATGCGCAGGCATTTCTATTCTCAAGGGTGGGAGCAGCATCGGTGTCGCTAAAGTATTTGATGGTTCTACACTATAGGTCTCAGCATGCACGCTGTCATGCACTTCTGTGACGCCCTTTACCAGTCGGGTAACTTGCGTAGTGAATGAAGTTGTCCAATTGGTTTGCTTGTGTGTGATATCATCCAAGGTAGACTTAGTTATTTCTAAGACCACCTCTCTAAGAAGAGTTAGATCCTCTTCTACTATGCTAAAAACTTGGGGTCGATTAGCCCTCTGCTTTTTCCTATGTGGGATGCCTAAGGCTTTTGCCTCTTCCTCCATGGGCTCTTTTCCCTTTCTTTTCCTGGTTCTTTCGGTGTAAACCACCTCATCAGTAGGGTTTCTTCTTCACCATTGTTGGGTGGGTCTTTCTCTTCTTCTTCTTATTATTATTGGGCATCATCCTAAGCTCCTAGGTGTTGGTATTAGCGTGGTCCTGGGGTGGGTTCTCCTGCAGATACCCCTAGTGCACTTGCTGCTCCTCAGGAACCTCCACACGCTGGCCAATCCATTCTTTGGTCCAGTATTTTATTTATTCCTAGAAATATGCATATTTGATGATGAAGAAGGTCAAGAGTGCTTGATTCTTGGGGTCATTGCATGGATATAGGATGATGTTGTGCAGCCCCATGTGGAATTTAATGAATGGGTAACTGACCACTGTCACATGTTTCAGTCTATACTACTTATGCACAATCTGTCTAAGTCTTTCTCCTTGGAGAAAGAATTCAATATTTGTATCACTCTTGTGCTTACTGTCTTTGTGGCCCAAGAGTTTCTAGAAATCTGTGTCGAGGTACTCCAATGGGATGTCCATGGGTTGATAGTTTTGTGGAGGATTCTAGGATATGAACGAGATCAGAATCAAAAGCCATGAGTAGTGGAACTTCGCTGCAAGAAGTTCCTGGGAATTAACCATGTCATCCATTAGTTCATTCACGAGGAACTCAGATAAGTTAATGTGCATTCCTTATGCACACTGCTCTTCTAGATCTATTATTGCGGCAGTGCATTCAGTAGGCCTCATTTTGCGTAGAACCTTACTGCATAGTATTTTTTCTATGGACCTTGCAGCAATGTCATTGATAGAGCTAATGAGGGATCCCTTTCCACTGCGAATAGGCTGGTACTTTCCCTTTATGTCATTCTTGTCCAATTTTTCTTGTCCTTCTGCAGATACGGGGATGGGTCAAATCCTTTCTGCAGGATACCTATGATGGCAGAGACCAGTTCGACCATTACCTCATATGGCTTGTCTAGCTAGAGGTAGCCTCCATGGAAGCATACCAGAATTTGCTTGACATACATCCTAACTGGGGCAGTTCGACCGAAATGTGGCATAAGGAGAAGGTTTAATATGTCTGACTACTCCAATTCGTGTGCGCACTCCATTGCATAAACTACATATGCGTTCGATGGTACATCGGGCACCACAACCATGAATCGATTTATTGCCCACTTCTCTTGATTCCCTAGTATCATAGTCTTCAAACTTCAAGTCCTGAATTTTTGGGGTGATTATATCCTGGGTCAGTGGGATGCCTTCTGGGATGATGGGCTCTTCCAGTTCGTCTTGCACATCCACTGTCACTCTTGCTGCGTCTGGGACCCTAGGTGACACATATGGGGGCAGTAATTTATTTTCCTCATTGGTTAGCTCTGTTTCTGCAGGTGGTGGTGGTGGAACTGGGCTGACTCTGCAGGCTTTGGGTATCTTTGTTGGGGTACCAGAGGAATTGGGGAGGTCTGCACTCGATGGACCTCTGGGCATAAAATCGTTTGCTCCGATCGGTTGTCCTGGTGGTTGGGTTGTAGGTACCTATTTCTATTGGCCTCCTGCTGGTGGTGGGCATGGAAGCCTCGGTGGTGTCTTTAGTCAAGGATGCATCTTCTTCATCTTCTTAGTATTCTGAATGGGTTCAGGGACGTCAGGCACTTCTAATATCAAGCAGGGTGAGGCTGGTGAAACAACTAAATATTCACTATCACTGGATAGCTCAATAATCATGGGCTTCATCTTTGAGGTAGGTTTTTGGTTCACTCTGGAAGTTATTGGCTCAGTTTGCTCGGCTCTCTGGTTTCTTGGCTCTACAAGACAATGTAAAGGTTACCACAGTAGAGGCGAATGATATTTATAGGCGATCGGGCATCCAGGATGTGACTGGATGCAATGATGGGCTTCCTGATGGAGCACATGGGCCCATCCTTCATTGCCTTTACTCACACACTTAGGTTCTGTTATGTACTTGTCATGGCAGTTATGGTTAATATGGTAGATGGGACCAAAACGCATGCCGCCATTCTCCTCGGATTTTCCAAATTTAATGCTACTGAGCTGTCGTGAGCACCAAATATTTTTGAATCCTTGTGCATTTAACCATCCATTGGTGTCTGCTAGCTATCTTCCACTGACCGCCAGTTGTCTCTTAGCTAGTTTTTTGGAGGGTTTACAGTGCACCATTCTTCAGTGCAACTTTCTTTTTCCCCGCCAGGTTGCACTGGAGATTCTTCTTTAGTTTCTTTCCTCCCTTTAGATCTTTTTTTTTGCTGCACAGCTTAGCCTTAGGGGACCGCACCAGAGTCATCACGGTATGGTTTTAATCGACTACCGTTGAACATACCTACAACTGGTGTTCCATCCATCTTATATAGTTTTACCATGCTTTCTTCAATAATGTGCACAACCACATATGGGCCTAGCCAGTGTGTTTTGAGCTTACCTAGGTGCTTGAAGAACTTGCTGTCATACATCAGAATAAGTCCATCGACCTTGAATTGTTTTGTTCTGATGTGGAAGTCATGCTATGCTTTCTGCGTTGTTTTTCCATGTTTTAATGGAAGCCTGCAATGAAGTGTTCTTCCTTTATTTGAATCAGCTACGCAAGTCTTTCTTCTATAACGTCGGTATTTGTCATTTCTGTTAGCACAACAATTTGTAGGCTTGGCACAATGTACTCCATGGGTATGACTGATTCTTGTCCATAGACTAAATGGAAAGGAGTGTGTCTAGTTAGTCGTTTGCATGTTATTTTGTAAGCCCATAATACTGCTGAGAATTTTTGGTCTCTACACACATTACAGACCTTGGTCAAGGCATTTTCTAGTATCTTGTTGAAGGCCTTAATAGTTCCATTTGATTGAGGATGGTAGGGTGTTGTATTCTTGTGCTGGATTTGGAATTTGTAGTCAATTCAACAATTATTTTATTTACAAAATGCATACCTTGGTCGCTGATAGGGATCTTCAGGAAACCAAACCTTGTCACCACAATTTCAAAAAGAAACTTTGTCGTAGTTGTGATGGTGTAATCTTTCACAGGTGCTACTTCTTCCCATCTTGTCAAGTAATCTATAGTAGTTATAATATAGCACACACCAGTCCATTTCCCTAGCGAACTAATAGGGGCGACAAAATCCACTTCCCATTTATTAAAGGCCTGTAGTGTAATTTGTGGTGCAAGTGGCATTTCATCACGTCATGATGGTTTCCCTATTCTTTGACATTTATCACAGTCATGATAGTATTTACTTATATCCATATGTACAGTTATCCACCAAAGTCTAGTTTGCAAAATCTTATGCATAGTTGCCTTCCCGGCATAGTGTCCTCTTGAGACACCCGCATGTGCTTCAACCATTACCCATTTCCTTTCATGAGTAGAGACACATCTACACACTATTTCATCTGGTCCCAACTTATACATTTGTCCCGTGATTAGCGTGTAGTCTACAGCCTTGACAACTAGTTGTTTCTTTTTCCATGTCGTATAATCTTCAAGCGCATAACGTGTATTCAATAAGTGTATAATAGCATCAAATTATTTATCGACAACGTTAATAGAAAATAGTTGCACATTAGGAAAATTATCCTCTAAGCTGTTTGGTTCCTCACCACTTTTAATGGAGGACAAGTGGTCTGGTCCAACATTTAGTCGCCCTGGCTTTACAATGACTTCAAAGTCAAATTCTTGAAATAGGAGGAGCCACCAACAGATCTTCCCCCCAACACTGGCTTATTGACTAGGTACTTCAGTGAAGAATGATCAGTGAACATTTTGAAGTGTCCATCCAATAGATAATGTCTAAAATTTTGTACCGCATAGACCATTGCAAGCCCTTCTCTTTCAGTTGTGGTATAGTTTTTCTTTGCTATTGATAGTTTCTTGCTTGCAAATGCAATTGGGTGGTCAATTGCACCCTCTCCTGTTTGGGTTAATACTATACCAAGCACACTTGATGATGCATCAACATGTACATTGAATTCCTTCTTCTAGTATGGGAATATTAATATTGTCATAGTGGCCATTTTGTGCTCCATCTTATCCAGACTTCCTTGACAGTCTTTGTTCCACTCGAATTTGGCGTTCTTCTTCAGAAACTTCTCCATTAGGGTAGTTATCTCTGCATACCCTCTTATGATTTTTTGATAATATCCAATATGTCCCAATGTGGATTTGAGTTGAGTGACTGATGTGGGTGGTGACAGGTCCATAATAATTTCCACCTTCGCAAGATCGACTAGAATCCTGTCGCAACATACTACATGGATCAATAGTACACCAAACGGTGCGCAAAATATGCATTTTCTCAAATTCAACGTAATTTGATACTGATGATACCTTTCCAACATCATGCGCAAATTATTAATATGGGTCTCTTATTAGACCAAAGACCATCTAGTCATCAAAATATACTTCAAGAAACTTATGAATGAAATATTTAAAAGTAGAAACTACTATTCTAGAGAAAATAACATGGTCGTTTTTAAGGCCAAAGTGAATTACCGTGTATTGGTAGCATCCCCATTCTGTTACAAAGCTTGTCTTTTGGTGGTCCTCTTACGCAATTCTGACTTGATGGTAGCTTGAGAATCTGTTTGTGAATGAGTACATTTCTTGTCTGTCGACACTGTATAAGACTTCATCTGTAAATGGTGTTGGGAATGGATCATGTAAGCAAGCATCATTTATCTTCCTGAGGTCAACACAGATCCTGACCTTGCTTATTGCCTTCTTGTCTTGAATCACTATAGGGATTATCCACTCTGAATCTTCGACAGGTTCAATGATTCTTGATTCCAGCATGTGATCTAGTTCTGCTTTCATGTTTTCTTGATAGCACAGATTTAGTCTGTACAAGTGCTATTTTATCGGTATTGCGTCGGGTTTGAGTGGAATTTTCATTTCACCTAAATCTCCTACTATCCCCTTCATTTCCTTGAATTTCATCGGGAATAGGTCCTGGAATTCATGTAATAGATCAGTGATTTTGACTACTGTGTCTTCATTCCAATAGTCTCCAATGTAAGAAAATTTCGGATTGTCCTTCGACCCAATGTTAACTTTCTTGATATTTAGCGGCTTGATGAACTGGTCACTGGAAATGTTACTTCCTTCTACTGTATGTGATCCTTGCAAATATGGAATATTTATGTTAGTCAAATCATCCTCTGGGTCTATAGATAGGTTATAACATGTCATATAGTGTTGAACTGTCTCACAGCATTGGTGGGAATGCGCAGTGCAGGGTTGAGAATACGCAACCTCAAGCGGGATCTCTGCGAGTATCTTCTCCTTAATAGTCGTTAACACAATGTCAACTGTTGGTTGCTTGTCTGTGAAATGGAATGTGTATATGAAATTTTGCACAACCTTTTCCCATTCTTTTTTTTCTTGGTGTATCTCCATAGATGTGTACCAGCCTCTGGGTTCCATTTCGAGAGTATGGATGAAATGGTGAACCCACTCTCGATGCAGGAAGTTCGAGAATGCTGTGGAACACTGCTCCAAGTGTTCAACAGGGTCTAATAACCCTGTATGCCTTTGTGTCATATTTGTGACCTCATCTTCAAAACTTACTTCCAGTATCCATCTACATTGTGGCCATTCCATTATCGATCTTTTGTGCGTACCCCACCATCGCACGGGTGTAGCTTTTAGTGCAAATTTTAGCACAGATAGTCGCTATGGATCTGTTACTATTTCTTCAAACTCAGTTAAGAATGTTTCCAAGTTAGGCAGTCCTTCATATGTAGGCAGTGGCCACGACTGAGTTCCCACTCCTTGGACTGACTTAGTTATCCTAGTACATATCCTCACAGAGACTTCATGTAATCGGTTCTGTTAGTTCTCAAGTGCCTCTCCTGAGTCTGATGTACATGAACTCATGCATATCCAGCTTAGGTTACCATCCATAGTTTGATTAATGTAATCCTCCCTAAAGGTAGTGACATTATAGATGTTATCAAGGTGATCACCTTGCCCTTCATTGAACACTGGTTCAATGTATCTCTATCCTTCTAGTGGATCGAGGGGTGAAACTACCCTCATCTCATCATCTTCAAATGATAGGATCCTTATTTTGAAGTTTATAATGGTTTGATTTCCCATCGCCCAATCAATCCCCAGCAGCGTGGGATATGGGTTGGTATCATCTACTATATTGATGATCTCGAAGTCTGCAAAAGTGTGAAATCCTTCAATATCCACTTGGACCTGACTCAATCTACCAATGGGAAGGACCTTTTCCTTATTATCAAGCCTTAATTGAATTGGGGACCATTTTAGGGGTGGCTTGCCCATTATTTCCCATGTCTAGCATGTTAAAATGTTAACATTGGATCCCAGGTCAAGGATGATATAGTCCATGTCATAATCACCAATTTGCATAGACATCCTAAGTTTGCATCCCATTTTGAACTTTGTCTTCACACTATTAACCTTCCTTGCCGGCTGGTCTTCCTTCGAAAGCATTTCTATAAGCGCTTCCAACTCTGCAAGTGCATCCTTGTTCTTGATTAGCGCCAAACAACTTGACAGGAATGGTTTGAGCTTACTAACCTCATATGCACTCTTTCTTGTAGTCTTTTGTTCAAATATCTTCTAGAATCTCTTAGGCATATCTTTCACTTGGCCTAAGGTGGATGGTTGCTCCATTCCTACGAAATTGGGGCAGACATCCATGAGTATGCACTTCTGATTTTGAACATCAAGTGGCGCTTTATTTTGCACGGTGGGATGTACCTACGGTTGTGCTTACTCCATAAGCTCTATCTATGTAGCTTGATCTGTACCCATCATAGTACCCCCCCTTCTTATCACAGCTAAACTTGGTTCTCATGGTTTCATCACTATCATCTGTATGTTGGCATTAGCATTCAGGTTGGGAGCATTCGGCACAGGATTTGGTGTTGGGTTAGCTCCAACCATCCGGGCTTGCCATCTAGTGATATGTTGTAGAAATTGCTCCACATTGAGCTCTTGTTTTCAATATGAGAAAGTATTCACAGGTTTAGGTTAGTCTCTGGAAAAGTGGCCCTGCACTCCACAATTGTAGCATACCACTAGCCTTCTCCCTCGGAAAAATCATCCTCCTCCTCCTCCTTGACCCTTGTAATTTCCACACCCCCTTAATTGAGGTTGTGGTGGTTGCGGTAGGTATTGCAATTGCTGATACTGCTGTTGATATGGGTTATATGGGGCCGCATTTTGAAACTACAGCGCCATCTGAAATTGCTGTGCAGGATGAAATTGAGGCATAGCCTAAAACTGCCACGTAGGATGAAACTGAGGCACAACCTGGAATTGAGGCACATCCTGGAACTACACTTGTGCCTATTCAATCTTTATTTTCTCCTAATTCTTCATTAGATATGCATCTACCATTTTCTCTCTCAGAAGTTGGTAGGTCCTACAATCGTTTTCATCATGGCCTACAGATCTACAACATTTACAATACAAACTAGCTAGGGTACATACCATCTTGTGTAGGAACATGCAATCTATGTCATGGTGTCCCCTTGCCTGGCATATGTTGCACTAGGGCAGCCCCTCGGTACTCAATGGGTTTGGTGCATCGGACGAGATGTAGTTCATGTAAGCTGGACAGTCATCTTTGGTATGTCCATTGATTTGACATCGCATACACTAGAGGTATTCCTGCACCTCTTTTCCTCTTTTGATCTCCTGGAGTTGAATTGTCAGATCAACCAATTGTGACTGAATCTGTATCATTCCTGTGGCACCATCTCCAATAGGTGAGGCCTCTAGCTTCATTGCTAATTCCAGTGCCTCCATTTGCGTCGCAATCTTTTGCTGCATGAGTGGTCCCCTAATGTGTGGCAGTAGAGCACCAATAAACCACTCTTTATGCTACATGTCTAACCTCTGGAATATTACTTTGGCCATCAGAGTCTTGAACCACTGGTCAAAGTCCCATACTATTTTTGCTGGAGCCTGTTCAATCTCCTTGATCTCGGTTATACATTGGGACTCAAATTATGGCTTTCTGAATTTTGATATCATTGTGCATCGAATCTCCTTAAGAGTCCTCTATGGCTTCCCTAGTGGGGTACTATATAGTACTTCATATACCAATACAATGCGTGGCCCTGCAGATTCATAATCATTTGTGCTTTTTGGATGTCATCATTTCTAATGAGGTGGACTGTCCACACTGCCTCGCAGAGGAACCAGTGTTGTTCTGAATCCTCTGTTCCATTCCCATTGAATGTGCGTAGTATGATGTCAGTCCCTACCATTATTTATCGAGGTCATTGATGGGCCTCCTTGCGCACTAGTCCCTACACTAGGACGACTAGTTTTCACAAGCTGTTCAGGTGAGGAACTTCTAGGTCTCATTTCAGGTGATCTTCTTGGAATGTCATAGTAACGTCCTGTCCTTGGAATCTCTACAGAGTCTTCTGATTCTGATATCTCAAAAATTGGGCTATACTCCTCATCTTCATCATAGGACCCTTCATCTAGGTGTGACTCACATCCATATTCACCTTCCCTGGGCAGGCTTTAAGACCTCCTGCCTCCTGCTACCTTCCACCTCTTTCCTGACTAGAACCTCCTTCCGCTTCTTAAAAATCTAGTGTCCAATTTGTCTTCTGAGATTCCTAGGAACATTTCTTCTTACTACCTTCCATATTACTCCTAAATTTTATACAACATATCCCCTTCACGGACTGCGCGACTCAATCACTGAGTTGTAAAATACCATTTTCATAAAGGAGCATTTTAATCCATAGGTTTATAGACCTAAGGTAACTTCCTCCAGGTCCTTGAAAAAATGTCTCTCTGCCTCACTATATGAGGTTATCGCTTCAACAATGAACTTAGTAACATATCCTTCTAATATGCTATCAATCCAAAAATCAACAGCTCTGGAAGTTAGTCTACCAGGTTTCTAACTCCGACAACCATTCTTGCAATATAATGGGAAGTTCCGTGAAGAAAATTTCATGGATATCTGAATACAGATATCGCTGTAACTAGTTCTCAGGGATTAGCCATGAACCCTTGCTTTCCTTATGTACGAATATCAACGTCTTCGACTCCATCCAATCCTAGGCTTCACTCTTAGTCGAATGCCACAACATTTCCCTCTTTTTGATCAATAGGTCCCGTCAACAGAACCATTTGTTGGCCACTTTTCCTAACTCATGAGACCCAAGTTCTGTGCAGCTCATCAACCCAACAAACACCTGAGATGCCATCTCAACATATCAAGCCCCATTGGAAACACCTTCAAAGTAGGCGCAGTCTCACCCGAGACATCTCTTCGATGGGTAACCTCCAAAACCATGTTTCCGCAGCTCGTCAAGGGATTATAGTCCCTTGGCGCGCAGCCAAAGAGCTCGACCAAGTCGTGAGGATGGATTCATTTATGTCGAACTGTAGCGTACAAAGTGCATATGCTTTCTTAACTGCTAATGGTACGACACATACTTGGCCTTAGTACTTTAAATATAAAGAAATATAAAAGCAAGCTGATAGACATGCGCAATATAACAAACGTGCAACAATGATTACACCATAAAAATGAAATAATACTCAGAAGCAATGCATAATAACCTATTCATTCATTCGGACTTCTATTGATAGTACATAATTCGTTCAACCATGACATGACTTGCATCATAAACATAAACAAACACACGCATTCAATCATCAACACACAGGAGAGTTCACGTGGAAACCCATTCGAGAAAAACCACAAGGAACTCTTCATCTGGCATGAGAAATATATGGTGCTTTCAGCCTGCATCTGACTATAGATTGTCTTAGATCTAGCTTTTTGCTTAGACTCTTTCTTGCTCTCCTTCTCTTTATCTTATTTTTCTTAACTACTGCTACCATCTACTGATCCACACACGGCTTGGATCGACTTATCTAGCATCTACAACCCTCTAGCAGAGCTTCTCTTCTACTGCACTACCTCTAACTGCATCTTGCAGACTTCCAACTAATCTACCACTCAGATCTCACAACTTTCCTCCATTCCCTCAGAGATTATCCAACTACTAACCAATAAAAAGAAACTAAAGAGTGATCTTAAAATCCTCCAAAGAGTAAAATAATAGTAACAAGCAATAACCAATAACAACCAACCCTCTAACTATTGAATCCCTCTTATTTATACTATTTTACATGACCACGCAGAGTTGACTGCATACAAGCAGTCTGTTAACTGTCACCATCGACCGCCCCCAGGATACAACTATGGTGATCATTACTTGACATGAGGCACTAACGGCCTTACTTACAGCATGTGTTCACTCATGTGGCATCTGCTGACTTAAATTGACTTCAGCACCCATGATCGTCCTATCACTTTTGGTTGTTAATATGCACTTGTGCTACTGTTTTACCCTATAGGAAACTTCCTTTCACACAGTTTCCCTTTTCCACACAGGTGACATCTTTTGTGCATATTATTTATTATGTGTAGATTTCCTCTTTTGCACACTTTTCTTTGTCTGCACAGATTTTCTTGTCCATGTAGATTTCTTATATACCTACTACATGCTTCCTTTTCCTTGTTAGTTCTTGCACGGTGAATTGATTCTTGCATGTTTCTTCGTTTGCGCTTATTTCTTGCACACTTTCCCCAGGCCCAAGAAAATTAATGACCACATGACAAACTAGAATATGACCAATTTGGTCACGTGATAAAAGACTGTAAATTAGCCACCAAAACGACTTTTAAGTCATTGATATGCGAATTTTGGTCTTTTTTGGTCATTTATATCTCATTGTTTGGTCATGTATCTCTAAATTTTTGGTCATTAATCTCATTTATTGGTCACTAATTTAGTCATTTTATGTGTGGTTATTATATTTTAGTATAGTTTTAATGGTGTCCATTGTTAACCAATATTGATTTTTAATTGATATTATGTTTAAATTAAAAAAAGAATCATACATTATTTATCATCATCTAATACACATGTAAATTATGCAATGTCACATTAATTAGTTAATTGCAATACTTATAAATAATATAAAGTACAACAATATAAGTTTTAAACCACACAAATTATATTATATGAAATTTCAAGTATTACAATAAATATGAGTTTTCTTAAAAACTATCTCCATATAACTTTACATGAAAATCATCTAGTACATCGATGAATTTTCAAAATATTACAATGGCTAAACCATCCCACTTGTACTTGGATGCTAAGCCATACTTAGATCTCGCGGAAGCTTCAAAACCATACTTAACATCTTGAAACCCTCAGCAATAGGCTCTTCATACTCAATGGAAAAGCCTCAGGAACAAGCTCTTCATACTCAATGGCCCACTTTCTAAACTTTCTATCCGTGCACATGCTTTTGTATCTTCACTGCACGTGCTTCTGTATCCACACTGCAACATCCTCCCTCCTCATGTTGTTATAAATATTGTGAGTAAGGTTACCTACAAACAACACATGTTATGCAATAGATTTTGTTGCTCGCTAAAAATAGAAAACAAATAACTGAAAAATGTACATAGCAATTTCACAAGATTTAACATGGAAAAAAGAAACAATTCCAACAAACAACAAATGTGCTCAAAATGAATAAACATTTTGAACCAGCAGAGCTACAAATACATGAACATGAAATACCTCTCCATAAGGCCTGAAGATCAATGGCAACATTACACAAAGCAATAAATTCTTTTCGAGCAATATATGAACGAACTTTGCACTAAATAATTTTTGCCAAATTTCCCAATACCTCAGTCCTTTTAACATCTAATTCATCCATTTGAACCGCTCTGAGAAAAAATATTGGTTTTCCCTATCTGAATAGTAAAGACAATTTTAGGTTGTTTTTATTAGCATTTTAACTGAATAAAACAACCTTAGAACTTCCAGGTTCTTGGGGAAGCATATAAATCATGATTCCGGGCTCATTATATCTTTGGATGTTGAGAACACCATTTTTCACAGCATTCTCATAATAATCTACATAGGCCATTACTTTGGTCCAACGAAACAAGTGACAGGCAACCTACACTTGACAAAGAACAAAGGAATTAGCTAATCAATAAATATGTAAATATATACACAAAAATAACACTTTGCTTTAGTCACACCCTTGTCAACTTGATGTATTATGTCTCTTACCTTGCATAGTAACCGCCTTCTGGATCATTTCCTACATCATAAAAGATACCACGAAAGTCAAAAAAGATTGACCAAGGAGTGCTAGGAGGTATCAAGTGTGCCTGTATCTTTTGTGGAGGAGCATACGGTGGAACTGTGATTGAGCCTTCCTTCAAATATACATGGTATCGCTGTCCAAATGTCTTAACCAATGTGGCCTGCTACAGCAATGTTAAAATACCTCTCTCAATATCTTTCTCTTCCTGAAATCAACATCACCAACCAACAAAAACAATCAAATAAGTTGTATATTCAACAACAGTCCATGCGTAACATTTAGAAAAAGAAAATGAGCTAGAGCTAGCATAGTATTCTTAATGAGTTGCCTTTATGCACAATGTACCTTTGTATTGTTTGTAGATGAATGATAAACTTGAAGCATTTGTTATAAACAATTCAATTCATTAATGGTTTGTATTCGTAAAAACAAGCATACAAATCTCACTAAAACGTTGTGTTTGTGCTTGTAATAAATAAAATGGTACATTTAAAGAAAAATAAAATGCATAAGGTACAACTATATCTCTTAATAAGGATCAGATTCTTTATAAAATAGATAATTAGTATTTTCCATTAAATAATTTCAAGAGTTCACCCAAAGAATAAAAAAAATGAAAGATCATGTTTGTACTTGGTAGTGGAAGCATGCACCAAAATCATGTGGCACCACAAAGAAATGATCTTCCCCTTCAATGCGATTCTAATATGGAAAATTTGTGGAAATGTATTGAATAGCACTTTTCATCATTCTGGGAGATTTAAAGGGCAATGGAAACCCATTTGGAGTGAGATCACATGTAGTATACATAGGAGTATAAAACCATTAAGCCTCCTCTGGATTCAAAGTACAGACAGGGCTAGCAAGCAAAAATCGATTTATAAAGATCTTAGTGGAAAACATATGGGTAAGGCATATGAGACCTTCTGCCAAAAAAATCATGTTGCATTTACTGGGTAACTCATAAATGAACACTTTCAATCTCCCAACTGGGTCATCCTCCAAAACATCACCAGCACTGCTTGCATTCAAATGGAAGCAAGTAAGTTCAAGCTTCAAATTTAATGCATAACAAGATATCCAAAGAAGCGTCTCTTGTGTCCATATTTTCCTTTAAAACAAGAAAAATGGATCTAATGGATTGAATAAATCATTAGTCAAGTTGAGTTGTAATGATTGTGACCCAGGTTGCAACAAGGTCTATGCACCACACCAAGAAAATCTAGGTGTGTTTCACAGCACATTATAGATGAATGTGTAATGTCAACAATACTAACAATAAAACAACATAATAATTAAATAAACTAGCATATATCCATCTTAACCCCAAATCTTTAGGCACCAAGAGGTTTGGGGCTACACTTCTTTACAGTCTAATTGGCTATCTACTATGACTGTCACAAATCCTCTTCTTTACCACTGGTGAGCATCATCATTAGATGGTAGAGGTCAATAATTAAGAGTTATATGGACTACATTCATGAATCACAAGCCTCATAACTTGGAATAAAATTCACGCCAACTGGCCTTTACTATGTAAAGAAAGAAACATGACTCGGTTTTTGAAAACTGAAACCAATAATTAAGGCTCGTGTTGTAAGAGAAAGAGAATTGTTTCCAGACTATCCAAAACCACACGTGACTATCATTTCCCTATGCAAAATTTATCATTTCCTAGATAAATTTATCGTTTCCCTATGCAAAATTCTTGTAATCTTTACATCTTGCAAACAAACTATATCCATATCCTTTTATGTCTCACACAATTGTTTGACAATGCCTTTACCATTGGGGTATAAAAAACTCCAAACATCCCATGAGAAGATTCATTAAGGAGGAGAGAGGGAAATTCATACCCCATTTGCTGCATCATCTTCAACACCCATTCCACCCTCTTCATTCAGGATCCCAAATGACTTGAAAACTACTGTTAGGATTGGAGGGAAAAGGTTGTGCATAATTCTAGGCTATCCCTTCTATGTTTGCTCCTCTGCATTCATGCATGTAGCAATTGTGGTAGTTACCAACCATGCCTATGAACCATTTTTCAGGTTTGGTAACTTTGAGGGAATGATGCCATTCTTTGGAGAAATGGAGACATAATAGTACATGCTTTTAGTTCCTAACATTGAGGTAATAGGATTAGAGGTGACCTGAAACTGGGGCTTCTTGATAGCATTAGAATTTTTACTAGAAACTGCAATCCAACCATGCTGGATAAGATTGGATTCCAAAGAGGACCACTTTTCTTAAGGATCTTGAGGCTAGGACTTGCACTTGATGGCTTATCCATTAGAGGGAAGCCTTTAATTCAATGCTTCAGGGTGATTCTAATAGCGAAAATAAATATTTGTCAAGTTAAATATATCTCATAGGTACCGATGGATTTGATCATCAAGTTGGATATTATTTACTCCTTCATGTTTCCTGTAAGTTTCACTTTATGCAATTTTGCTTTTTGGACTGTGGGTGAAAAACCCTTTCTTCTGACAAATGAGGTTTCCTAAAGGTTGGGTCAATCTTTCCAAGAATGCAAGTATTGGGATGGAAGCTTAGGAAATTCAACTCAGATGTGATAGTGCAACTGGGACAAACCCCAAAAGATAAATCTTTTCTTCAATGAGAAAATACTACTAGAGTATTCTTGCAAATCCATGGCCTATTCTTCATAATAGACATACAATTGGAGGCCTCCTTAAATCTAAACATAAAAGAATCCTTTAAATTCTTGATGGCTTTGATGTGCCAAATGAAGAGCTCCCAGGGTTCACAAACCCAAGCCTAAATCATATTTTCTGAAGGGCCATGGCCAATAAAATAACTAACTTCGAAAGGGATGTGGCCAAAAACATAACCAACTTTGGAAGGGATGTGGTCAACAAAGTAACCAACTATGACATGGAAGATACAATCATTACAAGATTTCCTATAATAACTGAGGGTATTTTAAATGGATCAACAATAGGGTAACTGAAAAATCATCTCATGAAACACCTCGAGGAAAAACTTGTGGGCCTTATTTGGAGCCACTTTTCTCCAACCTACTGGATCAGAATCGCAACGATGAGAGTATGGGCCATCATTAGGCCCCCGCCCAGCTGGTTGGAGGGGATACACTACCTGACTGCAAACTAATTGCTCCACTTATGACAAGAAATATAAGGCATGCAAAGGGTATAAGAAGTAAAAGCAAGAGTTAATATTGACAGGACCATACACAAGTCCTCAGAGGCTGTAACCCTCATCCACCAAAAACTTCCTTATCAACCGTCCCAATATTTCAATAATCTACTTGTCTAATCTTAGTTTTCTTGAATTTTCTATATTGACCTTAACTTGATATTCATAATGTTGGGGAATAATATCCTATTAATTCCAGAGGTTAGCACTTTATCAAATTTTATGTTTATGGTGGTTTAGTTATTTTCTCTTATTATTTGGTTCTCTTTGCATTTGTGTATGCTTAATCAGTGTTATGTGCATGGGATGTGAAGAAGTTAGAACTAGCTAAGGTGGTCTAATAATATTATGTTTATTATACAGGTATGCTAGAGCAATATTTGTTGAAGCATGCTTAAAGGGTTTGAATGGAGTGCCAAATATTCTAGAATGTACATATTTTCAATCAAATATTACTGAATTTCCTTTCTTTTCCTCCAAGGTAACCAATGATTTTTCCCACCCTCCCTCTTTCAAATTTAGGTTTCTTTTTCTTTTAGCATTTGTTGTATGTACTGTATTTGGTCTCTGTCTATTGTTGTTGTCTATTTCTACTATATGGCTTGCTCATTTTTAAGTGTATAAATTTAGAATTGAGAAATCTTGCAATTTGTGAGTTAAGATTCTTTGTATTATGGTTTTGATTTTCAAAATATATCTCATTTCACATTGTGCTGCATTTCTTCAGTTAATATTCGTATAGGTTTTCATCTTGGATCCTTGAATAAATTCTTACCAAAGAATTCTTTACCATCACTTTTGGTTTTTGAATTTTATATTACAATGGTAATAGTTATGATGTACTATCTTACATTGCAACATACCCTATCCTGAGGCCCGTAATCTGATTTTTATTTTCCATTCATTGAAAGCCTGTATATAATCTACTAAATGGTTTGTCCCAGTGAGATTTCTCACTACCCACATCCATCCTTTTCTTTATTTATTCCTATTGATGACTAGAAGTTCACTTGTGCACACATGTAATGTTATTATAATGCCAATTCTTGTGTGGTATGATTTTCTTCTTCTATCTGGCATGACTATATCTGCACTTCTTGAAACTAGAGCTATTTTATATGCTCTGCTTATGAAAAAGTCTTTGTTAATCGATTTAATATTTATCAAGGAATCCATGTATCCTGGTCAAATAAGAGTTCTATTTAGTTCTTCCTTGGCAAGTTTTTTTAAATTATATTTGCTTTTATGATTTCTTGTTCATTTTCGTAGACTTTCTAGAATAAAAAATTGATTAACTGTCTAAAAATGATTTTATTATGGGTTCTCTTCATATTTCCACACTAGTAGAAACATTTGATCTTGCATCGTGAGGAAATAATGTTCATTTTGATAAAGTTGGTTCATTTCAAGCCTCAGTCTCCATGTACCAGTGAAATTGTTTTAGTAACTATCTTTTATCATGTTCATTTATATAGATGGGTTTCCACTAGAATGCTAGTCATAATTTTAGTTACATTTCCTTTTAACTCAATGTTTTAGTATTTTGTGGGTTACTTTGTGATGTATCATCGAATATCAAATTCATATTGTAACCAGGTGGTATTCTTTATTTTTGGCTAGGGTATTGAATATTGATGTAGTGCCCCAATAAACTGTGGTTGCAGGTGAGACTGGGTAAAAATGGCATTGAAGAGGTTCTGGGTTTGGGCCCCATCTCTACTTTTGAGCAACAGTATTTGGAAGCAACGAAACTAGAACTGAAGTCTTCTATTGAGAAAGGAGAGAAGTTTGTTATTGAAAACTTAGTCAGGACCCTCCTTATTGGCATTTCTGTGTTCTAAATTTACATTGAAGGAAGCTAATAGACTGCCATTTTGTCATATTGGTTAAGCAGGAACCCTATTGGGGAAATTTGAGTTTCAATACACTTGATCCACATCTCATGCAACATATGTTGAAAATCGTGACACACTCTAATGTAGGTCTGTTTAAAGAAATGCAATTTTCTGTGGTCTTAATAAAGTGGGGGAAACCCATGAATTCGAATTTTCTTTTTGAAATGAGAAATAAGAGTTGCTTTCTTTGTTACTGCCTCTTATGTATTCTCTTCATTTAATTGTTAGTAAATCTTTGCAATCCTATCAGAGAAGTAGAATGAGAATGTTTTGGATCATACTTTATTTTGACAGTCATTTCACTCTTAAATAAAGAAACCCTAGTACTCTAGTCAAGACAATCAAATTATGTACAAAATATGTTGTTGCTTAACTTAGATAAACAATATGAAATATGCAAGTCAATATGGACTAAATTTTTTCCAACAGTTTTTAGTTAAGCTAAGGATTTTGTAGAACACCTTAAAACTGTGGTAGATTGCAAGTCTGGTCCAAACCACTATTATGATGAACTTTCATCAAACACTTTGTACTTGTACAATTGTGGCTTATAGATATGTGAATCTAACTTAGTGTCGACAACACTTTAGTTATTTAGTAATCTATGTTATGTTCTTGATTGATATTTGATTTTGGATACCTCTGATATTGGGTTTGGTTGAGGACTTATAATAAACAGTTCAGATGTTTCTGCTGTAGCTAGTTGCCCCAAATACCGCACTTCTTTGGAAACACTGTTCTATACCTTAAGCTAATTATTGATGTTTGTTCAAGTGGAAGTGTGTGGTATTCGTCATAAAAAATATTGTCACCAAACAATAACTAATTACACATAAAATAGACTTGAGAGAGCATACTCATATTTGCATATTTTATTCAAAGAAAAAGTTACATGCCTGGAAATGATGGACAAAGAATGCAAGTGATTTGCTGCTACAATGCATGACTTCTCTCCACAGGAGGAATGTAACCTTCCCTATTCAAACTCAGTGAACAAACAACAAGTGTAGATCTGATATAAATTACTTTCAGATATGGAAACTTCATAAATATGACAGACACTTACAGAGAATGTGGCCCACAAATCAGTGAAGGAATGAGTAATTTATATGATTGGAAATTGGACTATGACAACAAAAATGACCTCCAAAAGTGTACAGACCTTCAAATCTTCTCACACTAAAAGCTATATATGAACTTCCTGAGTATATATGATGTTGTGAAGATGAATGTGACTGCCCAGTACTAAGTGGAAACACCCGAGGCCTATGTAGGAGTTCTTTCCTCTTTCTAACAATTACTATAGCAACTTCCTTCAAAAGAGTTGAATTCCTTCTTTCCCAAGTGCAACCACACAATATTCAATAATGAAAATACTCTTCCATATTTTCCCATGAGTTGACAGTGACGTGCCCCTCTTGAGCTACTCTTGCTAGCTCAGAGGTATGGTAACTAATTTAGCATTATTGTATAGTGGTGTGCCCTTCCTTATTGACCAACTAGATGCAAATGTGCCCCTCTAGGAGAGAAATACCCAATGTAAAAAGTGTACCCTCCTCTTGTTTGACCAAATCTTCCACCAATGCGCCCTTAGAGAAAGCCTGAAATTCATGAGGAGAAAAACCTTGCAACTTGGGGTCCATATGTACCTGATGATTTTGTTCTTGATAGAAGGTTCTTGGAAGAAGTAAACATAGAAGTTTGTAGGAGGAGGCTCTTGGCTTGTGCACCATCTTATCACAATATGAGTTCATCATTGTTGGGGCTAAAGCACTGGTTTACCCACTACTAGGTTTTTCTCTTTGCTCATATTCAAGATGGTTATTACATCATCCATATCCAACGATGGATAGAGCAATCTTGCAGTGGTACATGCCACCCAACGCATCATCCATGCCAAAATTGTTGCCCATTCTTTCCTGTTTAGGAGAATAACATGATCTGTCCACTAATTTATGAGATTCCAGAGTTCAAAATTGCACAGTGTCTCCCACCAAGATGTTGGATGCCTGAAATGCATAGGTATATGTACAGTATATGTTTTCTTTGAAGGGTTTGGAACCCTCATTTTCTTTGAAGGGTTTTGAACCCTCATAAAGAAGATTTTCATAAAAGCTTCAACATCAATTTTTAAACAAAATATTGCAAATTAATATAGTTATTTGAGTATAATTTTCTTTTCTTAATTTTTATTAAATTTAATTGGTCGATTTTGGATTTCTTGATTAAAATGTTGAAAGAGTTTTTTTAAATGATTTTAATTATATTTAGTAAAGGAATATATGAACTAATATGATAAATAATTCATGCTATATAAATAGATATAGTTATTATAATTATATTATAATTATAATTAGTAGTATATAATAATAGATATATATTGTAATATATATTCATATTAATGCTAAATGTTATGCTATTTTTTAAAAATGATGTAGGTTTTTTAATTAGGATTTAGTAAAATCCCTTGCACGGTCGCTATTCAAACCCAATTGATAAAAATCCATATCAAGTAAAATACCAGGAAATGAAGCCACCGTAGATATGCTCGACCATGATCACGCTCTCCAGTCTAGGACATTGGAGCATACTCTTGAGGCACTCCTCTTTGAAAATCTTAGTACACTCAGAGCTTGTAGTTGTGGAGTCTCATAGAATACGAGGTCCATGATGAGGAGATCAACGTGTTTTTCAAATGCACTAATTTGGTTATCCCATTCTGTCAAGTTGTGTTCTCCCAAACCATGAACGAGGAGAGATAGTTCCTATATTCATCTGCTATGTTTAATTTGAATCGAGAAAGGGAAAACTAGAAGGAATAATTAATCCCCCTTCCAACAAAGCCAAAAATTTGGCGTTGGAAACCTATAAATTTATGTTACAAGGAATTTATGTCATGCCTATATTAACATTGTTTATAGGAGTATAGTTTCCAAAACCCATATTGAATTAGTAGAACAGTGGGAGAAACTCAAATAAGTTAATAATAGTTATGTGGAATCACACTCTAAGGGAAGGAATCCAAATCAATGATGATAATATAGTCTAGAAGTCCTAGTAAATGTGCTAGAACATTGTAATGATAGCTGATTTGGTGTTTCTAGCTGAGCTATGACACATGGGGTGGTCTACATTTTACTAAATTCTAACACTGCAGATGGATTCAGAGACCCCCCATATGCAGTGTTAGAATTTAGTAAAATGTACAAATTCATTGTCAAAATTTCAATTTTTTCCATTGTCGGAGTGATACAATTAAAAATGACCAAATAAATGAATAATTGCTATATGGTCATTTGTAGTCTACATATCTCGTGATAAAATTTGGTCATTTATCTTGGTCGTTTTTAGTTGGTTTCTATCCCGTGACCAAAAGTGGTCATTTATCTTGGTTGTTTTTAGTCAAATCACTTAGAATTATCAATTTTAGTCATTTGTCCCTTTTAGGAGACTATGGTGACCAAATTTTTTGGTGTCCTAGTCACTAATCTCTCATTTTCTACTAGTGTATGGGCCAAAAAAACTCCCAAATCTTGGTATGCCAAGATTGATGGATTTTTTCTATCACTGAACTATTGTAGATGAAAGTGTGATCCCAATGTATATTTGAAGATGATTCATGGTTATTTAATCATTATTGTATTGTATGTGGATGGTATTATAATCATAGGAAGTTCCAAGAAAGAAATTTCCTCTTTGAAGAGTGCAATGAACCATGCCTTCTCCATGACTAATTTGGAATTGTTAAGCCAATTTTTGGGGCTTGCAATTTCTCAATCAGATCTTGGAATATAGGTACATAATTCCAAGTATGTTTCATACCTATTAATCAAGTGCAACATGAAGGATTGAAATCCAATAAATACTGCTTTCCTTTCAGGAATTAAAGCTTGAAGAAGTGCAATCAACTCCATTGGTAAACAACACCCTGTATAGGCAATTGGTTGGTTGTCTTCTTTATTTAACTCATACTCGACCTGATATTTCTTATGTAGTAAATGTGGATTCCAGACACATGGATGAGCCTCATGACATCCATTGGAGGGTAGAAAAAATAATCCTAAACTTTGTACAAGGAACAAGAACACATGGGATTCACTATGTTGCACAATCTAGCCTAGAGTTACTTGGTTTTACTGACTTTGATTAAAAGGTGAT
Organism: Pseudotsuga menziesii; assembly: GCA_001517045.1. Taxonomy (NCBI): domain Eukaryota; kingdom Viridiplantae; phylum Streptophyta; class Pinopsida; order Pinales; family Pinaceae; genus Pseudotsuga; species Pseudotsuga menziesii. The sequence continues at coordinate 292,838 of LPNX010746583.1, read as the reverse complement.
AACATTCATAGAAAATGAACTTCTGGATGTTTTTTTATGCTTTCATATGGACCAATCAATTGGTCAAGTAAGAATCAAAATTCCATTTCAATTTCATCTACAGAGGAAGAATACCGAGGAGCTCTGAATGCAACTACTCATTGTTTGTGGTTGCAGGGTATACTTGGAGAGTTTGGGATCAAATATGATACTTCTACAGTCATATATCGTGACAACCAAAATACCATTCATATCTCAACTGATCTAGTACTGGGGAAACAAACCAAACACATAGAGATCCATATGCACTACATCATAGGAATTGTGCATGATGGGGTCATTGCTCTGCATTATTGTGCATCATCTGAACAAGTTGCAGACAAATTCACCAAGTTGTTTTCTAAAAATAATTCTAGCAATATCAAATCACTGCTGGGGATATTTGATCATGTGGTGAGACTGATTGAAGACAAGATTTATTACAATTTTTTTCATGTCCATGTGTTGTAATCTCACAGATCACAGAAGGTTACCTATAATACACATTGAATCATATAGACATAACAGGAACAAGAGACAAGAACATAGATATGGGGAATAACAGATTATATTATAACATGAAGGTCCATACATACACAGACCTTAACCAAGTTCTCATCTGGCTCAAAATCCTAATATATATGATTTACAAACAGTTACATATAACTACCTATCGGTTCGTTCAACCAACACAACCTTACGCATCCAACCTGCTATTCGACTAGTCGGCTATTTGACTAGTCGGCTCACTGACTAGCTCCTCCAACATCTCCCCTAGGAACAAAATATTTCTTCATCCTAAGAAACAGGGGAGGTAATTCAATAGTGTGTTGTCTTAGGTAGTTGTTTTTGGTATTGTTTGTCTTCATGGACTATGTAGTCGGATGGTTGGTCATTTTTGCATGCATATTTCCACAATTGCTTCTACTGTAATGGCCAGTTGGTGTTGAAATTATGCCCAATTCTGTAATACTTTCTAGATGTCGATAGTCAATGTTGTGATACTTGATAAGGTCAACATCTTCTCCTGGATGGAAAGGTCTGCTATGCTTTCCATGTCGGGCCCCATGAATTGATCTTTTTCCTCTGCTGTCTCTAGTAGTCTTTTCATTTGCAGGCATATTGTATCTAGTTTATCAAGGATTGGGAGTGCTTGTTTTACCCAATGGTGTGCTTGTTTTTCTAGTTTCTGTAGTTTGGTTGTTTCCAATACAATTTGATCTTGTATCTTGTTTCTCAGTTCTTCTTCGGTACCTTTTCTTCTTTCCAGTGCTTGAATTTGTTCTCAGGTCTATCGGGTTTGTTGAAATACTTGTCCATAATAAGTGGGCCAATCACGGATTACTTCTTCTGTGATGACAGATTCTTCCAGGTGGTCTTGCAGGACTTTGTGAGCTTCTAAGAATGTTGTGTACTGCTGCCTTAACAGTCTAGATGTCTCCCCTTTTTGGTCTTACTTTGTATTTAGTAGATGTGATTGTAGAGTGGACATCATGTTTTGAAATAGCTGGTATCCATTTTCAAGCGACTTGTCGATGTCGGCCTCTAGAGGTCCCGGTATTACTGTTTGAACTAATTTTCTGCATTTTGATAGAAACTTGACTGTCATTGAGCTACTGTCGTCTGGTCTGTCTTCTTGTTTTCACTTCGGTGGCCATAGTTTCTAAGAGCTGTCCCAACTCTTTGTCTGTTAGCTTTGTTGCGTCGACTGCAGTAGTCGATCCAAGTTGGCTAAGGTGAACCATTGTTGACTTTGATTCTTTGTGGTGTTATTTCTTCTTTTTGTCTCTTTTTATTTTGTGTTTATGTTGTTTTGTCTACTATTGTGCTTGTGCATATGCAAGTGGTAGATTCTCCTATGGTTGATTTTCTGGCTACTGATCTTCAGTAGGTGGTGGAATTTATGGTTGACTTTCTTGGGTGGAACTTGTAGCTTGGTGTGTGTCTGGAGGATTTGACACAGATGGTTTGGGGTTTGGTAAAGGTTATGGATTGGGAAGTGGTGGTGGAGATGGTGAATGGTATGGTGTAATTGGTGTAGTGGGGATATTGTCAGTCAATGTTGGGTCTTCGAATTCTGGTGGTGAATCATCTCGGTCATCAGAGAATAGGTTGTCAATCACCCGGTTGATATCTTCCAGGTTATATTCCTCCACATCTCTTGCTAGTTCATTGGCCAGTGGAGGGTGTGGGATGTCAAAAGGGATAATGGATGAGGTGTGACTTGCGACAATTTGAGATGTCTTATCGAGGTTCCTAAAAAATGTGGACTTGATAATTCCCATAGATCTTGGATTTTGGGGTATTTGGACAATTTGCTAAGAGAGGATCTGGCGTGGTGCACTAGATTCAATTAGTGGACATTTGGTGGTAATCTTCTGGACAGAGGTGAGTAGTTCAGGTAATTTTTCAACGTATTCTTGGAAATCATCGTCCTGGTCAAACCGTTATTTCACTGTCTCTGGCATAGCATTCTTACAAATGTCGACTGGGATTATGGTGGGTATATATGGGGTGTCTTCCTGTGTAATCTGGGTTGGAGATGAGGGTGGAGGTGTAGAAACCAAATCAACAATGTCTTCATCAGTTGAAGTGGTTACAGTTTTTACCTTTTTCGGTTGTCCTTGCTTTATTCCTACGTTGATGAACCGTCTAAATTGTGTTTCAATTGAAACTTTGTTTGTTGTTGCGTCTTCTATGATGTCGACAGTGGTCACCAACAGGTCTTCTTCATCTTCTGACTCTGAAAGGAGAAGCTTGCGCTTCCCTCTCCCTTTTTCTTGAATTGCCTTCCTCTTCCTTGAGGCTTCTACTTCCCTTGCTATTTTCCTTAAGTTTTCTTTTGTCATAGCATATTCCAGATTGTCTGATTCGATATCTTCCTCTATTTATTTTTATCTCTCCTGTTGGTTGGTCAGACTGATACTTTTCTCCACTGGTTTAGTTACATGTTGCTCAGTTGGTGTACTTCCCCTTTGGGTCAGTGGTGGTATGGTTGTTATTTGCAGTCTGTTGGTGTCCTCTGCCGGTATATCGTCCAACATGAAGGTACTGATATGTAATTGGAGTTCATATTCCTCCTCTTTTTCTTGGTCTGTTAATGGTTCTTCGATTGGTTGATTTATTTCTTTGGATTTTGCTGGTATTGATAACTTTGTATTGGACTGTCAAGCTAGCTTTCAAAAAATATATTCGACTGTTGGGTAGTAGTCGAGAGCTTTTACTGTTGCTTTTTCCCCTTGCATGTACTAGACTACTATGTGGTCAAACTAGAGTTGAATATGTGTTGTTTTCGGTAGACTTCTTCAGATGTTCCGAGGCACCCTCCATCTAGTTGTCTAGATTTTTAGGTTTTGGAACCAGTTTTCCAGCATTACTTTACCATTTTCCAATTCTTTCAGTGTTCCATTCTATGACAATGGCTTCAACCTCCACATGTGGTAGTTGTGTCGTTCCTGGAACTACTTGTCCTTATCTGGGCACAAGTGGTACATTGCTATCCAGAGTATCAGAGATGGGAACCTTATGATCCTATCCAACTCTTGACATTTCTTGCATATACTTTTGAGCATGTTGGCAACATGGTGAGCCCAACGGTAAATTTTTCCTATAGTTGCTATTATGTCGACAAATTCTAGCATGTCTAGCTTTATATCTCTCCATCAACCTGTAGGAGTGAGTCATGTTTCTATGATTTTTTCCACGATTTGCGATGTCAGAGCTTGTATTTGACTGATCATTAGCCCTTTTGAGTTATTCCCTTTTGGTGTTCCAATTAGTCATTCTACCAGTCCTTCTTTTATACTAATAGGGATAGGGTTTCCCTAATTTGATAGACCAATAAGTTTGTCTATTACTTCCCCAGAAATTTCTACCAGTTGGTCAAAGTAAAATTTACCATTGTGATACCGAATAATGATAAATTTCACTATTGTTTCTTTCGTTCCTCTAAATATTTCCATGAACGGTGTGTTCATGTAGCTCATGATGGTGTTGTAGCTTATCTTCTTTGCTTCTGGTGTTATTTTCTTGTCTTGGTAAACCCATCCTTTGATTTCTACCTAGGTTTTGGTCCACGAGGTTTCCTGTCACTTGGAATTTTTGATATTTCTTAACCTTCTCATCAGTAACGTTTCGACAGATTACAGTTCTTTTGTTTTTGCAGCTACAGCTCTGGTTTGCTTCGGGGCCATCTTGTCGATCTCTTGGTCGGCTTTTCTTACAGGGTCTCGGCTCTCAAATTTCTGAATGCTTGGTTGTTCTATCTCTTCAAAATACAGTAAATGATATTTTTCTAGCCTAATATTTATTGGTGGAGTGGGTGGTGTTTCTGTGGACGGATGTATTAATGGAGAAAATGATGGTCCAGTACAATCTCTAGATTTTGTGTTAATTGTGATTTGATTTTGGCGCTCCTTCTGTGCGTAGTCATGAAGGCGTGATTTGACCTTCAGGGTCTTCGGTCGAGGTCGATTATGCGAGTGGTCGATGGCGGTATGTCGATGGGGTTGGTGTCGATTGTCAAAGTGTTGGTTATTATATATTTCGAAGTTTCCTGTCATTCTGTTTTATGGGTGTTGGTTCTATTTTGTTGTTTTTAGGATTTTTATATTTTTATAGTTTTTTCTGATAGTTATGGTCATTATATGTATGTCTCTTCTTCTTTTTTTTTGAAATTGTTTTAATTTTTGTACCATTTTAGTCAGGCACCATTAACAAGTTTCTGAAATATTATGCCTTGTAATGTCCTTAGTCAGACTGATTCGTTGGCATGAATTTCTTCGACAACATAAGGTCCCATCCATTTTGTGTGTAAATTTTTGGGTTTTCCTTTTACTCGACTATTGTATAGTAAGGCAAGGTCCCCTACCGATAGATTTTTTTTTTTGATATTGTGATCATGCCAAGCCTTCTGCTGCTGTTTTTGGATTTCTTGGTGTTGTAAGGTGAGCAGGCAGTGCTCTTCTAGCTTGCTTAATTGCATCATTCGTCCTTCCTGCCTTCTTCGACATTGACATGTAAAATATCTGCTATGATAAGTGTTTTCTATCGGAAGTGTAGTGGGACAACTTCTTCTTGGCCATAGACTAGTTGGGATGGTGTTTGGTCAGTCGAACATTTGTAGGATGTTCTGTAAGCCCATAATACTGCATGGATATTTTTGTCCCAATCAACCTTGTTGGTGTTGTGTATTTTTGTCAAGCCCCTTGTTAATGTTTTGTTGAATGCCTCTATTGCTCCATTCAACTGATGGTGATAAGTTGTACTACATCGGTGGTCAATTTTGAACTAGTCTATTAGTGCCTTGATGGTTTTGTTAATAAAGTGTGAACCTTGGTCACTGATTAGGGTTATTGGGCATCCAAATCTGGTAGTTATATTTTCATAAATAAATTTAGCAGCTATCTCAATGGAACATGTGTCGACGGGTTCTTCTTCTTCCCACTTGGTTACATATTCTACTCTAGTTATTATGTATCTTGCACCTGTTCTTTTTGCTGGTATTGGGAATGGTCCTATGAAGTTGATGGCCCAAATTTCCAATGTCAAACTTTGGTTTACTGATATCAAGGGCATTTCTATACTATGTAGCGGTCGACCCAGTCATTGACATCTGTCGCACTGGTTAACAAACTTTTTACAATACTTGTATAGTGTCAGCTACTATAGCCCTGACTGTCGGATTTTCTTAGCAATTGTATTTGCTGGAAAATGTCCTTTTACTGGCCCATAGTGTGCTTCATACATGATATTATATCTTTTGTGTTATAATACGCATCGTCTGAGGATCTCGTCCAAGCCCATTTTATATAATAATCCATTTATGAGGCTGTATGGTGCAGCCTTCATAGCTAATATTTGTTTCTTTTTCCTGCTCATGCCCTCTGGTGCTTGACCATTTTCTAAGAATTGAGCTATTTCCTCTAATTCTGCTGGAACAGATTCTATTCGAAATAAGTATGCATCCGTTAGGTCATCTTCAACTCCTGATGGTTCCTCGTGTTGATTCTCGACAAGTGGTTGGGTCCAACATTTAATTTTCTTGGTCTAACAACAACTTCAAATTCAAATTCTTGAAATGGTAGTAGCCATCGACAAATTCTCCCAAGGTGTAAAGGTTTGTTTACAAGGTATTTCAATGCTTGGTGGTCTGTATAGAAGATGAAAGGGTTGGCTAGTAGGTAATGTCGATACTTCTGTAGGGAAAAAACCATTCCTAATGCTTCTCTCTCTGTTGTCGAATATTTTGTTTTTTCCTTATTTATTTTTCTGCTGCTATAAACTATATGGTAATCCATTCCATCGCCCTTGGTTTTGTTAAGATCGCTCCTATTGTGAGGCCTAATGCATTGATATGTATGTGAAATTTGATCGACCAATTCGGGAACCTTAGGATGGGCTCCTCTACAAGTTTCATTTTTAGTGTTTCAAATGATACGTTACATTCATCTGTCCAGTCGAACTCCTGATCTTCTCTTAGTATTTCTTCTAGTGGATAGGTCATATCTGAGTAGTATCTCATAAATTTCCTATAATATCCTGTATGACCAAGTAGTACCCTGACTTGTTTTGGGTTCACTGGTGGTTTCAAGTTGAGGATAATCTTTATTTTTGCAAAGTTAACCTTGATTCCTTCTTTGCATACAATGTGCCCTAGTAGTATCCCTATAGGAGTTAGGAATATGCATTTCCTTATACTCAGAGATAGTTGGATTTGTCGACATTGTTCCAACATGATACTTAGCCATTTGCAGTGATCTTTCAGCATAGATTATATCATCCAATCATCGAAATATACTGCCATTGTTTTGTAGATATATTCTTGAAATGTTTTGACAACAATTCTCGAAAATACTGCAGGTGCATTTTTGAGACCAAAAGGCATAAATCTGTAGGAAAATTATCCAAATTCACATATGAATGTCATTTTGTTCTGATCTTCTTTAGCTATTGGTACTTGGCTGTCCCCTAAGAATTCGTCTGTAAACAAGTAGCATTCATGTCCTACAACTTCATTGAGGATTTCGTCTGTATAGGGTGTTGGAAATGGGTTTGTTAAGGTGACTTTGTTTAATTCCCTAAAGTCGACACAGATCCTTAGTTTTGTCGAGTCATGTTTCTTTGGTTGTATGACCATTGGGCTTTCCCATTTCTATTGGTCAATAGGGTAGATAATTTCTGCTACGAGCATATTATCAATCTATTTCTTGACTATCTCTTTGTATTTATGAACTAACTTATATGGCCCGTTCTTTACAGGTCGGGCATCAGGTTTAATGCCAATCTTCATTTCACCCATTTCATGGACTAGACCTTTGAGGTATTTGTAGTATTTAGCGAATACATCCTAGAATTCTTTTAGTAAGTTTATATTTCATTCGTTTGTTCTTCTCTCTAGTAATCACCAATTTTTGCTATTTTTGGTCGATCATCACTTGATATGTCAAACTCTTTAGTTTTAACTTTAGCATCTAACCATTTTGGTGATTTAGCTTCATTGATAGGTCGAATCCCTTCTTTGAATTATGAGAATGTAGCAGGAAAGTCTGCTGTATCCATTTGATTGGTATCTTCTTTATCGGCTATCTCGACTTTAAGTTCTGTGTGAATTGGTTTTGTTGTTTCTGAATGGTATGATTTCCATTGAAAGCTTTTCCCTTCCAGATTTTCGTTTTCCATTTGCAGTCATATCGACTATGGTATTATATTGGTTTGTATGTTATTGCATGGTATTGTCGGTTGATCATAGTTTTGTATCAGAGTGTTGTTCCTGGTCAATTCTATAAATTCTTTAATTTGTTTTGCATTTTCAACTAACTTTTCATTATGTGGTATAAAGCTAAAGCCTTTAATGAAATTCTCTCTAATTTTATGCCATTGAAATGTTTCACTTCTTCTTCCATTCTGTACCATTTGTTTGGTAAGTCGGTTAGCGTCAATGGAAACATGTGTGGCCATGTACAATTGTCTTTATACCCAAGTCTTTTCCACTCTCTTTCGCATGTTCTTATGTGTTCCTCTTGGTCTTGCCCTTGGATGAACATAGGTATTTGTGCTTGTTTGGTTAGCTTTTTTCCTCCAAATATTTCTACAAAGTAAGTTGAGGTTGTTGTCTATGTCTGCAATCTTGATTGATGGGTATCCCACCATGTTCACCAATATTTTTAGATACTTGTTCTATATGCATAACTGGTGATTCTCTTTCTTTATATATTGGGATTTGTCTGATGCTTACACTTGTTGGATTTAATGTAGGATATTCCCTGCTTTTCTTTTCAAATATTTTTGGGATGTGGAAACTAAAAAACATTTTTGGACTGGTTTCTTTTGTATTGTCTAAATGGTCCAACAACCTCTTTCCTGTGTCTTGTAGTTTTCGACTTCCCAATCATATAATTCTGCACCTAAGTTGTATCCTACTGAATCTTGATTTCCTAAGTGAAGCTCGCCATAGACATTGAGTTCTGTGTAGTCTTCATTATTTTGTATTTGATATAGTTGTCGAATGTCGACTTCTTCATCAAAAGGTTCTATCCAAGGTTCTCCTTGGGATGGGTGGATAGGTACTATGACTTTCTGTCCATTCCCTTTTAGTTTTATCCTTTCTTTGTCTACAGATATCGATGCTTTCATTTCTCTTCCCCAAGGTCGACCTACTAAATCTAGGGAGGAAATGGATCCTTCCTTAGGGTTAATAATTTCAAAGTCAACTTTGGTCGATATTCCTTTTATTGTCGTATTGGCATTTCTCCAAAATTCGATGGGTTCAATCAGACCTTGGTTTGCTACCTTGAGGTATATTCCTTACTCATATAGTTGAGGTCTACCCAACTATTCCCAAATTTCATGAGTCATAATATTTACTTGTGAGCCGAAGTCAAGCACAACTTGTCGAACATCATATCCTTCAATTTCTAGGTCGACAAGTGGGTCAGCATTGTTACAAAGAGAAATTCCTATGGCTTGGGGTACCACAACAGACAGCTTGACTCCAGAAATCAATCTTTCCCAATATGCAATATAAATAAAATGTCTAACACTAAAGGATCAGACCTCGTACCTTATTCTGGACGGTTGAAGTAGATCCCCGTTGAGCTTTCCAATATTCAGCTTGAATTGCTATATTACTTCCTCAACAACAAGTAAACAATACAAGCATTCTATATATCATGGTGTTAGATCTATTCTAGCATATATAATCAATAATGTAAAAGCATTTGACATAATCCCATGGATAAAATATTCATTCAAATACACATCATTGGATAGGAAAAGATATTTCTATTAATATAAATTAGAGATTACAAGATACAACCTCTGACGGCACGTCCGGGAACCAGAGAAACTAAATCCCCCACTTGGGCCTCCACCACTTCAATCCTCCATCTCTCAATAGCAAGCTCACAAACAAAGGGCAAGCTTGGGAAGAACACAAAAGTGCTCCAAGGGACAAAGGGATGCAGACTCAAGCATAAGTTCCGGCAACAACGGACTATAGTTTCGTTGCTCTCAATTCTCTCATATGCCTTCAATGTACCAAGGGGTTCCTTATATAGATTTTCAAAGGGGTACTGAAAGGTTGAATCCGAGCGATCTCAAGGCATATGGATGGCCAGGATTCAAATGAGTCAGATCCATGTCAAGGAAAACTCCAAAATGATTTTGATTATTTACACATCCTGATGTACGCGGTTATATGGCTCAAACCTGCGTATGTACATGCTTATAAGGTTAAAAGTCGCGTATAGCATTTTTCATGTGTTTTTAGGGATGATCAAGGAAAGATCAAAGGACAAAAAGTGGTCCATAGGGGCTAAGGAGTCTGTAGCAGGACAGGGGAAGGCCATACAAAGTGTGATTCACCTAGAGTGGTGAAATCCGCTATAACAGATGCCCCCTAATATATGAGATCAGAGGGGTTATATGATGGCCGAAATACATTATAAGTCCATCCCAGAAGTGGAGTGATGAAGGATCCCAAATGGAAGACCAGCCACCCAATCAGCATAGTACCATAATACAACTCTGCATATAACTACAAATACATATAGCAGTCCCAGATACATAAGAGTACAATGGCCATGAATAGGGATGATACATGATATCACATATGTGGTCATCGCCACGTACAATATACATAGATCAAAATCTCCATGATAAAGAGATACAAAGGACCATGATCTCCAAAATGGCTGAAGATATATAATAGATCAAGATCTCCATAGTGGCTAGAAATGTCTGACATACACTGGAATCAAGTCACGAGAGGTGAAATATCATGAACACTGGCACGATCAAGGAGGTAGCATATAAGAGGTGCCACCAATCTGGAAAGTCTTCTACACAAACCGCTACCAGTACATGTCCTACTATGCGAATAGAGGTGTCAAGGTTGAACATAGTAGTCCATCGTCTGATTATCGGTCATTAATGTATACCGTTAACAGACGCGAGATCAACCACCAATGATGAAAATGGGAATCAAGGTACTAGAGTGCAAACTAACAAGTGTGAATAGATGTGTTGAGGTCGAACACTTGAAAGGATCCATCGATCAGGGGACATTGATGTATTCCCAAGAAATTGTTGATGGCGAGAGAACCTACCACTAATGACTGCAAGTCTCAAGGCACTCAAAATGACTCTAGACTCCAATCCCAGAATAAATGATCTGAAGTTGATGGGATGAAATCTGCTGGAAGGAGGGCATTAAGGCATCCCCCATCATCCAACACGAGGTACTCAGCAAGGCTGTATAATGTGGAAGGACTCGATCATAGGTGCACGAATCAATAACTGTACCAGGAATGGATGACATGCAAAGTCAAGATAACTAAGGAATGACCGACTCAAGTTTCAACTTCCTTCAAACAAGAGCATAACGGCATATGGTGACTGACTGAAGGCAACATAGACTCGATATACAAACTGGGACATCTCTGTGACACAGGAGGCATCAACAGAGGCTCCATAGGGACTGGAAGTTAACCAGTCGGTGGAGATAAACTCAGATAAACGAGTAGAGCTCCTAAATTCAAACTATAACCCAACCAATGGATGTGATATACAGTGCTCTGTTCGAAGGCAACACGACTCGACAGCTGCCAAAGATAACATATTTCCTTGTCTAGATTTTTGGTTTTTTTATTTTTTTGGACTTTTTCAGATATTTGAAAAGCTTGAAAAAAGAATAAACTAGCTTTATAGTTACAAACTAGGAGGAGATGAGTGTCATATGGGAAAACAAACTAGTTCCAAGCAGTGGAACATACCTATGCTCAATGCAAGGATACATGTGTAGGATATCGACACTCGGGGGAAAATCCCCTCCCGGTAAAAGGGAATCGTGTTGGGCTATAGGGTAGACCTGGGCTTTATACCATTATCTTCGCACCAACAAAAGACCCACAATGTTGGCCCTTTCAGCAACAACCTGCGAACAGGTTGCAGTCTCACCCAAAACAGCTATGGGATGCCGCAGAATCAGGTTTCTACAAGAAGAAGAGGGATATTACTGTAGCTTTAGCCTTTCATAACTTATATTCATATAACACAGAGATTCAACATTCACATATATAACCTCGCAACTAAATTAACAGACAATGACTTGCTTAACCATTTACTGGGAATTCACAGCGAAGTTATTAAGTTAGCAGTGATCTTACTTATCAGATGTATATTTATCAATGCATAAAGAACAAAACAACAACACAAAAAAAAACACAACACACGATATAATGTGGTTCACCCCCAGTGTAGGGGTTTCGTCCACAGAACTATGTTTTATTCAACTCTTTACAAAAACCATAGTTCTGATTTGTGCACTCAGCTGCAGATCCCTTCAAGTCCTCAAAGCCGCGCTCACAGCTGCAGGCCTCTGCGCACATAGCTGTAGATTTCCTTTATCACCCAAAACCCTCTGCGTACACAGCTGCAGAGGTCTTCCACGCACATAGCTGGGACTTAACCTTCTCTTACAAAATAGCCTTAGCTTCGCATCAATTCATCTTACATCAAAAATCTTAACCTGACTTCTTTACAAGAGTGCTTATTATAGTGCACTTATTACAAAACCATGGGCTTAAACCTGTTGCCGCCTTTTCACACACCTAGATCACATGGCAGAAATCCTCAAGCCACTCGGTGTGTCCTTGGGGGCAAGTCTCGAGTCAAGGCTATCACCTTGTTCTTGACTCCTCCGTTTAGGCTCAACTCCTAACGAAGCCAAGGGGGGTAGACCCTATTAAGTTACTAAGGATGATTTCTTAGTGTGATGATGTTGTACTGAATCAGTTATTTAGGAGTTTGAATATTTTAACTATAAACAATCAAGATGACAAGATACGAAGATAAACACACGAAAGCACAAAGCTCATACACAATATATATATAAAGCAAAAATGACCAGTGCCTTGAAATGGAGTCAAATCAAACGATCAATATGCTTGCGTGTGCTTGGATTGGATGTTTTGTGATTGCATCTTGGTATGTTTTAAGTTAAAATTGGAGTATGAGTTGTTTAAATTAGGCTAAAGGGGGACTCCAGATATACCCGAGAGTACTTGGAGTATGTCCAAAACAAAACCTTCATGGTTACCCGCAAGGAATATGTGGGTTGAAATGGAGTCTCTGGGGCTATTGTTCGTAACGCACCCGTTAGGGTGTGACAGAGATCGGCGCCTTGAGGTCACTTTTCAGAATTTCCCGCTTCCTTTGGGTATTTTTCCACCGTAAAGGTTTGATCGAGGTGTTGGATTTCCACCTGATGGTTTGTCAATTGGGGAAGGTGAGTCCTAATTATGCTAGTCACCCAAGTGCTTTTGATACAGCTTGACTGTTTGGATGAACCGCAGCCAAGTGCAGAGCATACACACTGGAGTCTTATAAATTTTAATGAGTTTTAAGCAGTGTGTTCTTGTTTAAAAGAAAAGCCTCCAAGAACCTCTTTCGATCCAAGTGGATCTCAATCATGGAATCGAGGAGGGGTTAATTTTAAAGCTGCTGAAAAACAAATGATAGAAAAAATAAAACAACTACACAAATCTGGTTTTCTGATTAATCCTACCACGAATCTCTTTCCCCTTTCGGGTCACTCGGGAAATCGTGGGGTAAGTATTATGATTACTTTTGAAAGTAAGATATGGAATATGAATTTAAAAAACAAGATCAAATATACTACCCTGTAAATTAGATCAATACTAGTAAAAGGAAATAAGCAGAAAATGATGAAAATGGCACCGACGTGAATCCCCCCAAGGGGGATGGGGAATGGGATCGAAAGAGTCTATTCAAAGGATGATTTTATTACAAAGGTTACAATATCAAAGAAATGATAAATCAGAGCTTTCTTGGTCCTTATACAGGTTGAAACCAAGATATTACAGTTTATACAAAAAAAATTACAAATTATGTGACAAAAGAGAGACCCCTGGGGGGATTTGAGCACTCCAAAAGCCACTTTGGACAGCAGCTTCCTTTCTTCTCTGCCAGACCTTATAAATGAAAGCGAGTGAATTAGAATAAAAAAATACCCAAATCACTTTAAGAGTACCTTTGGGTCAGCCTACTTTATCTCAAAAAATTAATGAAATTAAACTAGCTAAACTGACGAAAAAGGAACCAAGGAAAGCAAGATTTCCTTCGGATCTTGGCTTGCTGTTTGTGCAGCCAATTAAAAGCACTGATATTTCATAATATTGAAATTATTGAACAGCAAATGAACCTACCTTAACAGCAAGCTATGAAATTTTCAATAAACTACTTGCGAAACTAGGGCAATTTAACTAGATCTCTTGAATTTGAACTTTATGTGCACAATGAAACTAAGATCTAGAAATTTGAAGGGATCTTGCTAATTAGATCTATGTATGCTTTTATTGATGAGATAGATCATATTTAAAAAGAAACTTTAAAGTAACAGTTTGAGGAAAGTTTAATAATTTTTAAAGGAGGAAGAGAGAGAAAGAGTGTTTGAAGCCTAGGAATGTTGGGATTTGGATTCTGCTTTGGTGGAACATCGAGGGACTATGTCATTCATAATATACTGAAGATGAGGAAGATTCAAACCAGCTCAACCTATTCTACCAGCGAGATCACCTGCAACTTGAAAACCCTTGCAGAAACAGATGGTGAAAACATAGGTGATGTCGAAAGAGATGATTGGAAAGCATGCAATTAAACTTAAAATACAAATCCAATAGATCTGGAACAAGCAACAGTAAGAGCATAAATCAAACTAGAATAAACTCTTACCCTAACAAAAGGTAGCTCTCTCCTTCAAGGCCAACAATTAACCAGCAAAGCAATGATAAACAAAAGCACATTATACCTCATAAGCATTTGACAATCAACATCCACACATGAAGAGCATTACACCATAGATCTTACCTCCAAAGCTTCTTTATTCCAGAATTAAAAAAAAACAATACAGTACAAGAGCAACAACACCTCAATCCAGTTCTAACTAGCTTGGAAGAGGAGGCTGTGCCTGGATATATACAATATATAGGCCATCTAGCCCAGAGGGGGCACAATTACTCATGGAATCAAGTGAAATCAACTGATGGAGAGTCCATCAATGCCTGATCTATGTCTAGCTGAGCCAGATATGAGTCTCACTGAGTGCAACTATCAATCGGGGGGCTGATCTGACTGACACCTCAACCTGTTGACTGAAGAATCCACCAAAAATCATCCAGTTGAGCCAAAAACGTGTTGAGGAGAGAGGGAGGGAGAAATTCCTCATAAAGGATGCTCAAGATCAACTTTGGATCTAATTTGATCACCTCCTTCAGTCAAGGATTTGTCAGATCCAATCAATCTTCT
>LPNX010746583.1:242026-271651 GCA_001517045.1 Pseudotsuga menziesii | reverse complement strand
ATTGACAAATAAAGTCTAAGAGACCAAGTCTTTTACAGACACTATCATGCTAGAACATTTATTACAATTCCCTCATGGGGTATGAACATGTGATATAGTAGAACAAGCACTTCCCAGAAGTACTTCCAAAGGTCCTTTTGAAGTCCGAACAAGTTAGCCCTGTCCGGTTCACCGGGCTCACTTGATAAAAACCACTAAGTACAACTTAGGGGGTAACAAAACCATGGGCACCTCGAACCCTAAACCCTAGACTTAAACCATGGGTTTATTACAAAAAGAGGACTTTGACTCAACCCCGACACCCCTAAGACTGTTTTGAGTCGTAGCTCCACTTACAACTTCCACAAAAACCACAGAGTTACCAAAATTAGGGACCGTTAAGGTGCGCGCCCCAACAGGCCCCTAAGACTCACCAGTGGCCCGTCCCAGGACACTCTGCTGCTCTTCTGGTAGGCGAACTTTGTCAGTGAAGATATTCAACTGCTTGTGGAGGCCACACATGATATTGTCGACGGCTTGCTCCTTTTCGACCAATTCCTGTAATACTGCGGCTGATGCTTCACTGGCCTTTGTTTGTGCAAATGCACCATATTCCTTCAAAACTTTGATTTGGGTGTCCATAGCAGTACTCAACTCGAAAGATTCACTTGCTGCATAGAACTTTCCACTTCTGTTGCTTTTGCTCTGCACGATTCAATTTCCTACTGGAGCTCATTGCTTCTCTTTACCTTAAGCATTTTCTCCATAGGCGACAGAGCCTTAATTTCTGCTTTTACTGTATCCAACTCTATCTATCGCTGCCTGATGATTTCTTGCAGCTGTCCAATTTCTGGATGTTCCTGCAGGGTGGTTCAGGCCTCAACACTGTCTTCTAACAGCTTTGCTGTGCTACTTGCAGTATCTGAGATTTTTGCTGCGGAGGCCTAAATGTCTGCTCGGCGTTGCTCCCTGACCTCCAGTGGGCTCTCCGGGGTGATGCGGAGTTGAAACTCCACAATCTGAGCCTCATGTTCTGCTTTGAGCTTCTCAATTTCACTGCGAGACTGCTGTGCATAGTCTTTCAGCCTGACTAATATTTGTTCTGGTTCTTCTACCAGCTGTACGTCGAAGTCAGGAAGACTTCGACATGCCTCATCCAAGACTCGTACTAGGGTAATGCGCTTACGTTCTGCTTCCCTCTTTCTCTTCTGCGCTGCCTCTAGCTACGTGGTGAGGCCCTGCTACTTACTCATGGCATTTTCCAACTGCATTTGCAAATATTGGTCACGTGCCTGGATTTCCTTCATAATCGCTAACTGACAGAGATGTAGCTCTGTCATGGACATCTTAGTGTAATCAATTCCAACCTTCATACTCATCTCCGGACGAGACACTGCATTCGTTAATATGAGGGTGGCACTCGAGAATTGTCCTTTGTTGTCTCTAGCTGGCCATTGGCTTAGGTCTGGCGGTGCGCTTAGTGGGACAGTGCTTACTGAAGCGCCAGTCAGTGATTTTCTACGAAGTTCTTCAACTTCGAAATGTGTTTTTCTATACCGGTGATGGCATGCAGCTGTGTGGCTGTAAATTCTGACCATTTCTTGGTGAGAACTTCTGTGGACCTCGAGAGAGCCTGATCAAGCTTCTCACTTGTCAGGCTGGGCTCCTCATCAATATTCTCATCCTTCGATGCCTTCATTTTCTTTCGGGACTGGAGTTTGTTCACTTCCTCTGGCTCTGGTGTCTTGCGCTTATCCTGTCGATTAGGGTCTGAAATAGTTTTAACCGAGTCTTATTCTTCTTCGTCATTGCCATCATCTCCACCTTGGTCATTTTCACTCTACTGCGACTCAGTTTGTTCTTCACTGTCTTCAGGGGGGTCTTGCTGCTGTGTATGACTAGGGCCTGTGCCCAGATTGGTAACTGGGGGAACTGGAATGGTGGGTTTTTTCCCTGCGTCCTTCAACCATTCTGCCAGCCACTGTTGAAGAAATGCAAGGATGTCTTCTTTGGTCACTACATATGGTAACTTAAACCATTGATGCTTTTGATCCGCGCGGGCCTTGATGAAAATATGATGCATGTCGGTGTTGAAATGGGCTGTGCCGTCGTATTGAGAGAATAACTCATTAGTGAGCCGAGGGGTTTTCGTGATCTCATACGAGATACTCATCATATAAAAGGAAAATACACAGTTGGTCATCTACTGTAGGGTTTTATCCTGGGACACCCACAGAGAGGCGTACCGTACTGCGCCAGGCAAGTCCGGAGGTATAGCAGCAAACTGCGCCTTGGTAGGTTCTTTCCATCCTACCAGGGTGATAAGGACTATCAACCAGGAATAGTGAAAGGGCCTACCTTTCTCCTGCATGTCGCAGACATCTTCAAGGAATTCCTTCACGATATACACTGCCCAGTTGTAACCGTAGCCTTCGGCACAGTTTGCAGCAATTCTGATAACCGGGGCAGGCACTTCATATGGTCTGCACTTTCGCATGAGCTTGCATGCTAGAAGCTCAACTGCGAAGTGAATATTATGTTGTTGAATTGCGGAAGTGTGATACCCTCGTTTTCCCTTCTTCAAGATGAAGTGTTCCTTCATGCTTTGTGTGAGCTTCGTATCCTCATGCTTTGAAGGAAATTCGGTCCCCGGATCAGGCCCCGCTATTGGTAAGGCTGTGATCCTATGAATGAGCTCACCATTAATAGGAATTTTCTTGTCTCCTATCCACAGGTGGCCATCATGTACTAATGCTAGCAGCTGCTTGACCACTATGGTTGCCTGTGTGCTACGACCAAAATGGGGAACATCGAGCATCTTTAGCAGACCAGCTTGATCCAAACCTGCAGCCCATTGTTTTACTTCCAGCAATGTCGCGCTAGTCTCTGGATATTTAACAAAATGTAAGTATTGTGCTAGGACAAACTATGGAAACTTTCCACAATCATTCATGTCATGGTCGGCATACTTAAGCCGATCTATTTTCCTTGTCATGGTCCCGTCCAACTGCACTCCTGGGGGCAACGAAGGGGTGCGTAATGTGAACTTCTTTAGTCGCCGAGGTGGCTGGACTCCTGGTCAAACTGGTGGAAGATACGGTGGACGCTTCGGTGCAATGTTCTCATCTTTTGCAGGTGGGACCTCTATTGATCAAGACAGAGGCATCTCAGGGTCCTCTACTGTTTTCCCTGATTGCTTGTGGCGGTCTTCGTTTTGCTTAGAACGAACTTCAGGTTTGAAATTCTTTCAGGAAGATCGTGTCTACATTGGCTGAGTCGACGCTGGGGGAGTTTCTTCACGGGGAGCAGATGCAGGTGGTTGGTTGAAAAGGTTCAGCAAACTTGTCTGCTCAAACTCTCTCAAAAGTTCCTTGAACTCACGATCAGCGGACATGGATGCAATTGTAAAACTCAAGAAACTGAAAAATGCAAACCTTGCGGGTGTGGGTGTCTTCTTATAGAATATATCCCCGACATCTATCATAACTGTGCATTGATGGTGCCAATTCTGACAAAGATCTTGTCTAGATGGTGGTATATTTTCTAAGATCGCATTAATACAAGCAGTTAATACAGAGAATGTACTGGCGCCACCAAATTTGATTTCTTCTAACGGTCGTTTCTTTTTTTAGTTTCGATAGACCTTTCCTTTTTCAGCACAAGTAGTAGCTGCGGATGCTCCCTAATGAGCACATTCGACACCTCTGGACACCATCTGTGGCATGGAGTCGAGCTTCGACCCACAAAAAAATGTCATCCATAGCTGCACTGATTCCTCTTATTTCTAGGAACTTCATCAGACATAAGTCCCGACACTCATGGAGAAGTTGGGTCGCTTTGCTTACCGTGTCTTCATCCCAATAATATCCACTGGTAGCATACTTAGGCTAGTCTTTTGATCCAATGTTGACTGTCCGCGTCTTCAGGGGCTGAGTCACTTCAGGGGCTTCGAATGCTGATCCATGTACGTCGCAATGTCCTTCTGACTCAGGAATACCAATATTGCGCGGAGCATCATCCTCATCAATTGTGAGGTTATAATGAGCTTCTTGGGATTTCCCATCAGGTCGGTATTTTACTACTTCTTGATCCTCAAATACCTTAGTATGGACCAACCTGATAGCTACATCTAAAGCTGGAAAAACTTCATTAGTAGAAAAGGTAAGCACAAAACTATCAACAAGACAATCCCAACTTACAGTATCTTGGCGAAGCTCAGCCTCCGCGTACCAGTTCTTTGCTATTGGTTCCAAAGTATGCACAAACCTATGTACCCATGCTTCCTGAGGTACATGCTGCCATGCTTCGTAGAACTGTACCCAATGTTCCTGAGGGCTAGTCTTCCCATCAAACCTGCTTTGTACCTACTGGGGCTGATCCATAATTCTCAGGCGAAGGAACTTTTGACGAGCTTCCCAACTAGGACTGTTCTTCTAATGGCCATTCCACCATCTAGCTGCTGTGGCTCTGAATACTGAATCCAGAGTCTCCCTTTTCTATGAATCTAGTATCTGGTATGAGAATTGTTCAATAAACTGTTCTGGATCTAACAAGTCATCAAAATTAGGTAGGAATCTTACCTGTGCACCAAGCCATCTGATAGATTTGGTAATTCTGGCACATCTATGTCCATGCAGCTCATAAAGTATGTTCTACCAGTTTTCTAACCCATCATCTGAATCTGTCATGCAGGAGCTGTCACACTGCCAATCCATGATACCTTCAGTAGTAGGATCAACACAATCTTCTTCCTTAGATGTGATATTGTAGATGTGGTCCAAAGAATCCTGGTCTTCATCTCTTACTGGATCTGTGTATCTCTCTCCTTGAGAAGGGTCCAATGGGAATATGACTCTCATTCCTTTCCCTTCGAAAGTCATCTGTTTCTTCTTCAGGTTGATGACTGCATCATTATCTATTTCCCATTCAATGCCTAGTAGTGCGGGATAGGGGTTGCTGTCATCAATTATTTCGATTACCTCAAAGTCTGCTAAAGTACTGACTCCATCAATATGTACTAGTACACTAGGGAGTCTTCCTAGGGGCACAATCTTCTGCTGATTGGCTAATCTCAATTGTATGGGGGACTAATCAAGGGTAGGTTTTCCTATTTTTTAAGACATTTACCTCTGATCCTAGGTCCAAGATAACATCAGTCATATCATACTCTCCTATCTGAGCATTCAATCTCATTTCCCTACCAGTTCTCCTGACTCTATTAACAGCTTTTGCTTGACCAAAACTTTGCCGAGGTTCGTAGGAAGCAATATCTTTCTGCAACTCTCTTAAAGTATTCTGATTTCTGAGGAGCTTCAGACAACTCTGTAAAAAGGAGGATAGTGTACTTACTTTGTCTGTCAAAGCTTCTTGCGTATGTGACCACTGCTGATGTTGTTGCGCAGGTGCTACTGATGTGCTAGTAGCAGCAAAATCTTGCTTGGATTCCATGAATGTCTCTTTTTCTCTTTCGATATCAAATGCTAGGACTTTCATTGGGGCCTTACAAACCCAAGCCTCATCAAGCTGTTTCTCCTTATTCTGTACTTCCGTCGTAGCTCCACTCTGGGTAACAACATTAATGGCTAGGGAAGGTCTTTGCTTGATGGAAATCATTTGAATATTCTGAGTAGGGGCACTGTTTCTTTCCTAAATCTTAGCTATCAACTACGGGCACTTCTCGATCACATGATCTACTGCCCGGAAATACCGACATGTTGTAGTTGGGTTCCGACAGTCTCTCACTATATGCCTGGCCTGGTTACAATTGTAACAGACAACCTGGCCTCGACCTCTTCTGGCCATACCACCTCGACCACGACCTCCAAAAGCACCTCTACCTGATGCACCACCACGGTAGCCATAGCCATCATTGCTCTGTCCCTCATTTTGTACTCGATAAGCATCGTAAGTTCGTTCTCTCATGAGGTCAAAGCTATGACACTCATCTTCGTTGTGTCCCACGGACTTACAAAATTTACAATAGGGGTTCTTAGGTACTTGCCCATACCTCTATAGCAGATAGCAGTCTTCAGGTCGATACTGACCTGTTGTTCTGCAGAGCTCACAATATAGGACTTGCGGGTTAAACGGGTTTGGTGCACTAGTTTTTAGATAATTTCTTACCATAGGGCACTGTTCCTTGGCATGACCTTCTATCTGACATTGTGTACACCAAACCTCTTCACACCCAATTTTTCCTTTCTTCATATTGCGAAGCTCCAGAGCCATCGCTACCAACTCCGCTTGGATTTGAGCAATACCAGAATTGTCTTCAACAGGAGCGGTTTCAAGCTTCATCACGATTTCCAGAGCCTCCTTCTGGTCAGCAACCTTCTGTTGCATGAGTGGATTTCTGATATGAGGTAGCAACGCTGCGATGAACCATTCCTTGTGCTGCGCAGGTCCAATGGTGAAACTGACTTGGTCTAGCAGAACTTTGAATCTTTGATCAAAGTCCCACAATGATTTGCCGTGCCTCTACTGAATCTCTTTCAACTCAGTGATACACTGTGACTCTGATTTCGGCTTCTTAAATTCCTTTATCATTGCTGCTTTTATATTAGCCAATGCATGGTTCTGAGTGCTGGAAAAATTCATGAACCAGGTTAGAGCGTAGTCTCTAAAAGAAGTAACCATCTGCGCTCTTTTTGTATCTTGATCCATAATGTTCTTAGCAGTCCACACTGCTTCGCATAAAAGCCAGAACTGTTTTGGATCCTCTGATCCAGTTCCTTTGAAAACATGTAGCTTAATATCATCATGCATGTGGGCCATAGTAGATCTAGGGTGGTTGGAGGGGAAATGGAAGTAGGCAGGGGGGAACTTACTGGGGTAGACTGACCTACGACAGGAATACTCGATCTAGGGTGACTTTCAGAGTGCGAAAGGTTCTCGGGGATAATAGGTCTTCACTGCGGGGTTACCGGAGGGTTTTCAACAGAAGGGGTTTCTTTGGGTTCTAAATTTGCGGGATTTACAGGGGAATACTTGGTGTGCTGACCCTGGGAATAGGATCCAAAATCTCTCTTGTACCTTTTTCCACTTCGCAGCAAACCACTTTGCTCGTTGAAGGTATTTTCACTTGCAAACATAGGTTAGTAATACTAAATCTAACAGTATGATTCAATTAGCAATATACCTTTTTCAGCTAATAGCATTTTAATTCTCAAACTAAATGAATCCAAAAACTTACCCCTTGGTCATTTGAAAAACTGCCGCTCAGCTTCGCTAAAGGAAGTACTCATGTCGATGGTGAACTCCATCACAAATGCTTCAATGGTTCACGTTGTCTAGAAATCAACAACGTGGGATATCTCGTTGTTCACCCTTTTCAGTATATTAATTCTTGCAGAGGTCCAATCAGAAAGATGACGTTCTTGGAAATTCATCCTTCACTCTGTTAACCTGGATAACCACTGGTGCAACTCTATGTGGATACTACCAAAGAAAATTTCATAAACATCACAGAAAACATACCTTTGTAAAAAGTTGTTGCCACTACGACGTGGATCTTTGTTCTCTTGCTCAACGAATTTTAGATAAGTCTCATCAAGCCAATCACTGATTTCCTTCACAGAGGGTTTCCAGAACATAGCCCTCAAGGTACGACGTAAACCCCTCTTAAGCAGATACTGAATTCAACTGGCAACGGAACCAATTTGTTGGGCTATAGGTTAGAACCGGGCTTTATACCATTATCTTCGCACCAACAAAAGACCCATAGTGTTGGCCCTTTTGGCAACAACCTGCGAACAGGTTGCAGTCTCACCCGAAACAGCTATGGGATGCCGCAGAATCAGGTTTCTACAAGCAGAAGAGGGATATTACTGTACCTTTAGCCTTTAATGACTTATATTCATATAACACAGAGATTCAACATTCACATATATAACCTCGCAGCTAAATAAACAGACAGTGACTTGCTTAACCCTTTACTGGGAATTCACAGCGAAGTTATTAAGTTAGCAGTGACCTTACTTATTAGATGTATATTTATCAATGCATAAAGAAAAAAACAACAACACAACAAAAACCAAAACACACGATATAATGTGATTCACCCCCAGTGTAGGGGTTACGTTCACAGAAATATGTTTTATTCAACTCTTTACAAAAGCCATAGTTCTGATCTGCGCACTCAGCTGCAGATCCCTTCAAGTCCTCAAATCCATGCACACAGCTGCAGGCCTCTGCACACACAACTACAAATTTCCTTTATCACCCAAAACCCTCTACACACATAGCTGCAGAGGTCGTCCATGCACACAGCTGGGACTTAAACTTCTCTTACAAAATAGCCTTAGCTTCGCATCAATTCATCTTACATCAAAAATCCTAACCTCACTTCTTTACAAGAGTGCTTATTTATAGTGCACTTATTACAAAACCATGGGCTTAAACCATGGGCACCCCGAACCCTAAACCCTGGACTTAAACCATGGGTTTATTACAAAAAGAGGACTTTGACTCAACCCCGACACCCCTAAGACTGTTTTGATTCATAGCTCCACTTACAACTTCCACAAAAACCGCGGAGTTACCAAAATTAGGGACCATTAAGGTGCGCGCCCCAACAAATCAAGCTGCGAAGGATATAAAAAAATGGCTCTGTATGGCTAGACATGAGACAAGCTCTGGCTATATGGCTGAAACGCAATGTTAGGAGAGCCGGAATAAAGCTCAATAAAGCAGGCAAAGCTCATGATAATGCATTCACAACTAGACATGAGGGATTCCTGAGGGAAATTGGCCAGCCTAAGATCAAGAGGAGTATGAGGCTCTTGTGAAATGTCATGGTAGTACTATACAACGGAATCCCACACCCTAAAGAAGAAACCATCATCATGGGCACCAAATGCAAGTAAGGTGCTAACTAGGGTACCCATGTAAGGTAAAGCTCTATCACTCATGTCATGCCACTTCTAAAGCAGCAAGAAGGTTCTGTGACATAACAAAGTGGGTTCGTACCTAAGGACATGGTGATATGGTCATAAGGTCATGCAAAATGCAAGCAGTGGTGAAACCTAACCTATATGCCAGTTTAGACATGATACCTGAGATCGGCACGAACGGGTCAATCCAACGACTGAAACGACACTGAAAAAGGTCTTCTACATCACCAATTATGTCAAAAATGGTCCAAAATGGTTAGAAAATGTTGAAACTATAGGAAAGGGGGTAAAAAATTTCAAATATTTGAAAATTTTTCTATAAATAGTAAAAAGTATAAATCATTTGAAACTTTTACCCATTTGAGCTCTGACTTTCAACTACAAATTCCAGGAGATCCAGCCGGTGGAATTCACAACCGTTTCTTCTATGTATTTACTCATGCTCTCCTCTTGCATTTTGATATAATTTTTAAAGATCTTCATGGTTAAATGAAAATTTTAAGCCATCCCAAAGTGTGCGCTGCAGCCCACGTGGATATCGAGGTTTTTTCTGTGTATAGGGCTGGCTATACGCGGAAAATGGTCTAAAATCCGCATACATACACGGCTGTTTTCAAAACAGTCGCGTATGAGGCCGCGCATAAGGTTTTCAAGTAAACTAATGGATAATTTTGCAATTTCTTTTGCAGGATGGTGATAGAATGGAGAGAGCATGAGCATGGTGAAGTAGAGGAAGTAGTAAGGGCCGACTTAATGGCTCAACAAGCTCTACATGCATGCGGACTCTACAAGTTTTGGTGTCTTGGTGGTTTGAGGGCCAAACCAAGACTGCTACAGATGCTGGTAGACTACTGGGATCTAGACTCAGAGTCCTTCCATATTGATGGGATGTCCCTCACTATAGAGGTGGAGGACATATACTTTATCACTGGTCTTTCTAGATGAGGGGAAGTGGTGAACCTTCGTTCCCGAGGTGGGCTAGGGGGTGTCCTGACTATCGATGAGTACATAGCCGTGTACTGTTTTCCAGACACTGAGAAGGTGGGGAGTCAAGTCCCTACCAATGCTATACAGGTGCTGGGCCTAAAGGCCATATTACTGACACTAGGTAGGATAGCAGGCTTAGCCATATTACTGATGTTCTATGCATTGGAGTGCATGAGACCCACAATCTATGACTGGAGTACGACACTATTGAGCAACATGAAACATCAGCTCAGTGAGTGTAATGTAGGAAGGGTACAGAACTTCTGGTTCAGCAGTATTCTGAGCATGTTTTTCTTCGAGCGTGTTCCAGGATTGAGCCCTAGAGTGGATGTTCCTCTCCACGGGGTTCGAGATCCGGCCCAACGGCGTTGGGAAGATGCAATGTGCAGACTGGGGGGTGGTAGGGTGGCCAACCCATATCCAGCTGACTTCTCTCCATGGTGGCGACAACAGATTGTTGCCAGTGATGAGTACCCCTATGGAGGGATATATTTCTAGGGGGATCCGAACATGCCATTGCCACCGCGATCGGCATATGGTGATATAGGTAACGAATCTTGACCCTCACTCTTTTTCAAATTTTTGAGTTATTTAATTTTTTGTATTTTCTTGATTATATGGAAGCAGAAAACATGTTTTTGCATGACAATATATAGTGACATCTACCATTTGTGTGCAGATGTGGGACCACAACGGCCAGAGGGCTTCCCACATCATAGATGGAGGGGAAGAGGAGATGACATCATGGGTGTGGATGTGGAGCAAAAAATCCAAATCATTCATACCAACTTGGTGATACTGACTCATAGAGTTCCCATGGCGCAAGTCGAGGAATTTCCTGAGGCTATGCAGCGACAGGTGGTGGGTGTGCCACGCACATGGGTGCATTTATTTTGACGGCTAGCTAGAGCCGTAGTGACGTTCCATGATCACAACCCTCTTCCTCCTCCACAGGATTAGACACCTAGGAGTGTATTTATTTTGTACTACCGTGTATTATATGATGGTGGCTTAAAAATCCCCACTTTTGTATCATGACACTATGTATTACCACATTTTTTATATATAAAAAGTTTTATGGTGATTAGTTTATTTATCTACATGTGTAACAATTGTGTTTGTGATTAATTTATTATGAATGAAACAAATGCCAATCTAACACGTAGTTAGCATATGATTTAGCAACTTGATTATTATTTCTTGGAATGTGTATATATGTTATACTATCAAATTGTCGTTCTAACAATCTCACACGTAAGAACCTTCTCAATAACGTCGGATCTCTAACATGGTACAAACCATTGAGCTGTGACACTACTAATTCTGAATCAAGATGTACCTCAAGAGATAGAACACCATGCAATATGGCATCCCGTAGAAGCTCAATAACGGTGCTATATTCAACAACATTGTTGGAAGATGCCCGTAAACATACACCTCATGAAGACAGTACCTGACCCATAGGAGTATAAATCACCCAAGCAGCTGAGGCTGAGTGTTGAGTGTGACGGCTTGCACCATCTGCAAATCCTATGTAGGTGGAAGTTCCATTGACATCTGCCAAAAGAAACGGAAACTAATCACAAACCCGATCATGATAAGAAAAATACCTAACTATGCAAAGCTGTGCAATAATATACAACAAGCATCCTTGGCTAAAGATCATGCATAGTATTTTTAAGATAGAGCCCATTTCTAGGCTCCACCAAAGCTATTCCTTCATAGTCGACTAACTCATAGACACCCTTCTCTAACACACACTTGACCACGTAAGGACCAGGCCACATAGGATTAAACTTCCCTGCCCCCAAGGGTTCTTTCAGTTGATCCCACAAGAGGAGCAAGTATCCTTCACTAAACACTCTTGGACAAATAGATCTATCGTACTGGACCTTAACATGATGCTTATTAACCTCTAAAGCCACCAGGGCATCTCGACGCTGCTCATCAAGTTGCTCAAGGTGAACCAAACGCTCCTCCAAAGGTGAAGTGTCTGGTAAGAGTTCCACAGCAAGCTTCAACAAAGGAATTTCGCATTCAACCAGCAATATCGACTCCACTTCATGCAGAAGCTGATATGGAGAAAAACCAGTGGTAGTCTTAACCGCGGTTCAATATGCCCACAACGTAGGATATAACATAATGTGCCAATTATTCTTGCTTTGTGTGATGGATCGTTGGAGAATGGATTTGAGTGATTTATTCACTGCCTCTACCTGTCCATTCGCTTGAGGGTAGTAAGAAGAGGAGTGCTCTTGCTTATACCCTAACTTGGATGCCAACTCTTCCATCATATGGTTCTGAAAGTGCGAGCCATGGTCAGTGACAAGCTCTTTCGGAATCCCAAACCAAGTAATGATTTGGTTGAATACAAAGTGAGCGGCTATCTCACCGTCGGATTTTACTGTAGGCATAGCCTCAGCCCATTTCATGAAGTAATCAAAAGCCACTATAATGTGATGGTGCCCCTCAGCCGAAGTTGGGTTACAATCCATAAAATTGAGCCCCCACTTAGTGAAGGGACCGGTGGTGATAATGGGATGTAACGGGGCAGGTTTCAAGCGCATATTACGTGCAAACACCTGGCAAGGGTGGCACCTCTTGACCGCATCTACGCAATCTTTAAAGATCGACGGCCAAAAATAACCCGCTCTCAAAATATTTTGAGCTATAGAAAGCCTAGATAAATGACCACCACATGCCCCTCCATGGCAATCATTCAGCACAACCTCAGTCTCATCATGAGTTAAACAATGTTGTAAAATGGAATCTACCCCACAGTGGTACAAAGTATTGTCCACTATAAGGTAGTTCTTAGAGACGTGACGTAATCGTCGTCGTTCATCTCGCGAGAGGTGGGTAGGGGTCCTCTGTGTTTGCAGATATACTATGATATCCCTGTACCATGGGTCTAATGTATAGATTAAGAAGATGTGTTCATCAACAAACGTATCTTCACATACCAACTCCTCGGTCTCACTCGAAAAGTCCGATATGAGCTCTGAAAAGACTAAAGACTTCTTTGATTTTTCCGAAACAAAATCGAGATCAAATTCTTGCAGAATGACAATCCATTTATTATACTTTCCCCCAATCATCCTTCGTGTGAGGATGAACTGAAACGGATTGACATGGGCCACAACCAAGATCCGGCGAAGGAGAATATAATGTCTCAAACGCTGAACTACATGTACGGTAGCTAAAGCAAGCTTCTCGACATGAGAATAACGAATCTCTGCATCAATAAGGTTTCGGCTTAGGTAATATATGACATGATCTTGGACCTCCTCATCCTCTTGAACCAAAACCATACCAATCATCTCTAAAGACTTGACCACATATAATAAGAAATCACGGCTATAATCCGGAGGACTAATCACCGGGGCCGATGCTAGGGCTTGCTTGAGTGCATCGAAGGACTCTTGGGCTCACTCATCCCATTCAAAGGGAGTATCCTTCTTCAAGAGACGCATAAAGCCTCTAGTCAAATTGGCAAAGTTGAAAACAAATATTCGTAAGAAGTTTTCCATGCCTTGTAAACACTGAAGATGACGAATAGTCTTCAAGGGAGACAACTGAAGTATTGCCTCAACCTTCAAAGGGTCGACTCTTATACTCTCTTTGGAAATGATGAATCCTAACAAACGACCTGACTTCACGCAAAAGATGCACTTACAAGGATTTAATCTAACTGAATAGTGGCGGCATCTTTCAAATACCAATCTCAAGTGATAGGGATGACGCATTCTCATACGAGAATGAGCAGAGAGGTCATCCAAAAATACTTCAATAATAGAATTGAGATCATGGAAGATCAAGGTCATTGCCCACTGAAATGTAGCTCCAGTGTTTTTAAGGCCGAAAGGCATTTTTCGATATGCAAACGTTCCCCAAGGACAAATAAATGCAGTCTTGTTGGTCCTCAGGTTTAATCTGTATTTGATTATACTCGGAAAAGTCGTCCATGAAGGAGAACACCTCGCTACCCACACACTCATCCAAAATCTGATCTATAAATGGTGTGGGGAAGTTATCCTTAGGACAGGCATGATTCAAATCGTGGAAATCAGTGCATATGTGGATCACTCCATGCTTCTTATCTACCGGAATGGGGTTTGAAACCCACTCCATCAAGGGAATGCGATAGATGAAACCGGCTTTCAACAGCTTCTCTATCTCTTCCTTAATGGAGGGAGCTTTCCTAGGATTCACGGCGCATAAATGTTGTCGAACAGGCTTAGCGTTGGGTTAAGTCTTAATCTCATGTTCGACAATTCGAGGGTCAATACCTATCATCTCGTCGTAAGAACAAGCAAAAATATCATAGAATTCCTTGAATAGCTCGGTATATTCGAGAATCTCAGCATGGGAACAATCTGCCCCAATATAGACATTCTCTATTGTGCCAGGATTGCAAGAAATGTTGATAAGAATCGTTGCCGATATGTTCGCCATGTTTCCATCAGCCATCGGACCAGGAGAGCTTAATGGAACCATAGGACTACCAACTTTCTGACTAAGAATCTCCCTATGATCCTCATGCTCCAAATGGTCAAGCTCTGGAAGGAAGTACGATCTATGATGAAGTTCCTCCCATGGTGGCTCAGATCCCGACATAGCTTCGATAATCGCTTCATCTGAATGGAAAACCATATCAAGGTAGTCGTGGGCATGAGAAGACTATACTTCCCATACTAGTAGCACATAGGGGTCTTCCTCCTCCATCCACGAAGAGGAAGAATGAGGCTCTGCAACACACTTCAGATTAGCTTGATAAGCTATCATGGCTGCAAGCAACAGCACGCTCGTCTCGAGAGACTCACATGAAGTACTCGGTGAAGGAAGGATCCAGGGATATTCCATATGGGTTGTGCGAAAAGACACCAGTCGTAGATGTCGAAGACTCATCGGAATAAGATCCTATCATGAGGATCGGTGTAGGAAAACTAAAGCTTCCCATAAGGGATGGATACATGCCTACACCCACACTCCCAGTTGCCGGTTGAGAATGCTCAACGATCGGGATTGAAGCTCCCGAAGATGTAGTAATAGACGGATTCTTGAATGTCATTTGATCAATTGTTACAATCTTCCCGTTATGTGGAAAGCATACAATGCGAAACAGGGAAGATGCAATGGCTTTCATACTATACATCCAGTTCCTACCCACAAGGAGATTATAGTCAAGGGGTGCATCAACCATCTCAACCTCTATCGCAACAGTCTTCCCCCCCAAATGGACTTTAAGGGAAGGAAGGATGTCGTGCGGCCTAAAAGATCTCCCATCGAAAGCAGTTAACATAGTCGCTGATTTAGACAGCTCAGGAGAACCGAGACCCTTCCAACAAGCCAAATACATCACAGAAGCAGCAGCTCCCTCATCAATCACAGTACGTTTGATGGTCATACCAAGACATTCTACATGCACCAAAAGAGAAACAAAGTAAGGCAAGCAAGGATGATGTCCTGCGGTTTCAAATTTGATCACAGAGGAAGAATCATCATCGTTCACACCAAGGGCAGTAAGCAACACCTTCCTTTGCGAAGGACAACTCTGAAGCACTTCCAATGCAGACATCGCACAAGGAGTATGGCCCAAATCCTCGACAACTGAATAATTCTGGGTGGCTCGGGCATTTGGATTATGCCCCGAACACTTAAGGACTCCCTTAGGAATGCGAGGTGCAGCCTCAAGTTTATCCGCAGGTTTCTCAATGTGCAAAGGAGTTCTTGTTGGATTAGGTTCTTTGCCTGGGTTGGGTTGTGACGAACTATAGTCCTTCACACAAGTCACAACCTTGGCAGCACATACCATGTTAATGCACCCACAACCACTACCCTCTGGTGGATCATCATCACTAGACTAGTCATGGGACTTTGAGTTCATATTTTGGTTATGTGGTAAAGGGTTTGTTAGCACAGCTGGGCCTTGTGCTAAGAATCTAGAAGATTCATCAATCCGAGGGCACAAGTAAGTGAGGTGATCTTCCTTACAAATCTTGCAAGGGAATTTAACCTTACATTTCACTTGCCTGTTCCCCCCAGCATTTCTACCATTCTTGTCATTATTGTTAGCATTCTCATTCTTATTCCCACCCTTTTGATTATTATTTTTACCCTTCTTTCTATTCCGTCTGGGCTGCTGGTTACCCTTCTGTCCGATGATTGCACAAAAAGTACATTCACCATTTGGGCGGGTTGAGACGAAGCCGTAGCTTGTCCCGAGGCAGATTGGTTGATTGAAAATTTAATAGCTTGTTTTGCAACCGAATCCACAGGATTCACACTTGCACAACCCACAATTCCATCGCATGTGGTCCAGGTTTGACTTTGGGATCAAAACTGGAATGAGGAGCGTTGGGAATAATCTCATACAACAAACTAGACTGAGCATAGATCAAGTCTAGTTCCTGCGCCCTAAAGATCGCTTGTTCCTCATTCTGGACTCTGGATGTGGAAACATCCTTCGCTATATACGACAATAACGACTTGAGGAACCACTCGAGAAGGAATTCTAGTGGTATAAAAGCTTTAATTAATCTCTTCCGTCTACGCCACTCTTGAATATGATCAGAAATATGGGTGGCTTTATCTTGCCAAAATGTCAACAAGAGTTTACTACCGAGGTCATAGCGCACTGGTAGCTGGAAGTGATTAAGAAAAGTCATCGCAAGATCGTCGAACAAAGTAAAAGCACCCCTAGGTAACTCTATATACCATTTCGCAGCAGGCCCTGTGAGGGTGCATTGAAATAGTCACAAATGGACTGAGTCCTGATGTAATGAATTCGAAGAGCACCATAGGTGAAATGTAGTAACGTGTTTTCTTGGATCCTCTCCCAGTTTTCCTTCGAACTTAGGTATGTCCGAAGGAATCTTGGTAGGGATAGCCGGCTAAGCCGGGTCATGAGCCACAGGATCATTCGTAAGTATTGACAAGTCAGGAAGATTAAGCGTCACGAGGAAAGGGGGCCTAGGATGATGAGGTCTATGGACCGCTCCCTGATTCATATAGGGTTGATGACCACCATGGCCTTGGCCATAGTGTCCTCCTCCTATCTGACCCATATAGGGTGGTGTGGAAGTACCATAGTATGGTGGACCTTGGCTAGTAGGAGCTGCAAAGCCATAATTAGGAGAGTAAGCAGGTTGTTAATACCCACCTCCATAAGGTGAAGAAACCTGTCCATATTGCGTCCCATGATAAGGTCCATAGGGCATCGGATGTGATGCCCCATGAGACACTCCGTAGGTAGGAAGATACACTCCAGAAGTAGGGATATAACCCCTAGAAGTAGCAATATGACCTCTAGAAGCATGAACATAACCTCCCGACGTAGCGGGCAGCATGTGGACTTGAGACATAATTGGTCCAGTAACCGTAGTACGGACTTGACTCGTAGTCATATATCGGCTCGAAGGACCACGTGAATAAGGTGGAGGATGTAAATTTGAAGAACTAGGGGTCGAGGACGAAGGAATTTGAGTAATAAGATATGTATTACCACCTATCGTCACTCGTCTCAGATCTGGTATCCTAATCAGATCGCTAACCCTAGACCTAGGAGGGAGATATGATGTAGCTTCCACCACTGGGATGGAAGGTGCAATGTGACTAGTGCTCCCAAACCTCTCTGCATGGTAAGGAATGAGAGTGCCTGCAGGCATAGTGCTAGGCTCAAAATCGGATTTGACATGAAATGTCAAATCGTGTATAGGGAAACCAGATGTAGAATAACTACCGTAGCTAGTAGTGGCGGGTTCAAAATGAGTCTCGACGTCCTCCGGCATGCCATACTGGTAACGCGTCAACAGGGAATCATCCCTAGAGTGAGTAGGTCTATCATGTATGGATCCTATCTCAGAAATCACAGGACCTAACTCGGCTAAGTCGAGTGAAGGATCATAAGTCGGTGTAAATTCCCCATCGTCTACACGAATGGGAGGAGGTGGTTCAGGAACACCTTCTGAAGAATTCCCCATGGTGTGTGAATCAATGTGTGACATAGTCCGCTGGGACTATCTAGGTCTCTCTCCCAAAGGAGGAGGAGAAGTAGAAGGCGGAATTCCTGCTAAACGACAAGAGCGGCGCGGAACCACACTCGAATCCACAATGACTCAAAAAATAGCAAAGACTCTCTATTTACATAAACCCTAGGCCAACTAGCATGCATAGAACAATCACTAATAAAATATAAATCCAAATGCAAGCAAACAAGGGCTGGATAAGTGAGCTCCCGAATGAAGCAGGTATGTCTCGCCTAGGAGAGGCTTGAGACTCCCATACACAACAAGCGGAGGTATGTAACCAATTATTGTGGCCCTCATCTTCAACCTGTAAAGCGACTGTGTTGTCCGACCCCAACTTGGCCGGGACACATGCAAAATAACCTCTACACGTACCCCCTCGATATCCTAGGTAAGGCCACTAAGGTCACCTCAATATACTCAATTCTCAAGCGGATAGTCGCAGGCAGGATTGACCGTATGGGCAGGGTAGCAAAGCCCGAAACTCTTGAAAGAGCCCCCAAATACAAATACAATCTTGGAAATATCTCTGGTGCTACTTAGTTATGACTAGGGGTCATCCCAATCAATAACCACTCACACTGCCTCGTGCTTAACTCCCTTTTGAGAGGAGGATCCTGAGAGCACTGGTTATACCAAGGATTTCACACACTCACCTGGACAGACACCTAGATGTTGTTGTTTAGTGATCTTGGAGAATTTACTTACAATGAACTATTCCAAGATCCTAAAACCTAAGCTTGTTGGTGCACCCTAGAAAAGAAAAGAGTGTAATTCATTTTATTTAGCGTTGATTTTAGTTGGCTTTATTACTCAAAAATAGGATATGGTCGTCCAACTAGTGGTGTTATGACACAACAGGAAGTAAAATGCACACCTAACAATCAATGCAAATGCATTGTGTCCATGAAAATAGGGTATGCTACTACGTGAAATGCACAATTATTCTTCAAATGATGAATGCAAATTTTCCTATATGAAGTCCTAACTAGTACTCCAAAGCAAATATATCTAGTGCAAGTACAATGCAAAGTGCAAAATGCAATGCATGATGATACGCAAATGTTTTTGGATTTTTTGAAAATAAAAGAGATATAAAAAGAAAAAGGATGATGCTATGACCCCTAGACTCTGCAAGCACACACAAACAACATTCTAGAAAAGCACTAAGGTAAAATAACTCTAATGCACTAATCTCAAACAAAAATCGAAAATGCCATGACAAGAACTTTCCTAAAAAAAAATTTAGGCTAAAAAAAAACATTTCTGGTCAGAAACAGAGGTCAAAACAGACTCAGGCAGTGTCAAAGGAGACTTAGCAACTAACAGAATTCACCCAGCAACCAATTATCTTCCATAAAAATCCAAAACCAAAGGTATACGCGACTGTTCGCAGTAAACCCGTGTGTATACGCGAAAATCACAGAGGAAACCGCATTTATATGCGACTGTAAATAAAAAAACCTGTGTACAGGAAGAAAAGGTGCATAAACTAAAGGAAAACAGACAGGCTGAGACAAACTTCACACCAATCAGACTCTACCCGGCATACATGCCCCCAGACCTGACACAGAAACAAGAGAGAAAGAGAAATTCAAATACATTGAATGCCGAGAAAACAATCCCCAAAGGACAACTACTCGGAACTCCCCAGCGGAGTCGCCAATTCTATTATGGAGAGAAATTCCTATGGCTTGGGCTACCACAACAAACAACTTGACTCCAGAAATCAATCTTTCCCAATATGCAATAGAAATAAAATGTCTAACACTAAAGGATCAGACCTCATACCTTATTCCGGACGGTTGAAGTAGATCCCCGTTGAGCTTTCCAATCTTCAGCTTGAATTACTATATTACTTCCTCAACAACAAGTAAACAATACAAGCATTCTATATATCATGGTGTTATATCTATTCTAGCATATATAATCAATAATGTAAAAGCATTTGACATAACCCCATGGATAAAATATTCATTCAAATACACATCATTGGATAGGAAAAGATATTTCTATTAATATAAATCAGAGATTACAAGATACAACCTCTGACAACACATCTGTGAACCGGAGAAACTGAATCCCCCACTTGGGCCTCCACCACTTCAATCCTCTATCTCTCGATAGCAAGCTCACAAACAAAGGGAAAGCTTGGGAAGAACACAAAAGTGCTCCAAGGGACAAAGGGATGCAGACTCAAGCATAAGTTCCAGCAACAACGGACTATAGTTTCATTGCTCTCAATTCTCTCTTATGCCTTCAATGTACCAAGGGGTTCCTTATTTAGCTTTTCAAAGGGGTACTGAAAGGTCAAATCCAAGCGATCTCAAGGCATATGGAAGGCCAGGAGTCAAATGATTCGGATCCATGTCAAGGAAAACTCCAAAATGATTTGGATTATTTACACATCCCGATGTATGTGGTTATATGGCTCAAACCCGCGTATGTATGCACTTATAAGGTTAAAAGTCACGTATAGCATTTTTCATGTGTTTTAGGGATGATCAAGGAAACATCAAAGGACAAAAAGTGGTCCATAGGGGCTAAGGATTCTGCAGCAGGACAGGGGAAGGCCATACAAAGTGTGATTCACCTAGAGTGGTGAAATCCACTATAACAAGCATCACTTTTGTCCTTTCGGTTTAGACTGCATATATTTTTGGTTTGTTTTTCTGTATTATTATTATGCTTCATATTATACAATAAGTCAATGAATTGAGCTACCACTTTACAATCTTGCACTAAACATATTAATTCTTTAGCTTTGTTTTGTTGATTGTCATCAGCTTCCTCCTGTCTAGCAAATTCTTTAAATATTTTCGTTGCATCATTATACAATTGTTTTTGTTTAGTTGGGTTAGGATAATCATTTTTTTAATTTTATTTTGCTTATACGTGGGTTATCACTCCCAATTTTTGTCCCTTGTCGGGTTACTATATGCAGGTTCTTTGTATTGATTACATCATGTTTTTGAACACACGACAAGACATTAACATTTTTCTTTTTATTGATTTTGTCAAGCATGGTAGGACAATCCTCTAATGAGTGATCGCCTACACCACAGCTAGTACAAAACTTTAAATCGGTTCTGTCCTTGTATGGGCAGTCTACATATTGATGACCTTCTTTGTAGCATGTAAATCACTAGATGGGCCGATGTGGTAGATTCTCGCAATTCCCAAAGAATCAACCTCAGCCTCCATATCCTCCATGATGGTTGTCAAACCGATGCTCATATTGATGGCCTTCATATATTTGATTATTTTGCTCATTTTGATCATTGATTCGCTGGTTGTTATCATTGTTCTGTGTGACTGTGTTCGTCTAGTAGACTGCTTGGTAGTTTTGTTGGTTTTTTAAATTTAGGTGCCAGTCGGCCGTTGCTTGACTTTTTACTTCACAGATTGCACACCAATATGCTTTGTCATTTTTCATGTTATAAGGGAAATATTTCATTGTGTGTTCTCCATGTTCTTGGCAGATGTCGCAGAAGAATTTTGTATGAACAAATTGAACGTCCTGTTGACTTAGGTCTTGCCGACAGTTATCTTTAGTGTGTCCGACTGTTGAGGATTTCATGCACCAGACATCCTAATTCTTGAGTTTCATCTCTTTCAATGATTTATACATGATTTCTAGCTATCCTTCCAGTCTAGTATCTGTGGGATATGCTGGGAAATATTTGTCCATATCTACTTGTAGAGCTTTGGTAAGCACGTATTCATACATTTTAAACATATCCAAGCTTATGTGCCACTTGATTTTCTATGATAGACCTGCAAGAAACCACTGAATTAATAGTTGTTCATCAATTACATAGTCGAGTTGGATGATGAGGTCTTTCCATCATTTGTCATATTCTTAGACAGACTCTACTAGGTTTTGGGATGTTGTTTTCAAATTTTTGGCTGCCAAATTTTTTGTGTCTGGAGTTTTAAAGAAAGACAATAATTGTGCTTTAATTTATGATTTAGATGCTTGGGGAGTTCTCTCGATATAGGTCATGTACCATGTTAGTGATATTTTCCTCAAGGCACCAACGAATAGTGCCATTTGTCGATCTTCAGCTGAAACTTGATTTGCCTCCCACGTTGACTCACAGACGAACCAATGCCGTCTAGGATCTTCGTCACCCTCGTATAGAGGGATATGTGCTGATCCATGACCCATGTCAGTATCGTTGTCATTGTTTTCTCTGGGATGTGGTGGTGGTAGGGGTGGTGGTGGGGGTAATGGGATGTTTTGTTTTTCATGTTGTACAGATTTGTTGTCAACAAAAGTTTCATTCCCATCAGTCGTTTTGTTTGTCATTTCTTCTTCGACAAGGAGTCGGTTCGGGTCAAATTCTCCTGTCGATGTCTAACTGCACTGATTTTTCTGCAGGTCCGACTGTTCTGTATTTTCCAAAGTTGTGTTTGGTAGGGGAGTGCTCCTTCATGTGTCAGGTAAAGTAAGTGGATACTTCAGTTGGAAGGGTATGCCTAAAGTGTTACCCATTTTCCTTCCTCCAGTCGACGAATCACTAGATGATTATCATCATTTACCTTGTCATCTAGTCGACTCCATATACCAAACTCACCAGCTCTTAGTCTCAGGTGTTCTTCGACAATGGCTTGTATCCTGGTACTTGGATTCATTGGAGACAAAGGTCTTATCTCCTAGGGGATTTCTACTTGGAGAGATTCACGCTGATCTATGCAAAAGTCTTCTTCCATGGGTGATGCTTCTTCATCCACGCCTTCTTCTTGTTGGTCATGACCTGACTCTGGTGGATTTATTTCCTAGTCTGTCACCCTAGTAGTCATTCCTCTTTGCAGTGCTATAGCTCGTTCTCTTCTCTCTTCCATTATTTTCAGCCTCTTCTCTCTTTCTACTTTCTGTAAATCCGTCATACCTTTGTGTGTTGATATTCATTCGATTTCCTTTTTAGATTGAATTTTCATTGCTGGTGATGGTATCTCCTTCATTCGACTAGAATCCTCTTCACTTTACCCCGACATATGACTATCTACCCCCACATATCCTACCCGACACTTTAGAAAGCTCGAATAGTTATGTTTACTTGCTTAGGAAATACTCCCACTCCCTTTTGGCAATGAATTTTTTCCACTTTTTCTGTTTCTCTGCCCAGTTAGAATTTGGTGGCGGTTCATGTAGTGACAGATGAGGTTCTACAATATGACCCACTCCTTTTTCTATTAGGAACTTGAATAGTATGGTCGGTAAGGAGCACAAGATCTACTCAGTAAGGTCTGTATAGAATCTTTTCTGAATGGTTTCGACTGAAGTTATTTCTTCTATGGCTTGCTCCTTGCAGAATTCATCTGTGATATTTTCAAACCACTCTGATAGGTTTGTTCGTCCCCCTCGAATCAGTTTCTCTAACAGCTCTTGGTCTTTAGTTTCTTCTGGCTTTTTCATCTTGAATTTTTTTCAAAAGATGGGGTACCGATTCTACAAACTTCTCATGTGTTTTAGTGAAGAATTTATCCTTCGCTTGAGCAATGGTTAATCTGTTTCTCCTTGTGTAATTCCACAAATAATTTGTTATCTTACGCTCCCACCAGTTCTTTATATCTTGTTCTAATATCATCTGCTTATAGTCATTACGTTCAGATATGTACTATCAGAAACAGAACCAATGTTGTAATATCATAGATCACAAAAGGTTACCAATAATACACATTGAATCATATAGACATAACAGACACAAGAGACAAGAACATATATATGGGGAATAATAGATTAT
The DNA here is from genome assembly GCA_001517045.1 of Pseudotsuga menziesii. Lineage (NCBI taxonomy): Eukaryota > Viridiplantae > Streptophyta > Pinopsida > Pinales > Pinaceae > Pseudotsuga > Pseudotsuga menziesii. The sequence continues at coordinate 248,017 of LPNX010746583.1, read as the reverse complement.
ATTATAACATGAGGTCCATACATACACAGAACTGAACCAATTTCTCATCTGGCTCAATAGCCTAATATATATGATTTACAAATAGTTACATATAACTACTTGTCGGTTGGTTCAACCGATACTGTTACGGAGAGAAATTCCTATGGCTTGGGGTACCACAACAGACAGCTTGACTCCAGAAATCAATCTTTTCCAATATGCAATAGAAATTAAATGTCTAACACTAAAGGATCAAACCTCGTACCTTATTCCAAATGGTTGAAGTAGATCCCCGTTGAGCTTTCCAATCTCCAGCTTGAATTGATCTGTTACTTCCTCAACAACAAGTAAACAATACAAGCATTCTATATATCATGGTGTTAGATCTATTATAGCATATATAATCAATAATGTAAAAGCATTTGACATGATCCCATGGATAAAATATTCATTCAAACACACATTATTGGACAGGAAAATATATTTCTATTAATATAAATCAGATATTACAAGATACAACCTCTGACGGCACGTCTGCGAATTGGAGAAACTGAATCCCCCACTTGGGCCTCCACCACTTCAATCCTCCATATCTCGATAGCAAGATCACAAGCAAAAGGAAAGCTTGGGAAGAACACAAAAGTGCTCCAAGGGACAAAGGGATGTAGAATCAAGCATAAGTTTCGGCAACAATGGACTATAGTTTCGTTGCTCTCAATTCTCTCGTATGCCTTCAATGTACCAAGGGGTTCCTTATATATCTTTTCACAGGGGTAATGAAAGTTTGAATCTAAGCGATCTCAAGGCATAGGGAAAGCCAGGAGTCAAATGAGTCGGATCCATGTCAAGGAAAACTCCAAAAGGATTTGGATTATGCACACATCCCGATGTAAGTGGTTTTAGTGGTCAAACGCGCGTATGTACGCACTTATATGTTTAAAAGTCACGTATAGAGTTTTTCATGTGTTTTTAGGGATGATCAAGGAAACATCAAAGGACAAAAAGTGGTCCATAGGGTCTAAGGATTCTTCAGCGGGACAGGGGAAGGCCATACAAAGTGTGATTCACCTAGAGTGGTGAAATCCTCTATAACAGATGCCCCCTAATGTGTGAGGTCAGAGGGGTCATACGATAGCCGAAATACATTATAAGTCCATCCCGGAAGTGGAGTGATGAAGGATCCCAAATGGAATACCAACCACCCAATCAGCATAGTATAATAATACAACTCTGCATATGACTGCAAATACATATAGTAGTCCCGGATACATAAGAGTACAATGGCCATGAATATGCATGATACATGATATCATATATGTGGTCATCGCCACGTACAATATACATAGATCAGAATCTCCATGATGAAGATATAAAAAGGACCATGATCTCCAAAATGTCTGAAGATATATAATAGATCAAGATCTCCATAGTGGCTGGAAATATCTGAGATACACTGGAATCAAGTCACGAGAGCTGAAATCTCATGAACACTGGCACGATCAAGGAGGTAGCATATAAGAGATGCCACCAATATGGAAATTATTCTACACAAACCTCTACGAGTACATGTCCTACTATGGGAATAGAAGTGTCGAGGTCAAACATAGTAGTCCGTCGTCTGATTACTGGTCATTAATGTATACCGTTAACAGACGCGAGATCACCAACCGATAATGAAAATGGGAATCAAGGTACTAGAGTGCAAACTAAAAAGTGTGAATAAATGTGTTGAGGTCTAACACTTGAAAGGATCCATCAATCAAGGGACATTGATGTATTCCCAAGAAACTGTCGATGGAGGGAGAAACTGCCACTGATGACTGCAAGTCTCAAGGCACTCAAAATGACTCTAGACTCCAATCCCAGAATAAATGATCTGAAGTCAATGGGATGGAATCCACTAGAAGGAGGGCATTAAGGCATCCCCCATCATCCAACAAAAGGTACTCAGCAAAGTTGTATAATGTTGAAGGACTCGATCATAAAGTGCACGAACCAGTAACTGTACCGGGAATGGCCGACATGCAAAGTCAAGATAACTAAGGAATTGACGACTCAGGTTTCAACTTCCTTCGAACAAGAGCATAACGGCATATGGTGACTGAATAAAGGCAGCATAGAATCAACATACAAACTGGGACATCTCTGTGACACAGGAGGCATCAACAGAGGCTCCATAGGGACTGGAAGCTTAACCAGTCGGTGGAGATAAAATCAGATAAACGAGTACAGCTCCTAAAGTCAAACTATAACCCAACCAATGGATGTGATATACAGTGCTCTGTTTGAATGCAACACGACTCGACAGCTACCAAAGATAACATCTTTCCTTGTCCGGCTTTTTGGTTTTTTGATTTTTTTGGACTTTTTTAGTTATTTGAAAAGCTTGAAAAAAGAATAAACTAGCTTTATAGTTACAAACTAGGAGGAGACGAGTGTCATAAGGGAAAACAAACTAGTTCCAAGTAGTGGAACATACCTATGCTCAATGTAAGGATACATGTGTAGGATATCGACACTCGGGGGAAAATCCCCTCCCGGTAAAAGGGAATCAAGCTGTGAAGGATATAAAAAATGGCTCTGCATGGCTAGACATCAGACAAGCTCGGGCTATATGGCTGAAACGCAATGTCAGGGGAGCTGGCATAAAGCTCAATAAGGCAGGAAAAGCTCATGATAATGCATTCACAACTTGACATGAGGGAGTCCTGAGGGAAATAGGCCAGCATAAGATCAAGAGGAGTATGAGGCTCTTGCGAAATGTCATGGTAGTATTATACAACAGACTCCCACACCCTAAAGGAGAAACTATTGACATCGGCACCAAATACAAATAAGGAGCTAACTAGGGTACCCATGTAAGGTGAAGCTCTACCACTCGGGTCATGCCACTTCTAAAGCAGCAAGAAGGTTCTGTGACACAATAGAGTGGGTTCGTACCTAAGGTCATGGTGATATGGTCACATGGTCATGCAAAATGCAAATGGTGGTGAAACCTAACCTATATGCCAGTTTAAACATGATACCTGAGATCGGCACGAACGGGTCAATCCAACGGCTAAAACGGCACTGAAAAAGGTCTTCTACAACACCAATTATGTCAAAAACGGTCCAAAATGGTTAGAAAATGTCGAAACTATAGGAAAGGGGGTAAAAATTTTCAAATATTTGAAATTTTTTCTATAAATAGTAAAAAATATAAATCATTTGAAACTTTTACCCATTTGAGCTCTAATTTTCAACTGCAAATTCCAGGAGATCCAGTCGGCGAAATTCACAACCGTTTCTTCCAGGTATTTACTCATGCTCTCCTCTTGCATTTTGACATAATTTTTATAGATTTTCATGGTCAAATGAATTTTTTAGGCCATCCCAAAATGAGCCCTGTGGCCCACGCAGAAATCGAGGCTTTTTCCACGTATAGGGCTGGATATACGCGGAAAAGGGCCTCAAACCCGCGTACATACGCCGTTGTTTTCAAAACAGTCGCGTATGAGGCCACACATATGATTTTCAACTAAACTAATGGGAAAATTTTCAATTTCTTTTGCAGGATGGTATTAGAGTGGAGAGATCATGAGCATGGTGAAGTAGAGGAAGCAGTAAGGGTCGACTTAATGGCTCAACAAGCTCTTCATGCATGTGGAATCTACAGGTTTTGGTGTCTTGGTGGTTTGAGGGCCAAACCAAGACTGCTACAGATGCTGGTAGACTATTTGGATCCAGACTTGGAGTCCTTTCATATTGATGGGATGTCCCTCACTATAGAGGTGGAGGACATATACTTTATCACAGGTCTTTCTAGACAAGGGGAGGTGGTGAACCTTCATTCCCGAGGTGGGCCAGGGGGTGGCTTGACTATCGACGAGTAAATTGCAGTGTACTATTATCCAGACACCGAGAAGGTGGGGATTTAGGTCCCTACCAATGCTATATAGGTGCTGGGACTAAAGGCCATATTATTGACACTAGGCAGGATAGACGGCTTACCATCACTCCACTAGGCCTCGCAGCCTCTGATGTTCTATGCAGTGGAGTGCATGAGACCCACAATCTATGACTGAAGTACTACGCTACTGAGCAACATGAAGCACCAGATCAGTGAGTGTAAGGCAGGAAGGGTGTGGAACTTCGGGTTCAGCAGTATCTTGAGCATGTTTTTCTTCAAGCGTGTTCTAGGATTGAGCCCTAGAGTGGATGTGTCCTCTCCACGGGGTTTGAGATCTAACCCAACAGCGTTGGGAAGATGTGATGCGTAGACTAGGGGGTGGTAGGGTGGCCAACCCATATCCAGCTGACTTCTTTCCATGGTGGCAACGACAGATAGTTTCCATTGATGACTACCCCTATGCAGGGATAGATTTCTGGGGGGATCTGGACATGCCATTACCACCAGGATCGGAATATGGCGATATAGGTAACGAATCTCGACCCTCACTCTTTTTTAAATTTTTTAAGTTATTGATTTTTTTTGTATTTTCTTGATTTTATGGAAGAAAAAAGACATGTTTTTGCACGACAACACATAATGACATCTACCATTTGTGTGCAGATGTGGGACCACGGCGGCCAGAGGGCTTCCCTCATCATAGACAGAGCGGAAGAGGAGATGAAATCACGGGTGTGGATATGGAGCGAACGCTCCAGAGCATTCATACCAACTTTGTGAGACTGACTCATAGAGTTCCCATGGCACAAGTCGAGGACTTTCCTGAGGCCATGCAGCAGCAGGTGGTGGGTGTACCACGCGCATGGGTGCATTTATTTCGACCGCTAGCTAGAGTCGTAGTGACATTCCATGATCACAACCCTCGTCCTCCTCCATAGGATTAGACACCTGGGAGTGTATACATTTTGTGCGACCGTGTATTATATGATGGTGGCTTAAAATCCCCAATTTTGTATCATGACACTATGTATTATCACATTTTTGATGTATAAAAAAGTTTTATGGTGATCGATTTATTTATTTACATGTGTAAAAATTTTGTTTGTGGTTAATTTATTATGAATGAAACAAATTCCAATCTAACACGTAGTTAGCATATGAATCAGCAACTTGATTATTATTTCTTGGAATGTGTATATATGTTATATTGTCAAATTGTCGTTCTAACAATCTCACACATAAGAATCTTCTCAATAACATCGGATCTCTAGCATGGTACAAACCATTGAACTGTGACACTACTAAATCCGAATCAAGACATACCTCAAGAGATAGAACGCCATGTAGAATGGCATCCCATAGAAGCTCAATAACGGCGCTATATTTAGCAACATTGTTGGAAGATGTCCATAGACATACACCTTCTGAAGACAGTACCTGAACCATAGGAGTATAAATCACCCAAGAAGCAACGACTGAGTGTTGAGTGTGACGGATTGCACCATCCGTGAATCCTATGTAGGTGGAATATTCCCTTGACATCTGCCAAAAGAAACGGAAACTAATCACAAACCTGATCATGATAAGAAAAATACCTAACTATGCAAAGTCGTACAATAATATACAACAAGCAGCCTTGGCTAAAGATTATGCATAGTATTTTTTGAGATAGAGCCCATTTCTAGGCTTCGCCAAAGCTATTCCTTTATAATCTACTAACTCATACGCACCCTTCTCTAAGACACGCTTGACCACGTAAGGACCACGCCACATAGGATTGAATTTCCCTGCCCCCAAGGGTTCTTTCAGTTGATCCCACAAAAGGACCAAGTCTCCTTCACTAAACACTCTTGGACAGACATACTTATCGTACTTGACCTTAACGCGATGCTTATTAACCTCTAGAGCCACCAAGGCATCCCGACGCTGCTCATCGAGTTGCTCAAGGTGAACCAAATGCTCCTCCAAGGGTGAAGTGTCTGGTAATATTTCCACAGCTATCTTCAATGAACGAATTTCGCATTCAACCAGCAATATCGACTCCACTCCATGCACAAGCCGATATGGAGAAAAACCAATGGCAGTCTTAACCGTGGTTCGATATGCCCATAAAGTAGGATACA
>LPNX010746583.1:213676-241697 GCA_001517045.1 Pseudotsuga menziesii | reverse complement strand
GGGGTAGTAAGAAGAGGAGTGCTCTTGCTTATACCCTAACTTGGATGCCAACTCTTCCATCATACGGTTCTGAAAGTGCGATCCATGGTCAGTGACAAGCTCTTTCAGAATCCCGAACCGAGTAATAATTTGGTTGAATACAAAGTGAGCGGCTGTCTCACCATCGGATTTTACTGTAGGCATAGCCTCAGTCCATTTCGTGAAATAATCAATAGCCACTATAATGTGATGGTGCCCCCCCAGCCGAAGCTGGGTTGCAATCCATAAAATTGATCCCCCACTTAGTGAAGGGACCAACGATGATAATGGGATGTAATGGGGCAGGTTTCGAGCACATATTATGTGCGGACACATTGAAAGGGTGGCACCTCTTGAATGCATCAACACAATCCTTAAAGATCGACGACCAGAAATAACCCGCTCTCAAAATATTTTGAGCTGTAGAAAGCCCAGATAAATGACCACCACACGCCCATCCATGGCAATAATTCAGCACAACCTCAGCCTCGTCATGAGTTAAACAACGTCATAAAATGGAATCTACCTCGCGGCAGTACAAATTATTGTCCACTATAATGTAGTTCTTAGAGATGTGACGTAATCGTCCTCATTCATCTCACGAGAGGTGAGTAGGGGTCTTCAATGTTTGTAAATATATTATGATATCCCTGTACCATGGTTCTAACATAGAGATTAATAAAATGTTTTCATCGACAAACGTATCTTCACACACCAACTCCTCGGCCTCACTCGGAAAATCCAATATGAGCTTTGCAAAGACTAAAAACTTCTTCGATTTTGCCGAAACAAACTCGAGATCAAATTCTTGGAGAATGAAAATCCATTTATTATACTTTCCCCCAATCATCCTTCAGGTGAGGATGAATTGAAATGGATTGACATGGGCCACAACCAAGGTCTGTTGAGGGAGAATATAATGTCTCAAATGATGAACCGCATGTACAGTAGCTAAAGAAAGCTTCTCGACATGAGAATAACGAATCTCTGCGTCAATAAGGTTTCGGCTCAGATAATATATGACATGCTCTTGGAGCTCCTCATCCTCTTGAACCAAGACCATACCAATCATCTCTAAAGACGCAGCCACATATAATAAGAAATCACGGCTATAGTCCGGAGGACTAATCACCGGGGCCGACGCTAGGGCTCTCTTGAGTGCATTGAAGGACTCCTGGGCTCGCTCATCCTAATAAAAGGGAGTATCCTTCTTCAAGAGACACATAAAGCCTCTAGTCAAATTGGCAAATTTGACAACAAATCTTCATAGGAATTTTTCCATGCCTTGCAAACACTGAAGATGACGAATATTCTTTGGGGGAGACAATTGAAGTATTGCCTCAAACTTCAAAGGGTCAACTCTTATACCTTCTTTCGAAACAATGAATCCTAACAAATGACTTGACTTCATGCAAAAGATGCAATTAATAGGATTTAATCTAATTGAATAGTGCTGGCATCTTTCGAATACCAATCTCAAGTGATAGGGGTGACGCATTCTCATACGATAATGAAAAGCGAGATCATCCAAAAATACCTCGATAATTGACTTGAGATCGTGGAAAATCAAAGTTATTGCCCGCTGAAATGTAGCTCTGGTGTTTTTAAGGATGAAAGGTATTTTTCGATGTGTGAACGTTCCCCAAGGACAAATAAATGCAGTCTTGTGTTGGTCCTCAGGTTTAATATGTATCTGATTATACCTGGAAAAGCCGTCCATAAAGGAGAACACCTCGCTCCTCGCACACTCATCCAAAATCTGATCTATAAATGGTGTGGGGAAGTTATCCTTAGGACAGGCATGATTCAAATCACAGAAATCAGTGCATATGTGGATTGCTCCCTATTTCTTATCCACCAGAATGGGGTTTGAAACCCGCTCCATCAAGGGAATAGGATAGATGAAACTGGCTTTCAACAGTTTCTCTTTATCTGCCTTAATGGTGGGTGCTTTCCTAGGGTTCACCGCACGTAATCATTGTCGAACAGGCTTAGTGTTGGGGTAAGTCTTAATTTCATGTTCGACAATATGAGGGTCAATACCTGGCATCTCGTCGTAAGACCAAGAAAAAATATCATAGAATTCCTTGAATATCTCAGTATATTCCAGAATCTCAGCATGGGAACATTCCGCCCCAATATAGACATTCTCTATTGTGCCATGATTGTGAGAGATGTTGATAGGAATCATTGAAGATATGTTTGCCATGTTTCCATCAGCCATCGGACCAGGAGAGCTTAATGGAACCATAGGACTACCAACTCTCTAACTAAGAAGCGCCCTAAAATCCTCATGCTCCAAACGGTGAAGCTCTGGGAGAAAGTACGATCTATGATGAAGTTCCTCCCATGGTGGCTCAACTCCTGACATAGCCTCAATAATCACTTCATCTGAAGGGAAAACCATATCAAGGTAGTCGTGGGCATGAGAAGACTGTACTGCCCATGCCGGCAGCACATACGGGTCCTCCTCCTCTGTTCGTGAAGAGGAAGGACTAGTCTCTGCAACACTCTTGAGATTAGCTTGATAAGCTATCATGGCTGTAGGAAATGGCATGCCCTCCTTGACAGGCTCACTCAAAGTACTCGATGTAGGAAGAATCCAAGGCTCTTCCATATTATTCGTGCGAAAAGACACCGATATCGTAGAAGTCGAAGTCTCATCAAAACTAAATCCTATTGTGAGGATCGATGCAGGACAACTAAAGCTTCCCATGAGGGATGGATACATTCCTACACCCACACTCCCAGTTGTCAGCTGAGAGTGCTCAATGATCGGGATCAAAACTCCCGAAGATGTGGTAACAGACGGATTCTTGAATGTCATCTGATCAATCGTTACGATCTTCCCATTATGTGGAAAGCATAAAATGTGGAACAAGGAAGAATCAATGGCTTGCATACTGCACATCCAGTTCCTACCCAACAGGAGATTATAGTCAAGGAGCGCATCAACCACCTAAACCTCTATCGCAATGGTCTTTCCCCCCAAACAGACTTTAAGGGAAGGAAGGATGCCATGTGGACTAAAAGATCTCCCATTGAAAGCAATTAACATAGTCACTGATTTAGACAACTTAAGAGAACCAAGACCCTTCCAACAGGCCAAATTCATCACAAAAGTAGCAGCACCCTCGTCAATCATAGTACATTTGACGGTCATACCAAGACATTCTACGTGCACCAAAAGAGACACGTAGTAGGGCAAGCGAGGTTGATGTCTTGCAGTTTCAAATTTGATCACAGAGGAAGAATCATCATCATTCACACCAAGGGCAGAAAGCGACGCCTTCCTTTGCGAAGGACAACTCTGAAGCACTTCCAATGCCGACATCGCATAAGGAGTATGGCACAAATCCTCGATGACTAAATAATTTTGGGCAGCTCAGGCATTTGGATTATGCCCTGAACGCTTAAGGACTCCCTTAGGAATGTGAGGTGCAGCCTCAGGTTTATCCGTAGGTTTCTCAATGCGTAAAGGGGATTCTGGTGGATCAGGTTCTTTGCCTGGGATGGGTTGTAACGAACTATAATCTTTCGCATGAGTCACAACTTTCACAGCACGGACCATGTTAATGCACCCACGACCACTACCCTCCAGTGGATCATCATCACTAGACTGTTCATGGGACTTTAAGTTCATATTTTGATTATACGGTAAAGGGTTGGTTAGCACGGCTAGGCCTTGTGCTAAGAATCTCAAAGATTCTTCAATACGGGGGCACAAGTAAGTGAGGTGATCATCCTTACATAGCTTGCAAGGGAACTTAACCTTATGTTTCACTTGCTTGTCCCCCCCAGCATTTCTACCATTCTTGTCATTATTGTTAGCATTCTCATTCTTATTCCCACCCTTTCTATTATTATTTTTACCCTTTTTTCTATTTCGTCCAGGCTACTGGTTACCCTTCTGGTCCAACGATTGCATAGAAAGTACATTCTTCGTTTGGGTGGTTTGAGATGAAGCCGTAGCTTGTCCCGAAGCAGATTGGTTGAGCGACAATTGACTAGCTTATTTTGCAACTGAATCTGTAGGTTTCGCACTTGCACAACACACAATGCCATCGGCATGTGGTCCAGGTTTGACTTTGGGATCGAAACTGGAACAAGGAGCATTGGGAATAATCTCATACAACAAACCAGACTGAGCATAGATCAAGTCCAGTTCCTGCGCCCTAAATATCACTTGTTCCTCATTTTGCACTCCGGATGTGGAAACATCCTTCACTATATATGGAAATAACGACTTGAGGAACCACTCGAGAAGGAATTCTGGTGGTATAAAAGCTTTAATTTATCTCATCCATCTACACCACTCTTGAATATGATCAGAAATATGTGCGGCTTTATCTTGCCGAAATGTCGACAAGAGTTTAGTACCAACGTCATAGCACACTGGTAGCTGGAAGTGATTAAGAAAAGTCATTGCAAGGTTGTCGAACAAAGCGAAAGCTCCCTTAGGCAACTCTATATACCATTTCACAGTAGGCCCTATGAGGGTGCGTTGAAATAGTCTCAAACGGACTAAGTCCTGATGTAATGAAATCGAAGAGCAGCGAAGGTGAAACGTAGTAACATGTTCACTCGGATCCTCTCTCGGTTTTCCTTCAAAATTAGGTATGTTCAAAGGAAGCTTGTTAGGGATAGTCGGCCAAGCCGGGTCATGAGCCACAGGATCGTTCATAAGTCTCGATAAGTTAGGAAGATTAAGCGTCGCAAGGAAAGGGAGCCTAGGATGATGAGGTCGATGGACCGCTCCCTGATTCATATAGGGTTGATTACCACCATGGCCTTGGCCATAATGTATTCCTCCTGTCTGACCCGTATAGGGTGGCATGGAAGTACCATAGTATGGTGGACCTTGATTAGCAGGAAATACAAAGCCGTAATTAGGAGAGTAAGTAGGTTGTTGATACCCACCTCCATAAGGTGAATAAACCTGTCCATACTATGTCCCATAATAAGGTCCATAGGTCATCGCATGCAATGCCCCATGAGACACTCCGTAGGTAGGAAGCTACACTCCGGAAGTATGGATATACACCCCGGAAGTAGCAAGATGACCTCTAGAGGCATGAAAATAACCTCCCAAAGAAACGGGTGGTATGTGAACTTGAGACACAATCAGTCTAGTAACCGTAGTACAGACCTGACTCGTAGCCATATACTGGCTTGAAGGACCACTTGAATAAGGTTGAGGATGTACATTTGAAGAACTAGGGGCTGAGGACAAAGGAACCTGAGTAATAATATATGTATTACCGCCTATCATCACTCGTCTCGGATCTGGTATCCTAATCGAATCGCTAACCCTAAACCTAGGAGGGAGATATGATGTAGCTTCCACCACTGGGATGGAAGGTGCAATGTGACTAGTGCTCCCAAACCTCTCCGCATGGTAAGGAATGAGAGTGCCCCTAGGCATAGTGTTAGGCTCAAAATCAGATTCAACATGAAATGTCAAATCATGTGAAGGGAAACTAGACGTAGCATAACTACCGTAGCTAGTGCTGGCAGGTTCAAAATGAGTCTCGGCGTCTTTCGACATTCCATACTGGTAACGTGTCAATGGGGAATCAGACCTGGAGTGAGTAGGCCTATTATGTAAGGGTCCTATCTTATAAATAATAGGACCTAACTCAGCTAAGTCAGGTGAAGGATCATAATTAGGAGTAAATTTCCCATCGTCTACACGAATGGGAGGAGGTGGTTTAGGAATATCCTCTAAACGGTCTCCCATGGTGTGTGAATCAATGTGTGAAATAGTCCACCTGGATTGTCTAGGTCCCTCCCCCAAAGGAGGAGGAGAAGTATAAAGTGGAAGTCCTGCTAAATGGAAAGAATGGCGAGGAACCGCACTCAAATCCATAATGACTCAAAAAAATAGCAAAGACTCTCTATTTACATAAACCCTAGGCCAACTATCATGCACAGAGCAATCACTAATAAAATCTAAATCCAAATGCAAGCAAACAAGGGCTGGATAAGTGAGCTCCCAAATGCAGCAGGTATGTCTCACCTAGGAGAGGCTTGAGACTCCCATACACAACAAGTGGAGGTACATAACCAATTATTGTGGCCCTCAGCTTCAACGCGTAAAGTGACTGTGCTGTCCGACCCCAACCTGGCCGGAACACCTGCAAAATAACCCTTGCAAAGTACCCCCTCGATATCCTAGGTAAGGCCACTAAGGTCACCTCAATATAATCAATGCTTAGGCAGATAGTCACAAGCGGGATTGACCATATGGGCAGGGTAGCAAAGCCCGAAACTCTCGAAAGAGCCCCCAGATACAAATACAATCCTAGAAATATCTCCGGTGCTACTCAGTTATGACTAGGGGTCATCTCAATCAATAACCGCTCACACTGCCTCGTGCTTAACTCCCTTTTGAGAGGAGGATCCTGAGAAACAATGGTTATACCAAGGATTTCACACACTCACCTAGACAGACACCTAGATGTTGTTGTTTAGTGATCTTGGAGAATTAACTTACAATGAACTATTCCAAGATCCTAAAACCTAATCTTGTTGGTGCACCCTAGAAAAGAAAAGAGTGTAATTCATTTTATATAGCGTTGATTTTAGTTGGATTTATTACTCAAAAAAGGGATATGATCGTGCAACTGATGGTGTTATGACGCAACAGGAAGTAAAATGCACACCTAACAATCAATGCAAATGCATTGTGTCCATGAAAACAGGGTATGCTACTACGTGAAATGCACAATTCTTCTTCAAATGATGAATGCAAATTTCTTATATGAAGTCCTAACTAGTACTCCAAAGCAAATCTATCTAGTGTAAGTACAATGCAAAGTGCAAAATGCAATGCATGATGATAAGCAAATGTTTTTGGATTTTTTGAAAATAAAAGAGATGCAAAAGGAAAAAGAATGATTCTACGACCCCTAGACTCTAATGCACTAATCTCAAAAAAAAAACCGAAAATGCTATGACAAGAACTTTCTTAAAATAAAATAAAAATTTAGCCTAAAAATAATGTTTATGGTCAGAAACAGAGGTCAAAACAGACTCAGGCAGTGCCAAAGGAGACTTAGAAAATATTAGAATTCACCTAGCAACCAATTATCTTCCCCAAAAAGGCAAAATCAAGGGCATACGCGACTGCTCGTATTCAAACTGCGTGTATACGCGGAAATCGTAGAGGAAATCGCGTATATACGCGACTGTAAATCAAAAAACCACGTACAGGAAGAAAGGTGCATAAAATCAAGGCAAACGGACAGGCTGAGACAAACTTCACACCAATCAGACTCTACCAGGAATACATGCCCCCAGACCCGACACAGAAACAAGAGAGAAAGAGAAATTCAAATTCATTGAATGCCGAGAAAACAACCCCCAAATGACAACTACTAGGAACTCCCCAGCGGAGTCGCCAATTCTGTTACGGAGAGAAATTCCTATGGCTTAGGGTACCACAACAGAAAGATTGACTCTAGAAATCAATCCTTTCCAATATGCAATAGAAATTAAATGTCTAACACTAAAGGCTCAGACCTCATACCTTATTCTGGACGGTTGAAGTAGATCCCCGTTGAGCTTTCCAATCTCCAGCTTGAGTTGATCTGTCACTTCCTCAACAACAAGTAAACAATACAAGCATTCTATATATCATGGTGTTAGATATATTCTAGCATATATAATCAATAATGTAAAAGCATTTGACATGATCCCATGGATAAAATATTCATTCAAACACACATTATTGGACAGGAAAAGATATTTCTATTAATATAAATCAGAGATTACAAGATACAACCTCTGACGGCACGTGTGCGAATCAAAGAAACTGAATCCCCCACTTGGGCCTCCACCACTTCAATCCTCCATCTCTAAATAGCAATCTCACAAGCAAAAGGCAAGCTCGGGAAGAACACAAAAGTGCTCCAAGGGACAAAGGGATGCAGACTCAAGCATGAGTTCCGTCAACAATGGACTATAGTTTCTTTGCTCTCAATTCTCTCTTATGCCTTCAATGTACCAAGGGGTTCCTTATATAGCTTTTCAGAGGGGTAATGAAAGGTTGAATCCGAGCAATCTCAAGGTATAGGGAAAGCCAGGAGTCAAATGAGTCGGATCCATGTCAAGGAAAACTCCAAAAGGATTTGGATTATGTACACATCTTGATGTACGATGTTTTAATGGTCAAACCTGCGTATGTACGTGCTTATATGTTTAAAAGTCGCGTATAGAATTTTTCATGTGTTTTTAGGGATGATTAAGGAAACATCAAATGACAAAAAGTGGTCCATAGGGTCTAAGGAGTATGTAGTGGGATAGGGGAAGGCCATATAAAGTGTGATTCACCTAGAGTGGTGAAATCTGCTATAATAGATACAACCTTATGCGGCTGACCTAATCTCCAATTAGTTGGCTATTCGACTAGTCGGCTCATCGACTAGCTCCTCCAACACCATGTTTAAGGGAGCATTTTACCTTAGTGGTTTTTTCCTTTTTCCCTATTTTGTATGGACATGAAGTATACAAGGGTGACTAAGCCTTGTTTCTAGGCCCTATATCTCTGATATTTTTCTAATATTTTTACATAATATAGGTCCATACTTAGGATAAAATAATTAATCTTTTTGATTAACTTCCTAGGTCCTACACTAGCTAGTTGGAATCCACTATAAATTTTGTGGTCAAACTTACCAAAAATTCCTCTCGAGTGCTTTGGAGATATTATGGATAATATTCTACCAGCCCACAAACTTCCCAGTTTAGTAAATGTGCATTCATACCTTATTAAGAGTTTCCATCTTTTTCTGCAGTTTTAAGGAAAAAGGTAAAGCTAGTTTTAAGGTAGACTTCCTTGTTTCTGTCACAACTCAACCTCCTCATTTTTCTCATCTAAAAGCATTATTAGGTCCACTTTACTTCATTTATCAGCTGTAACAATTCATTCATCCAATTCGTGAGCCTCTTGACATATTAGGAAAGTGTTTTATGCACATAGTTTAGTAAGCCTTCTTTTGTACTGATTCGAATGGCATATTTATGCTTTCGAATACTTGGAGTATATACATGATTGAACAACCAATTACCATATAATTATGGCTGGTGTAAATTTATATAAAAAGGTTTGTGTTATTCAACTGATTCAGTCTCCTTTCTTGAGTGTTTCTTGCATATTTTTCAAGCAATTTTGTGAGTTCAATTATCTAAGCTTGGGATTAATTTCCACAATATCAAGAACAAAACATGATAAATAGGATATACATCATTATAATCCTTTTGATTATATGGAAAACATAACCAAACAAAAATTTGGCACTACATATTGCATGGAAATGTTTTATTGTGGCCTCCATTCCGAAAACCCATTTCCCTAGTAATTTGTTCTCCTTTTTCCCTCGCTTATTTTATGTCATTTGTTAGATTTTTATCATTTAAGAAATATGATCTAGGATGTTATCTGAGAGAATAAAATGCACAACAAAAAACATAAGAGACAAGAGACAAAAATAATTTTCCTCAAGGAAACCATAAAGTAGAAAACCGCGCAACTTCTTCAAAGATACAATGAGAACCAATGGAAGCAGTAAAACCCAAAGATAGAAAATATGATCTCCAATAGTTGTTCTCTCTCTCTCACTTGAGAGATATTATCCTCTCTCACTCATGCTCCCTAGTGAGTGATTGTGTGTGTGTGATAAACAAATAGGCTCACTCTCTATTTATATTCTTTCGTTCACTTAATATCCACTCCAACAAGTCGGCCTCACTTAACAATTACTTACCAGGGATAAATTCTGTAGGAGAGTCTAATAACCCTAGTGCCCCTCAACTATGGGGACTTTTCCCTTCAATCAATAAGGAGGGTTAATCATTAACTCACTTGTGGGGATTATTTCCCCTACTTACATTAACTCACCTAGTGCTGACTTCTTTAGGAGATTCTAATAAACCTAGGGCCCCACAACTGTGGGAAATTTAACCCTTGATCAATAAGGAGAGTTACCCTCCATGACTTGTTTACATTATTGAATCTCCCGATAGGAACATCGGGGCATGACATGACTCAACTACATTACAAATACTTCCCAGAATAAACATCTGGGTATAATACATAAAATATACAAGTGAATACATTCTGAAGTTACAAATACATCAACACTCCCTCTTAAATAGGAAGGTATTCTCTCAACATAATTTATCAGCACAAGTCTTCTTCTCTGTATCATCTAGATCATCATCAAGTTATCTTCATCTTCATCTTATCTTCATCTCTAGATCTAGATCATCACTGGATCTAGATCATCACTAGATCTGGATCATCACTGGATCTGGATCATCACTGGGTCATCATCATTGGTGTTATCTCTCAATTCTTCTCATCATAGTAAGTTCTACATAGCCAACCCTTTTTCATGCTGGTTATAGGCCTAGCCTCCATGTAGGTCTTATTCAACGCTTATATCTGACCCTTAGTTAGAATGGCCCACCCAGCACTTACATGTGACCATGGAAGGAACACATCCAACAACCATGTCAGAAAGGCCCAACACTCACATCTGACCATGGGTGTTGGTCTCTCTAGGCAGACCTAGGTTTAATTTGCTGTACCAACAAAACCCCTAGCTCACTGGCCCTTTCGGCGACAGACCGAAGAGCAGCCTGAAGTCTCACCCAAAGTGATCTCAAATGGGGTGGCTAAAGACTCGGGTGTCTTCAATCGGGTTCCGTAGCATCCTATGGTCTCGTGACTCTTCTTAGCTAGCAGGATCTCTCTACAGAAGCAATCTCTCCTTCTAGCTGGCGCTGACAGGGAGCGGACTCTTATCGCATCGCATCTTTTCTGGTGATGCGCAGACTTACTCTTTTGCTGAGCTCCTTCCCTGCGATATCTCACACCGTAGCTCCCCAGATGATGCGATATCGCCTTTCTATTCTATAATGTGTCCTATAATGAGGCTCAATATGCATAACACTCTCAAGGTCCTATGACCTCCCTCCTGGGTCTACTAACTCTGTTAGTGTTCTCAAGGGTGTTAAATCACTCTCTTAGGCTCTGTCGTTTAACACACTAACATCACTTATACTGAACTCGTAGAACTCATATACCGGAGTCACTTTACACGGTAACTGTCAACTATCATGAATCAAGCATTGGTAAACTCATACACAGGCTACTTGATACATTTAACTCGCTTTTAACCTTCTGTGCGCTATAACTGAAGCATAACATAAATATATTCATCACTGATAAGCAACATTCATGTAACAGATAACAGATAGCAAATAGGTAAAACACAATCACAAGAACAGTCGCACAACACACGAGTTTTACGTGGTTCACCTCCAGGGGGGAAGTTACATCCATGGGAACTGGTTTTTATCTTATAGCTTGAGAGGGTAAACACAATTCCACTGCAACCTTATATGCACCCTTGAGATCTTCTGGGAAATTGCTCGCACACAACCGGGAGCCCTTCTTTCTTAGATCTCTTCTCTTATATTGCCTTCTCTTACAATATACTCTTCCTCTCTCTCTCTCTTTCTTTCAATCCCTGTGGATTGTTCAATCCCTGTGGATTGTTACATACATGCTCAAGGAACCAGCTACTAGTTACAGTAACATAATATAGGTGGATTAACAGGACCAAAGCTCGACTCTTACAATACTGAGACTCTAGAGACACTTGGCTAACTATCTGACCAACTTTCTACTATATAACTAAATGACCAACTGTCTATTGTCTAACTAACTGACCAACTATCTACTGTCTAACCTTTTACAATACAAAATACATGCTTATATAGGTGGCCCGAAGGTCTCACCATTACAAAACTGTGGGCCTTTCCCAACAGTAACCCAAAACCCTAACTGTGACAGTCGACACATCTGTACTGTGGGCTACCGCTTACCATCACACCACAGCTTTCTGCAGTCTTCCATGATTCCTAGCACTGATCGTGGGTATGGGCGTCGCTTCCTACTATCCTTTGTCTTCAATACCTCGGCCTGTTGCTCCTTTTCCTTTATGAGGGTAGCTGAGCCCTCCTGTCTTCACCACTGCCTTAAGTGTAGTGGTTGAGCTCTCTCTTCTCAGCCGCTTAGGTACTGTCTTCTTTGACTTCCCTATCTTGATGTAGCAGCTTTTCTTGTAGCTGCGGGACCCTGCTCCAACAGTCCCCTAACACTTACTTGTGGCATGTCCCTGAACCACTAACAGCTGGATTCTCCTGCTGTAGCTTCTCCTTGGCTTCCTGCGAAGTCCTTGCGAATCTCTCTCGAAGTCCTGCGACTTCATTGTTCATAGCTTTGACACACTCTTGTGCCATTTCAAGCATAGCTTAACTAATGCTGGAGTCTTTTGTATCATCCATTTCACTTTTACTTGTAGTGAACTCCTTAACCTTCTGCTCAACCGCATTGACCAGCTCAGTGATTTGTTCCTGATATGGTTGAAGCAGGTTATTAAACTCTATCTCTTTTGCTCTTAACCGTTGCGCTTCCTATTGAAAATGGTTCATCTCTATCATCTTCTTCATATTTGCAAGAGCTGCTAAGCTCTTGACTTCTTCTTTTATTGCTGTTGTGGCCTTCTCTATGTTCTGGATGCTCTGCTGCAATTCCATTCTATCTGGGAGCTCATCTAGCTCCGACCATGTCTTCGTCGCATCGGCTAATAATGAATTTGCAATTTATAACGAAAGCGATAATCTCTGAAGCAACGATCATCTAGGATAGACCCATCAGAGGTATTAATTGCATGGAAAAGAAAATACCTGTCATTTTGATCCTCATTAATTGCTAAAATCTGATAAAATTTCCCTCAAAACTTGTGTATAGGCACCGGTCTCGACCAAGATTTAGCAAATCTGGAAAAATCATTATACTATTGCCAAATCTAGGGTAATGTATACTAGTCATTTATGGAATAACTTCCTATCAGAACGTTAAGTGACTAGCCCTCTGTCTCTTTTCAAACTTATCTATGTGGCACGGGGAGCATCGCATTGCTGTGATGTCACACCGCGTCGTTCTAAACCAACCTGCTGGCATAAAACTCCGCAACGTTCAAAACTTGCGCAACATAACCCCTTTTTTTTCTTTTTTTTACCCTCAGCTCTGCAAGCATCCTGTGACTTGTACAAAATAAAATTTCCTCATGCGATTCCTTATGCTTAGAATACTTAGAACTCTTTACCTACTGGTGTAGACTAATTACCGGTGTGATGCCTCCTTTCAACTACACTGGGCATCTGCACTCTTTTAAACTGTCTAAATTAGGGCTGGGAGGTGGAGTGGCTATCGCTATAAAGCTTAAGTCTACTGCCATTAATCAAAGTGGGAAGAAGCTCCTCGTTCAGTTTGCTGAGATGAATGGCACCTCCTTCTGTAACATACTGAATCTGATATGGCCCCAACCAATGCGTCTTGAACTTCCCTGGAAACTTAACAAACTTACTGTCATATAGGAGCACTAGGTCTCCTATCTGAAAACTCTTGCTCTTGATGTGCCTGTCATGCCAAGCTTTCTCTTGTGCCTTCTGCACTTTCTGATGAAATCCTACGATGAATCTGTCTTCTTCTAAGGTAAGCAGCTGTGCTAGTCTTTCATTCATCGTATCTGTATCAGCTATCTCAGTAATTTGAGCAACTCTTAAACTGGGAATAATATATTCCATAGGCATAACAGCCTCTTATCCATACACCAAGCTGAAAGGTGTGTGTCCTGTGAGTTTCTTGCATGTTTTCCTATAAGCCCATAATACAGCATTAACCCTGAGGTCCTGATCATTTATTTGGATGTCACAGACCCTAGTAAGAGCATTTTATAGAATCTTGTTAAAGGCCTCCACTGTACCATTAGCTTGAGGATGGTAGGGAGTGCTCTTATGGTGCTGGATCTGAAATTCCTCCATCAAGGCCTCAATAGTGCGGTTCAGAAAATGTGTGCCTTGATCACTCATCAGGATTACTGGACATCCAAATCTGCTTATGATGTTTTCAAAGATGAACTGTGCAGTTGTAGCAGGATCACAATTCCTTATTGGTTTTTCCTCCGCCCACCTGGTGAGGTATTCTGTTCCTATGATGATGTATCTCGCACCAGTTCATCTCCCTGGTGGGTTGATAGGACCCACGAAATATATAGCCCACTTTTCAAATTCCCGCAGCGTAATCTATGGTGGCAGCGGCATTTCATCTCTCCGCGAAGATTTTCCTACCCTCTGGCAGATATCACAACATCTGCAAAACTCCTTAGTGTCTTTATGCAAAGTAAGCCACCATAAACCTGTAGTCATGATTTTTTGAGCAGTCGGATTTCCTGCGAAATGACCTCCTGTGGTACCTGAGTGTGCTTCTCTGATAATGGTCTCTTTCTCGTGTGGCATCATGCATCTGTGCAGGACTTCATCTAGTCCTAACTTATATAGATTTCCTGCGATCAAAGTGAAGTCTGCTGCTCTCATAACTAACTATTTCTTTTGTTGCTTAGTAAAGTCAACTGGTTCCCACCTTGTAGTGAGAAAGTAAATAATATCCTCATAGTACTCATCTACGATCTGGATAGAAAATAATTGTGCATCTGGCAGATTATCCTCTAAATTACTTGGTTCTTCTCCTGAATCTATTCGTGATACATGATCAAGTTTGGCATTTAATATTCCTGGTTTTACAATAATTTCAAAATCATACTTTCTGAAATAAGAGTAACCATCTATAGATCCTTCCTCCTAATACTGGTTTATTGACCAAATACTTTAAAGCAGAATGGTCAGTAAACATCTTGAATGGGGCACCCAACAGGTAGTGCCTGAACTTCTGTAGAGCATACACCATAGCTAATCCTTCTCTTTCTGTAGTGGTGTAGTTCTTTTCCATGGTAGATAGCTTTCTGCTTGAGTACGTGATAGGGTGATCGATACCCCCTTCTCCTAGCTGTGTTAAGACGATCCCTAGTGTGATGCCTGATGCATCCACATGGACATAAAATGGCTTGTTCCAATCTGGGAATACTGATATGGGTGCTGTAACCATCTTCTATTTAAGTGTATCTAAACTTTGCTGGAATTCCTCTTTCCATAGGAATTTCACATCTTTCTTTAACAGCTTTTCCATAGGTGCTGTGATTTTTACATAACCTTTGATGAATTTTCTATAGCACTCGGTATGACCGAGCACTGGTCTCAATTGCTTGACTGAGTTGGGTCCTGGGAGATGTATAATGATGGAAATCTTTGCGGGATCTACCATCAATCCTTGTCTGCAAACAATATGACCCAAAAAAATACCAAATGGCGCACAGAATATACATTTCTTCAAGTTAAGAGAAATCTGATATTTCCTACATTTCTCTAACATGGGCCTTAAATATCCTATATGCTTGTCGATTAATCCAAATACAGTCCAATCATCAAAATAGACTTCTAAGAATTTATGGATGTATTCCTTGAATACAGCAACTACTACTCTAGAAAATATAGCTGGTGCATTTTTAAGACCAAAGGGCATTACCGTATACTGGAATGAGCCCCATTCTATCAAAAAAGTGGTCTTATGTCGATCCTCTGAATGGATTCTAATATGGTGATAGCCTGAAAATCCATTAGTGAAGGAGTAGACCTCCTATCCTCCCACATTGTCTAAAACTTCATTAGTAAAAGGTGTCAAAAATGGGTCATTAAGTGATGCGTCATTGAGTTTGCGTAGGTCGACACAAATCCTGATTTCTCCTTTGGTTTTCTTTTCCTGCATGACCATGGGACTAACCCATTCAATTTCTTCTATAGGTTCAATGATGCCTGCTGCTAGCATCTTATCGATCTCATCCTTAACTTTTTCTTTATAGCGGTGATTCAATCTGTATGGACACTGCTTAACTGGCCTAGCATCCTCTTTCAATGGTATGCGCATGACTCCAAAATCTCCTACTATTCCCTTCATCTCTGTGAACTTAGTGGGAAATAGGTCCTGATATTCATGTAAGAGATCTGCGATGTGTCCTACTGTTTCATCATCCCAATAGTCTCCATTAGAGGCAAACTTTGGTTCTGTTTCTGTGCCAATATTGATATTTTTAATCTTGATAGGGTATGTGATAGCTGGAATCTCGAGTTTAGGTCCATCAACATCACGAGTCCCTTCTGAATCGGGAATGTTGACACTACGAGGATTCTCATCCTCATCATCTGGCTCTGCTACGAAGTTGTAACACTCAAGTGCATGTTCCAACTGTCTGGCCCACTCAGGCTGAGTAGGCACTGACTGGGTACAGTCATCAAATATCTTGGTTTTTATAACACCTAGGGCCTGATCAATGCTTGGATACTCAGATTCAAAAGTGAAAGTGAGTAGAAAGCTGTCTATCATAAGTGGCCATGTGATGGTTCCTCTGCACAATTCTGTCTCTGTGTACCAATTCCTTGGCACTGTGTCTAAAGTGTGAATGAATAGGTGAACCCATTCATCCCCTAGAATTGCTGACCAACTCTGTTTGCAAATATGAATATGTGACCTAGGGTCACTCTCTCCTGTGTATTTCTTCTATAAGGGCTCCTTGTCATTAGAAAATCTGATCGCCATCAGTCTCTTAAGATCATCCCATGACGTGATATGTTCTTTATGTACATGCCACCATCTTGCAGGTGTGTCTTTTACTACAAGGTCCATAGTTGTCATCCTTTTCTCTTGAGGAATTTCTTGTTCAAACTGCTGTAAAAAGTCATTGACATCCTCTAGGCCATGAAACGATGGAGTGTCAATACTCTCGGCGCCAATCCGATGCAGTGACTTAGTCATAAATGCACATATGCGAGCTGAGAATTCGTAAAGTCTATTCTGCCAATTTTCTAAACCAACCTTTGAATCTGATGCGCATGAGCTATCATATCACCAACTAATATTTCCTTCTGCGGTAGGGTTGATGTAATCACTTTGATTAGCAGTCATATTTCCATGTTATGTGCCTCCTCCTCTACTCAGATAGGTTCAATATAGCGAGGACCCTAAAAATAATCCAACGGTGCGATGACCCAGATCTGTGTATGCTCAAAGGTCATTTGTCTTTTCTTTAAGTCGATAACAGCCATGTTATCGATTGCCCAATCTATACCTAGTAAAGCTAGATATGGTCTACTGTCGCCAATGATTTCTATAACTTCAAAGTCGGCAAAGCTGCTAACTCTGTCAATATCAACTGGCACCTGCGGTAATCGACCCAGTGGTGATACTTGCTACTGATTGGCTAGTCACAGATGGATAGGCGATCTTGCTAACTTAGGGCTACCCCTCTATTCCCATGTCTGCTTAGTCAAAACATTTACCTCTGTTCCTAAATCTAGGATTACCTTGTCCATTTCAAATTCTCCAATTTGTGTTGTGAGTCTCATCTCTCTTTCTGTTCTTGTATGTCCCATAATATTATGAACAGTACGCTGCACACTGTTCACAAAAGAATATGGATGACACTGATCTATGATGCGCTGAATCTCTCCAATATCTTTCTCATTTCTAACAAGTTTCAAGCAACTCCATAGGAAGGATTGTACACTTCCTGTCGACTCGTCCTCTTCGCACCTTCCTGATGTGGTAGCCTGCGATATCTGCATAGGACTAACGCCACAAGGTGTTTGCTGTGGTACGTCCCTACAAGGCAGTACCTGCGATCCTGATGCTGTAGGTTCAGTAAAGAAATTTTTTGCTTGCTGAAACATTTCTTTGTTCTTCTGCAGGTCGAGTGGTGTTGATTTATTAGTTCCTTTGCGCACCCACTCCGGACCTGTGTTCTTTTCTGCATCATGTGATGTCCTACTAGTAGAAGCACTGCTGCGAGTCACTATATGGACTCTTGTTTCTGGATCTTTCTGCTCAGCAACAATAAGCTGAATGTTCTGGTTTACTGCTGGCTTAGGGTCCCTAATCTTGGCTATCAAGATTGGACACTCTTCTATAATATGCTCATAGGACTTGCAATGCTTACATGTCGTACTAGGGTTCTGATAGTCTCTAGCATAATGTCCTACAATTCCACAATTGTAACAAGTAATAGGTCCATGGCCATGGCCAAAGCCTTCTCCATGGCCAAAGCCTCCTCCATGGCCTCGTCCTCTAAATCCTCCTCCACAACCAACATGAGCTTCTTCATGTTGTGGTCCTGCTGCTGGACCTGGTGTTTCTGACTGGACTCTATATACGTCATGTTTTCTTTCTATCATAAGATCATAAGCTCGGCAATTATGTTCATCATGACCTACTGACTTGCAGAAGTTACAATATAAGTTCTTAGGGGTTTGTACATACTTCTGAAGTAAACGGAATTCCGGTGGTCGATGTCCTCTTGTTCTACAAAGCTCACACCATGGCCCTTGAGTCTATAATAAGGGGTTAGGAGCCCCACTTGCTAAATAGTCTACAAAAACTGGACAATTATCCTTAGTATGGCCCTGTCCTTTACACTTTATACACCATAGTTCTTGTGCAATCTCTTTTCCTTTCTTAATCTCATGCATTTGTAACGTGAGATTGGCTAAATGGTTTTGTAAGTTTCTCATTGCTGTACTGGTCTCAGCTAGAGGTGAAGCCTCTAGTTTCATTCCCATCTCCAATGCTTCATCCTGCGTACGGTGTCTCTGTTGGATTAATGGAAGTCTGATGTGAGGAAGCAGTGCTGCGATGAACCATTCTTTATGCTGCTCTAGCGCAAGCTCAAAGCTAACATGGTCTATAAGAGCTTTGAATTTTTGATCAAAGTCCCATACTGACTCTGTAGGTAATTGTTTAATGTCTTTAAGCTCTGTGATACACTGTGACTCAGACTTAGGTTTCTTAAATTCTTTAATCATTGCAGTCTTGACCTGTGCAAGCGTTCTGGCTGGCGCTGTTGTATACTTCATATACCATGTTAAAGCTATGTCTCTAAGTGTAGTGACCAACTGGACAAGTTTAATATTATCATCCTAGATTCCTTTAATGGTCCATACAGCTTCACATAGGAACCAATGCAATTCCGGGTCTTCTGCCCCTGTACCCTTGAAGGTAGGTAACTTCATGTCATCCCCCATTCTATTTCTACGTGGTGGATGCTAATTTGTTGTATTACTACCACTCGGCGGTGTAGGTGTAGGTAATGTAGCAGTAGTATGTACTATATGTGAACTACTAGATGTAGTTCCTACGAAATTACTCTGAGTCCCAGTTGTTTTCTGTGGGGTATAAGGGTGGTAAGGGATACCTCCTACTGGTCTCTCTATGTTACTGTGACTCTTTTCTCTAGTGCTATCTGAAATATTTTCAAAGAGAGAAGATCTAAAATCTACTTTATATTTCTTACCACTACGTGTACATCCAATTTCATCAAAATCACTCTCAAACTCTTGTGACATTACACTGACTTAGCTTATTCATCTGAGGATAAATCCATTACTCCTTTTTCATGCAATAACATCTTAATGAACACGTTTAAAGAGCTTAGGTACTTACCACGATATCCTTTGAATAAGTACCTCTCTGCTTCAATGAAACTCTTTCTTTGATCGACTGTGAACTCTGTAATGAAGCCTTCCAGCAAACTCGCAAGCCAGAAGTCTACTATCCGTGAAATGGGATTATCAACGCTCTTCATGGTCTGGATCAGCTCCGGTGTCGAGACTATGTTTCTTTTCTTCTTGAATATGTTCTTATCAATCAACTTTGATAACCACTTGTACAGATCGTTTGCATAGGTTGCAAAAAATATCTCATGTAGATCTGTGAAGATATGTTTTTGTAACTAGTCCTCTGTACTCAGTCTAGGACTCTTGTTTTCTGTCGCAGCGAATTCTTTTTCCTTAGACCTAACCCACTGGTTGAGTTCTTCTTTAGTAGGATTCCAACAGAACATTAGCTCGTCAATTTTTTCAAAGACGGCAACGGAACCATTTGTTGGTCTCTCTGGGCAGACCAGGGTTTACTTTACTGTACCAACAAAACCCCTAGCTCACTGGCCCTTTCGACGGCAGATCGCATAGCGGCCTGAAGTCTCACCTGAAGTGATCTTAAATGGGGTGGTTGAAGACTCAGGTGTCTTCAACTGGGTTCTGTAGCATCCTATGGTCTCTCAACTCTTCTTAGCCAGTGAGATCTCCGTGACTCTTCTTAGCCAGCGTGATCTCTCTGCAGAAGCGATCTCTCCTTATAGCTGGCGCTAACAGGAAGCGGAATATTATCGCATCACATCTTCTCTAGTGATGCACAGACTTACTCTTTTGCTGAGCTCCTTCCCTGCAATATCTCACATCGCAGCTCCCCAGACGATGCGATATCGCCTTTCTATTCTATAATGTGTCCTATAATGAGGCTCAATATGCGTAACACTCGCAAGGTCTTGCGACCTCCCTCCTGGGTCTACTAAATCTGTTAGTATTCTCAAGGGTGTTAAACTACTCTCTCAGGCTCTGTCATTTAACACACTAACATCACTTATACTGAACTCGTGGAACTCATATACCAGAGTCACTTTACACGGTAACTGTCAACTATCATGAATCAAGCATTGGTAAACTCATACACAGGCTACTTGATACATTTAACTTGCTTTTAACTTTCTATGTGCTATAAGTGAAGCATAACATAAATATATTCATCACTGATAAGCAACATTCATGTAACAGATAACAGATAGAAAATAGGTAAAACACAATCACAAGAACAGTCACACAACACATGAGTTTTATGTGGTTCACCTCCAGGGGGGAAGTTACGTCCATGGGAACTGGGTTTTATCTTATAGCTTGAGAGGGTAAACACAGTTCTGCTGCAACCTTATATGCAGCCTTGAGATCTTCTGGGAAACTCCTCACACACAACCGGGAGCCCTTCTCTCTTAGATCTCTTCTCTTATATTTCCTTCTCTTACAATATACTCTTCCTCTCTCTCTCTCTTTCTCTCAATCCTTGCGGATTGTTACATACATGCTGAAGGAGCCAGCTACTAGTCATAGTGAGATAATACAGGTGGATTAACAGGACCAGAGCTTAACTCTTACAATACTGAGACTCTAGAGACACTTGGCTAACTATCTGACCAACTATCTACTGTCTAACTAACTGACCAACTATCTACTGTCTAACTAACTGACCAACTGTCTACTGTCTAACCTTTTACAATACAAAATACATGCTTATATAGGTGGCCTGAAGGTCTCGCCATTACAAAAATGTGGGCCTTTCCCAACAGTAACCCAAAACCCTAACTGTGATAGTCGGCACATCTGTACTATGAGCTGCCGCTTACCGTCACACCACAGCTTTCTGCAGTCTTCCACGCTTCCCGACGCTGATCGTGGGTATGGGCACTGCTTCCTACTGTCCTTTGTCTTCAATACCTCAGTTCATTGTTCCTTTTCCTTTATGAGTGTAGCTAATCCCTCCTGTCTTCGCCGCTGCCTTAAGTGCAGTGGCTGAGCTCTCTCTTCTCGGACGCTCAGGTACTGTCTTCTTTGACTTCCATGTCCCGATGTAGAAGATTTTCCTGTAGCTGCGGGACCCTGCTCCAACAATGGGAGGAACACATCCAACAACCACGTCAAAAAGGATTCAACACTTATATCTTACCATGGGAGGAACACATCCAACGACCATGTAAGAAAGACTTAGCACTTATATCTTACCATGGGAGGAATGCATCCAACAACCATGTAAGAAAGGATCAACACTTATATCTGACCATGGGAGGAACACATCAAACAACCATGTCAGAAAGGCTCAGCACTCACATCTGACCATGGGAGGAACACATCTAACAACCATGTTAGAAAGAATCATCACTTATATATTACCATGGGAGGAACACATCCAATAACCATGTAAGAAAGGCCCTGTGCTTACATATGATAATGTGGTAACACATCCTACAGTCACATTAGAATGGCCTTGCAATTACATCTGATCATGTGGGAACACATCCCTTTGTCACATCAGAATAGCTCTGCACTTATATCTGACCATGGGAGGCCTAGCCTGGAACCATGCCAAATGGCCCTGCACTTACATTTGAACATGGAAGGAACCAATCCTACCATGTCAGAAAGGCTCTCGGATTCATCACCTCCTCTTGGAGAGAACCTCGATCTGGAGAACACCAAGCTTCTCCCTGAAGTACTCGAACTTCACTCTAGCCATTTCTAGCATAGAATCACATTAGGGCTGATTACGTCCAAGGATAAACTGCGAGCTTCTCCAAGACCAATTACATCCGAGGAAAACCTACAGGACTGTTTATGTCTGAGCCACCTACGAGCTTCACCAAGATTTATGCTCAGAAAACCTATCTCACCGGCTATGCTAGAACTCCATCTTTCAAGAGATATTGATCTGGATCACATACTGGAGCTTCACTGCTCCTCTCTGATCTTATACTAAAGCAGCACCTCGAAGTGATCTTCCTATCAATTGCATTGTCCAATCTGAATCCACATAACCCTACAGGTTAATCTTTGGATTTGCCTCATTCTTGAGCCTATACTCAATTGTACCCTTCAGGTACCTTACTGCATGCTTTGCAACCATCAGGTGAACATGTCTCAATGTGTTCACAACAAAGCAAATATATGGTCTTGTATTCATTAGGTACATCAATGACCCAATCATCTGATGATACAACGTGGCATCAACTAACTCTGATGAAGCAAAACTCAATAGCTTTAGGTTTGATACCATAGGTGTGGTCATGGCCTTGCAGTCCATCATCTCGAACCTCTTCAGGATCTTCTGCAGTCACTCCCTCTAAAGCGGAGCATCATACTCCCTCTGTCTTTTGTACTCTATGCACTGAAACATTCTATACCAGAGTGAGAAGTAGCTTCCTCAGCTACTAATATTCTATGTATCCATTTAGGGTCACTGGATACCAAGATTCTCTATCTTGAACCTTTTTGAAAGTTCTTCTCGCACCCATTTGTGATATTTTAATCCTCTATAGGATTTCATCTTCAACCTTGTAGCAAAGGTTAAGATCATCATCACTCTAGGTGATATTCAATCTCCTCATGTATGTGTTATCCTATGGGTGTCTTCTGATCTCGTACAAGGCCTTCTTTCATTTGCACACATGATTCTGCCTGTCATGTGTCTTAACTTCTAGTGGCTTCAAATCTCTCTTCATAGTATATACCTTCTTTTCATGAGAAGACTCGTGATATGAATGTTTCCTTGTATCCCATGATGTTTCCATCTACTACATGTGGGATCATGTAGATCCATATGGAAGACATTACAGACTTCCCTTCAGGGTTCGATACTGCATCCTAGACATCATTCTTCTGGTATTCTCCTTCCCTTTCTTCTTGGCTACTTCTTCATAGCTGGAAGGTTCTGCATCAATGATGTCGCTCAACAGTGTCACATAACTAGTGTGTTTTCATGGCCTCTTTCTTTATTTGAAAGTATCATCATATTAGTCTTCATCTTGGATTCTTTCTTGAACTTTCGTCACTTGTTCTTTGAAACAAGTCTCATCCTTATTTTCTTGTAGGTGATTGTACGCGATCTTTCCTACAAGTCAAATGCATTTTTATGGTTGGCAACATTTCATAAGGCATATTCACAATGGAAAATTTTATTGCATAAAGATATAATCATGCAACTATTTTAGCCAATACAACATTCATCCATATCTCACAGAAACATTTCTAGATGCCTTCCATCTCTACCAAGACATCATTGAGATTGTGCACTAATCCAATATGTTAGCAAAGAGGTTTCATTCTAGATAAGCAGCAATGGAGAGTTGTATAGCACCATGATATACTTACCCATCACATGCATATTATTAGTATACTGTCATTAATGGAAACATTCTATCATGCATAATACATCAACTGAATATAAACAAATGCATAACAAAATAATATCATGAAATGACAATTGAATACTTATCTTTATTTGTTTCATGCATAGACTCCTTCTTTCAGCTTCATCATCTTCTTCATTCATAACAGCATCATTTCTTATCCAAATGCTAAGATGGATAAGAGGTTCTTCAAGAATTGAGTCCTTCGTATTACTCATTGCTTGAGTGATCGTCTTTGGATGGTGATAGCTTGATCTTCAGTTGCTCCCATCTTATTTTCTCTTATTATGAGTTGAGCTTATTTTTGTGTGTTCTATTCCCAGAGTCTTCTGAAAGTAATCACTTCCTTCTGGAACACATTCCTTGAATGAATGAATCCCATGATCTTGGGAGGCCATTCAAGGTGGTTATTACAACTTCTGCATTCTCCACTTCTTCTTCCACCGCTTCAAGTTGTTCTTTGATTTGAGAGACCCTTGTAAATTATGACTGTATGGTCTCTGCATTTTGGATCTTCAAATAGCTTGTTCTTCTGGATTCTCCACTTCTTCTTCTACCGCTTCAAGTTGTTCTTTGATTTGAGAGACCCTTGTAAATTATGACTGTATGGTCTCTGCATTTTGGATCTTAAAGTCATCTTCTGATTTATGTTCTTCCCTTCAAATAGCTTGTTCAAGGAATCAAACATCTCTTTAGGTGTCTTTAGGGAAGACACTTGTGGTATAAGGTGATCCTTTATTGAATCAGCAATGATATTCTTGTCCTTGACTGTAGAAATTCTGACCAGCAATAGATTAATTTCACTCACAACAAATTACAATTGATCATGCAAAATTGTCAACAATGGAGACTGAAAATGGAGCTGTAACACAAAATTATATTAACTCAGTGTACAATAGCCAACCCTGTAATAACATAGGCTGCTGAATATATAGAATACATCAATAGCTCGAATGCATAAGGAGGCATCCAAAACTAGCATAAAGCAGGCTTACCCAAAATAGGCAAATCCCCCATAGGTGTAAAACGCTGATCCCAAATATGTCATGAGGCTCACGAATTGGCAAGGGCGCATGGGAAAGCTAATGAGTGGTGAAATGGCAGATCATACATGCTTTTTCATGGAGGAAAGAGTGCAGGATGAAAGGGCAAGAAAACAAGTTCACCTCACCTAGTCTTGCTTTCCTATGTGCCTTAAAACACTGAAAAAGCAGTCAATAAAGTAGAAAAAGCAGAAGGGCGCCTAGGAGGCTAGGAATAAAGCAGATTTGATTCCTAATGCTTTCCCAAGTGCTACATGAGTCAAAGATGGCAAGTTTTACCTCTATGGATAGGCAATTAACAACTTGCACATGGTGGGACTCATGAACTAGGCAAATAAGACAAAAATAAATGAATTAATGTCTAAGTGGGTAATACTATGGGTTTGATTATTCTAACACCCCCCCTTAAGCCCGAATTTATGAGTAATAAATCAAAATATAGGGCCTAGAAACAAGGCTTAGTCACCCTTTTACATACTGCAAGTCCATATGAACCAAGGAAAGAGGAAAAACCAACATGGGAAAATCCTCCCTTAAACATGGACTGTAAAACAAAATTGTAGAATCGTGTCTCCACTCATGCTTTGGCAGCATGATCAGCAATCCCCAACAGTGATTTGAGATTGCTGAAGGTCTTCTCACAAAATGCTTTGGTGAATATATCAGCTACTTGTTCTGAAGATGAACAGAAGAGTAGGTGAATGGTGCCATCATGCACAAGCTCTCGTATGTAGTGCATGTGAATCTCAATGTGTCTGGTTCTCTGCTTCTGAACTGGATCTTTGCAGATTCGAATGGTACTCTGGTTATCACAATAGATAGTTGAGTACTCAGGTTCAAAACCACACTCTCCAAGTAAACCCTGCAACCATAAACACTGAGTTGCTGCATTGACAACTCCTATGTATTCAGCTTCTCTAGATGAGAGTGCAATGGCACTCTGTTTCTTGCTTGACCAGCTGATTGGACCTTCTACAAGTATGAACACATAACCTAAAGTGGACTTCCTGTCTGTGCTATCACCTACCCAATCACTGTCAGTAAAACCAATTAACTCAAGGTCAGAATTGGCTTTATAGAAATTCCCATGTGTCCTTGTTCCCTGAACAAAGCTAAGGATCCTCTTGGCTGCTTTCCAATGGATCTCATGGGGCTGATCCATGAATCTAGAAGCAACACTGACTGCATAACAAAGATTAGGTCGAGTATGTGTCAAATACAATAAACATCCAATCAACTGTCTATACAAAGTGTTGTTTACCATCGGTGGAGAATCATCTTCCTCCAGCTTCACTCCTGAAAGGAAAGGAGTTTTGCTTGCTTTGCAATATTGCATTCTGAATTTGATCAGCAAATCCAAGGCATATTTGGACTGGTGCACCTTGATTCCAGCTTTGGTTTGAGCAATCTCAAGCCCCAGAAATTGACTTAAGAGCCCAAAATCTGTCATGGAGAAGGCTTGGTTCATAGCTCCTTTTAGGGAAGCAATCTCAGCCTGTGAGCTTCCTGTAATGAGGAGGTCATCAACATATAACAAAATGATCATTAATGAACCATTAATTACCTTTAGATAGACATTAAAATCTGATTTGCACCGAACAAAATTTAGAGATAGCAAGAAGCTATCTATCTTGGCATACCAAGCCCTGGGGGCTTGCTTTAGCCCATACAATGACTTTCTCAACCTGCACACAAGAGAATGGTCAGTAGAAAAACCTTGGGGATGCTGCATATATATCTCCTCAGTGAGATCACCATTCATAAAGGCACATTTTACATCCATATGATGTACCTCCCATTGCCTTGATGCTGCAATGGCTAGAGCTAGCCTGATTGAATCCATATTTGCCACTGGGGAAAAAGTCTCATTGTAATCGATGCCATGAACCTATGAGTAGCCTTGAGCTACCAATCTAGCCTTTTACTTTAGAGGTGAACCATCAGCATCAAATTTGGTCTTATAGACCCACTTACACTGTACTAGTTTTCTCCCTGGAGGAAGATCCACTAGCTCCCATGTGTTGCTCTTCTGTAGCGAGTTGAACTCCTCATTCATGGAAGCTTGCCATCTTGGATCTCCTGCTAATTATTCATATGTTTGAGGATAATAATCCACCATCAAATAGCATTTTTCAGAAAACTTAGGATCCTTCATGCACAGACCACTCTCAAATTGAGATCTAGTCCTCCTTGGGTCATTGGGATCCCCAGCTAACTGTCCTGCTGCATGTAGTGTCTTGGCTGCCCATTTAGGCCTTGTGGGGCTGTTTGGGTCTGCAATAAACTCATCTCCATCAGAAAAATCAGAATCAGCACTTTCAACAAACTCTTTACTTACTTCTTGAGGTTCAGGTGGTGAAGAGGCTTCACCAATTTCCACATCTGCAAGGGGTTCTTCTTCAAACTGAACACACCTTTCGATGAAGACTTTGTTTGTGCTCAAATTTATCAACTTGTACCCTTTTGAATATTCAGAGTATCCCACAAAAAGACACTCTTGGCTTTGGGGCTGCAAATCCTTCCTCTTCTCTGTCGGGATTCTAGCCCATGCCTTTGAGCCAAAAATCCTGAAATGGGTCACATCTGGCTTGTGCCCACTCCATGCTTCGAAGGGAGTCATGCCATCCAACTGTTTGTGAGGAACCCTATTCTGAATATAGGCTGCACAGTTGATAGCTTCGGCCCAGTACTTTGGTGGCAAAGTTTTGGCCTCCATCATGCATGTTGCCATCTCCTTCAGTGATCTATTCTTCCTCTCTGCAACACCATTCTGCTGTGGGGTGTAGGGGATAGAATGCTGCATCTGAATACCTAAATATGCACAATAGTTAATAAACTCAGTCTTGACATACTCACCACCATTGTCAGACCTGAGTACCTTGATTTTTCTTCCAAACTGGTTTTCAACCAAAGCCTTGAAGACTTTGAATAGGCCAAAGACTTCTGACTTGTGTTTCATGAAGTGAACCCAACAATACCTGGAAAAATCATCAATAAAGGTCAATGCATATTTGGCCTGACTCATGGACATATGAGGGAATGGGCCAGCAACATCACTGTGAATCAGTTCGAGGGGTGCAGAGGTTCTCTCATGGCTGTCTTTCTCAAATTTGTGCTCTGGGTGTTTTCCTAGGATACAGCCTTGGAAGAATC
>LPNX010746583.1:178894-213267 GCA_001517045.1 Pseudotsuga menziesii | reverse complement strand
TCCAGAATCTATGATAAAACTGGGTGAGCTTGATGTGCCAGCAACTAGAGCATGAACTCTCTCTCTGTCATCGGAACTTGATCCTCCTTCTATCTTCTTTGAGATTTCTGGAAGGGAGATGCCATTCTTCTCCAGGAGATTGGTCAGCATATCAATCTGCTTTTTCATATAAGAGATTTCAGTGTGATTTCCCTTTGAACAGTATGAGCACTTGTTCATTTCACCTTTGTTTTTCTTCTTCTGGGTATTTTTCTTGGGACCTTGTTGATCCTCCGAGGACTGCTTCTTGTCTCTTCTTTTCTCAAGTGGATTTTTAGATTTCTTTTTGCTTTTAGAATCCACCCTCGAATCTCCAGCAACCAGATCTTGGTCTTTGGAAGGTTTGATGGTGCCCATCATCACCAGCTTGTCTTGTTCTTGTGTGAGAGATTCCATGAAATCTGCAAGGCTAGGCATCTTCCAGGTTCAAGCTGTGAGTTTTGTGGAATAGAAGGTCGAAACAAAGACTGAGTAGTCAGGTCCTAGCTTCAAGAGGATGGCCAATATGAGCTGATCATCTTTCTTTTCGATACCACACTGCTTCAGCTGCAAAACTAGTGCTTTGAACTTGGAGAAATATAGCTGTAGGGATTCAAAGCTACTGGGACTTAGAGAAATCAGCTCATTCTCGATCTGATGTCCCCTCATCTCATCTGTCTTTCCAAAAATATCAGAAATCTTCTCCCATACTTGATCCAGTGAATTTAATCCATCGAGATGGAAAAGGAGGTCTCGGGAAATACTGAGACATAGGAGGCCATAGGCCTCATCTCTCCAATTGTGCCATTTGATCTTCTCTGCAGCTGCATTGGGCTATGCTTCTGTATCCATAGTCACCATATAGAGGCCTTTCACTCTCAACAATATCTCCATCTCTTCTTTCCATTCAAAAAAGTTGAAGGGAGTCAAGATAGTTTTCTGTGAATCCATAGCTTTAGAAAATCTATCCCGGCTGTCAGTAGAAGGCTCTCAGTCTTGATGTCGAACCTGCAAATTTTTTTTTGAAGGAGAGTAACAACCTACAATGGCTCTGATACCATGTATAAATTCTGACCAACAATAGATTAATTTCACTCACAACAAATTACAATTGATCATGCAAAATTGTCAACAATGGAGACTGAAAACGGAGCTGTAACACAAAATTATATTAAATCAGTGTACAATAGCCAAACCTGTAATAACATAGGTTTCTGAATATATAGAATACATCAATAGTTTGAATGCATAAGGAGGCATCCAAAACTAGCATAAAGCAGGCTTACCCAAAATAGGCAAATCCCCCATAGGTGTAAAAAGCTGATCCCAAATATGCCATGAGGCTCACGAATTGGCAAGGGCACATGGGCAAGATAATGAGTGGTGAAATGGCAGCTCATACATGCTTTTGCATGGAGGAAAGAGTTCAAGATTAAAGGGCAAGAAAACAAGTTCACCTCACCTAGTCTTGCTTTCCTATGTGCCTTAAAACACTGAAAAAGCAGTCAATAAAGCAGAAAAAGCAGAAGGGCACCTAGGAGGCTAGGAATAAAGTATATTTGATTCCTAAGGCTTTCCCAAGCGCTACATGAGTCAAATATGGCAAGTTTGACCTCTATGGATAGGCATTTAACAACTTGCACATGGTGGGACTCATGAACTAGGAAAATAAGACAAAAATAAATGAATTAATGTCTAAGTGGGTAATACTATGGGTTTGATTATTCTAACATTGACCAAGTTATTCTTGTGTAAGGCTTTAGACTCATCTCCCTCTGGAACATTTCCAATTATGTAGGTGTCCAATTCATTTTATTCAAGAACTAGTGAGATCCAATACTTCCATGCTTGAAAGTTTTTAGTTTCACAAATATTGTCATCAAGCTAGTTTGATTAGTCATTTTGAAATGATAACCTCAAAAGTAAATAGAAAAATATTAGATCTCACTGATTTGAGGTGTCCGTCCTGGTTCTAGAGCTGGCTAATCTAGGGTTTGTTAGAGAAACACTATTTTTCAAAACTTGAAATCTGATTTGATAGAAATATATACCTCTTCAAGGTGAGCTTTCCAATGTACTCCTTTTCTGAAAACAATGGAGGGAAGCTCCAAGAATAGGAAGCCCTAGTTTTCCAATTTCTTCTGCAGAAATTCATGATATTATTTTTGCGGTATCTCCAAAATTACATCTTCTCCTCTATGTCTGAGCATTTGTACTGAGGTAATAACATCTATCCTCTTTCCAACACCACAAGTTTTACCAGAATTGGTTTCACCAATTGGGACTTATGAGCGTTTTCCCAAGGTGACTTGTTTCAGGAATATTTAGCATAGCGAAGTTGTATGTATATCCACGTGTCACTCTTTCAACATCAGGGTCTGAAACTTTTACCATAGAAAGTAAAGTCCGTTCCCTATTTATAACATTTCAACATCAAGGTCTGAAACTTTTACCATAGAAAGTAAAATCCGTTCCCTATTTATAACATCTTGAAAAAATTCATTTCTATCTTTGTAGCCCAAGATATTGCAATTCTCCCTAGGTGTCCTGTTTAGGGATGAATCCTAGAAGAGGCTGGAACTTTTAAATTGGAGAAATCATATCTCCTAGAATATATAGAATATGAGGCTGAAACTTTTACACAGTGTACATCAGGAATTTATCTTTGGACTGTGAACGTTTTGGCCCCTAATCCTTCTCCAATCTCTAGATATTGTGAATCTACCAAAACTACCCATTTTAGTATTTTAGGGTTTTTCAGGCCTGGGATCAATCTAGGGTTTGAGTTTCCCGGAGTTTATCCCAACGAAAAATATCGACCTTGGTCTCTAAATTTCGATTTTGATGAGGAGAGAAATCCTATGCTTGGCTCACTCAAAAATTTATCTTCTGTAAAAAGTCCTAATTTCCCGCAGCAAAAACTAAAAATGCTCGGGATCAAATTCTGCTTCTACAGAAAAATGCGCCCTTCAATGGAGGTTCAGACTAGCCTCCTTTTGTTGATGGATTGTGGATAGAGACCCAAAAATTAAGAATCCCTAGCATCTGTAGCTGCACAATTCCTTCTTCTTAGGTTATCTCTTATACCATGTTAGATTTTTATCATTTAAGCAATATGATCTAGGATGTTATCTGAGAGAATAACATGCACAACAAAAATCACAAGAGACAAGAGACACAAAGAATTTTCCTTGGGGAAACCATAAAGGAGAAAACCCTGCAACTTTATCAGAGATATAATGAGCACCAATGGCAGTGGTAAAACCCAAAGACATAAAAGATGATCTCGAACAGCTGTTCTCTCTCTCTCTCACTCATGTGCCCCAGTGAGTGAGTGTGTGTATGATAAATAGAGAGTCTCAATCTCTTTTTATATTCTTTCATTCATTTAATGTCCACTCCAACAAGTCGGCCTCACTTAACAATTACTTACAAGGGCTGACTTCTCTAGGAGAGTCTAATTACCCTAGTGCCCCTCAACTGTGGGGAATTTTCCCTCCGATCAACAAGGAGGGTTAATCATTAACTCAATTGTGGGGACTTTAACCCTTGATCAATAATGAGGGTTACCCTCCATGACTTTACATGACTTGTTTACATTATTAAATCTCCCGATAGGAACATCGAGGCATGACATGACTCAATTACAATACAAATACTTCTTGGAATAAAAATCGGGGTACAATACATAAAATATATAAGTGAATACATTCCAAACTTACAAATACATCAACATCATTTTCATCTAACTATTAGCAATTGGTATCATTAAATGATATTGCACCACTAACATCATGATTGTTAGAATTCATACATTTTTTCCAAGTGTTCTAATCCACTTCACAAATATTTTTGAGTCGGAATAGGATCAATATCATTTTTCATACTCATCATTCACCATACCTATTACACTATTATGAAAAGAAGGAAGAGAAAGAAAAGTAACTATCTCCTAGATATAGGAAGCCACTTCTTACTTTCTAGAAAGTTTCTCGCCCTATATAGAGTATATTGGTTTTTGAATGACCCCCACATAAGGCCTAATGTTGTGTATTTCTTACTGTCAATGGGCACTATTAGGAAAAATTAGTGCAAAAATGTTCCTAGGCATTGTGGAATTTGATTGGAGGTCATTTCCTAGCTACAAAACCATGGGAATCACAAGTTGATGTCAATATGGGTGGTGCCATTAAGGGTTATTCACACTATTGCATCCCTTAACTTGGTAGAGAGGGACTTAGATATTTTTTATTTTCACTCTCTATATCATAATCTTGAGTACTATTAGTAGATAATTAAATTATGTTGCAAGAATTTCATCATCATTAACATACGCATAGGAGGGGTAATAGAAGCTACAATGTGACAGAAACAAGGATACCATAGTAACAAAAAACAATTGGTTTCTCCTCTCTCTTTCATGAACCCACAACACCATTGAATTCACATGCCAACCACTACCCAAGAAACATTCTACACGTCCCCTCCTATGATTTATTACAAAATCTCTAAGCCACAAGCGAATACCTTGACCCTCAACTTTCAAAATAAGAGAAGAAGAATTTTGATTTATAGCAATAGAAGCAGTGGCTTTAGTTTTAGTTGGAAGAGGCATTGTGGTATTGTGACACTTTCGGTAATTCCAATTAGGAACTTGAGGGTAATATTGAATTCGTTCAATAATAGTTCATACATATGTGTTCAATGGCCTAAGAAGATGATATTTCACCGAAATACATGATTGGGGTTGAACCACCTTTGAATTACACTGTGAAGCTCCACACTTCTTCACTATGCATTCCATATCATAATAGTAATCTATGGGTGAACTTGGAGTCAAATATAATCCATAGAGACTATAAAACACAGGAGATCATTAAATAGATTCCCCTCCTGACCATACAAATTGAGTAGTGCTATGTACAAATTCAAGTTATGATAGAGTAGATAAAGTTCATCTAATAAATTTTTTAGAACTTTATGAGAAATGTCAAGGATAGGGAGAAACTTGCACAAGACCTCTAGGAACAAGTGTAGTAGTAAAATAGCAAGACTATATTATTATTGATCCATCACATGAGTAGAATTCCATGATGAAATCCATAAGGTGGATGAATAGTTTTAGGCATCCAAATATGCACAAGCACAAGTTACATAATTTCGAGCGATTATGGTAGAAGGGTATCATGAACTGCATAAACTCAATGATGTATTTGACTTGGATGCAACTATAGTAAACCAAACAAGAATAATAATCCATATTTGGAAAGGTGCAAGCCTTTGTCACTACATCATAGTCAATTATTTCCACACTATTAGATGTGAACCCAAAATCCAACAATACCATCTGATGAAATCCAACAAAATTGAAAGGGTCAACGGATATTACTTTTAAATTTTTATTTTTTTTTAAAATTTGACCACGACTCTAGTTGAATATTTGATGGACATATCAATCAATCAAATATTCGACATCTATGAAAGATATTGGGATGCAATATCAACCAATTGATGCATTCCCCAATGAGTTAGATCATGATCGTGTTCTAGAGGAATATGTCGAAGAATTGGATGAGGCATATGATGTAGCCGACAGTGTTCATGAAGATGATATTGTCGATGACATGAGTATTGAAATTGACGTCGATGATAATTATGATATGACCATTAATCCTTTCCTTGCATCTGGATTGGATTATTCATATGTGGACTTGGATGAAGAATATGATCAATTGCATTGAATTGTATGAGGCATGCCTTAATATATCTATTTTATATATGTTCACTTAATATTGATAGAATTATTGAATTGTATTATTGGTACGTATAAATACGAAGGTCAAATTTAAAAACATTGGCTAAGATCTTAATCTTGTTATGTACAAGTGTAGAGTAAATATGTAAAAAATGGCTTAGAAAAATTCCCTCCATAATGTTGACATGGATGGTGTCAGCATGTTGTCCCCCTTTTTGTGGAAAGTATAAAGTAGAAAAATGAAGTGAATAATTATCTAAGTGAATTGGAAAGTAGGTTCGTTTAACTCTTCTCAGTTTCTAACCTAGTGGTAAAATTTTTGCAATCTTCTTATCTTAAAATCATAAAGGATCTCTTTCTTGTTGCATTTCTTCCTAAAATGCAACTATTTTGTTGAATAATAATATATCTATTTCAATATATATCTAGGTTATGTGATATAGGAGAGCTAAATAAATGTACTTCTGATACAAAAAGTGATCTCAAAGGAATTCCAAATCAAGGTTATCATAGTGTGGATGATACTTTAGAAGAAATCAAAAGACATGGATGACTACATCTGGCCTATGGCTTGACTTAAGTAAGCAGAGTGTTTAATCAAGACAAACCCCAATCATACACGATGTGGTTGGAATTGTTGCATTGTTAGGGAAAGTATAAGATGATTTCCTTAGTTGGTAAGAACTTAAATGATATATCCAAGAGATAGAATATTAGATCATTTTATCATTTTGTAGATTTTATTTTGATTGCAAATATCCAATTTGTAGGGCACTATTTTTTTATTTCGTAAGGAATAACTTTGATGTTTGAGTATGCTAGAAAATATTTGTTTTCATATAAATTCTTATTTTGTTTATCTTCTTTATTACATAATATGGTAGTTCCTTGAGTTCAATAAGTTTGATTTATCATCCATACACCATAGGATTTACAAATGACATGCTTAATATCATCCATATGCCTTTTTAGTGTTTAACATGTATGGTCCTTATTCTGATAGACATGTATTTTGGGAATGCTCTTGCTAGGTTTTGGGGTTACTCTAGAAGTGTTTACACCATTGTGTTCATTTTTTTTTGGATTTCACTCCGTATATATTTTCTTGGGAGTGCTTCATCTAATTCCAAGTGCATGGTGTGTTGATTACCCTTGATTAAGCACTTAGAGAATTATTCACTTCATTTTTCTACTTTGATTATATGGCATGCAGGAAGTATTACATGGAATGTATTATAATGTGGCATGTGTGATGAGGTTGAAATTGTGTAACAACATGGAAATTTGGCTAAGTGTATGAATTTGAATAACTGTTGGAAATTTAGTCAAAGTGGATCTAGGAAAATGCATGCCAGTTCTCAGTGTTTAATGATAAAAATCATCTAAGGATACAAGCATGGAGACTGTTGGTTTGTTCATATAACCATATGATTGGATTGTCCAAAACGTCTCTGAGAGTGAATTTACTAGTCTTCCAAAAGTTCCCTCTGGCATGATTTAAATTGCTCTAGTACAATGCATGCCCAAGATATACGATGAGGTTGTAGAGCATGCAATTGACATGGATGGAGTCAATGTGTTGTCCCCCATACTGTGGAAATTTTAAAGTACAAAAATTAAGTGAATAATTCTTTGAGTGACTTGGAAAGTAGGTTCTTTTAACTCTTCTCAGTTTCTAATATAGTGGTAACCATTTTGAAATATTGTTATTTTGACATCATAAAGGCTCTCTTTATTGATGCATTTCATCCTAAAATGAAATTGTTTTTTCTGAATAATGTACCTATTTCAATATGCATCTGGGTGATGTGATACATGAGAGGTAGATAAATGTATTTCTTCTGCAAAAATTGATGGGAAAGGAATGCCAAATCAATATTCTCATAGTGTGGATGACACTTTAGAAGAAATCAAAAGATAGGGAACAATTGTAGATGGACTATGGCTTGACTTAAGTAGGCAGAGTGTTCAATTAAGATAAAGCCACATCATACAAGATGTGGTTAGAATTGTTGTTTTATTAGGGAAAGTAGAAGATGATGTCCTCTATTGGTAAGAACTTAAATGATATCTCCAAGGGTTAGGAAATAAGATGGTTTTATTATTTTTTGGCTTTTATTTTAAGTGTAAATATCCAATTTGTAGAGAACTATTTTGTCATTTCGTAAGAAATAACTTTTGATGTTTGAGTATGCTAGAAAATATTTGTTTTCATGTAAATTCTTATTGTGTTTTATCTTCTTTAGTACACGATATGGAAATTCCTTGATTTCAAGAAATTTTCTTTATCATCTATACACCATAGACTTTAAAAATGACATTGTGTAAGAGTATGTCAATTTGGATAAGTGCAGGAATTTGACTAAGTATTTGAAAATTAGTCTAAGTGGATCTAGGAAAATGAATGCTAGATCCCAATGTTTAATGATAAAAATCATCTGAGATTTTAAGCATGTAGACTGTTGGTTTGTTCATTTAACCATTGGATTGGATTGTCCAAATAGTCTCTGAGGCCGAAGTGGAATTATTAGTCTTCCAAAAGTTCCCTATGGCATGATTTTCACTATTCCGGTAAAATGAAAGCCCAGGATAGAGGATGAGGTTGTAGATGATGAAATTGACATGGATGGAGACAACATGTGTTGCTCCATACTATGGAAAGTATGAACTATAAAAATTAAGTGAATGATTCTCTGAGTGAATTGGAAAATAGGCTATTTTAACTCTTCTCAGTTTCTAATCTAGTGGTAAAATTTTTGCAATCTTGTTATCTTGACATCATAAAGGCTCTCTTTCTTGTTTCATTTTTTCCTAAAATGCAGTTATTTTGTTGAATAATGTATATATTTTAATATGCATATGGGTTATGTGATACAAGAGAGGATTTAGCACCATTTTTTGTTAGTATTTGGAAGGGGTAGGACTAAGGAGAAATAAGATGTGGTATAAATGTTTTTGATGATGTGACTAAAGGTGTGTTTAAAAGGTGATTAAAGGAGGTTATAAGCAGATAGATATAATTTGAAACCTTTATTTCCTATAAAAATCATGAATTAACCCTTGGAAATAGGTCTAAAATGAAAAATGCACACCTATGGTATAAACCGAAAGGTTTGGATGGCTCATATCTTTATGCAACAAGATCTACGGTTGATATTCAATCCGCTACCAGGAGATGCAAGGTAAAAACAAATTTCATAACTAGAGGAAAGGTTTAAAGGGATCTTAGATCTATCGTCATGAAAAAGTGGAAAAAACATCTATGACTGAAGACTAATCCGTTGATGAGACTTGCACGGAGAAGCAAACTTTTCCAACCAGCAGAAAATATTGCAGCCCGCATAGATCTATGGTGTTGATTTAAAGATAAAATTTATCTATCGCACATAATTATTATGCTGGGAAAACATGCATGAAGAAAACCTAGTTGAAAATCAACGGAATTGATAAAACCTAACATTAATCAATGGTGAGGATTGATTCTTTATAAGATCTATAGTCCAGGATGATTCCATCGATGGAAGCTGCACTGATGACTAAAATTATAAGATTAGAA
The DNA here is from genome assembly GCA_001517045.1 of Pseudotsuga menziesii. NCBI lineage: Eukaryota > Viridiplantae > Streptophyta > Pinopsida > Pinales > Pinaceae > Pseudotsuga > Pseudotsuga menziesii. Next base: position 203,938 of record LPNX010746583.1, on the reverse strand, counting down.
AAATGAATTAAATGGCCCACTTAATCAGAGGCAAAGATTTAAAGATGAATAGATCTACGGTCTAGGGAGACTCCTCTATCGGAATATGCATGGAGGAAATTTAAAAGGAGCTCAATGGAACATGTTAAAGGGTAACATCAATCAATGGTTGTGATTTAGGTTGATAAAGATCGATGTCTGAGAATGAGTCCACTAGGATAATATGCATACTAGATGAACAGTTGGTGTTGAGCAGAACAATTAAAGGGAGAAATAGATTAATGGTCAAGACTTGTAAGGAATAAGATCAATGGATGATAGAAGATCCGTTGATGAAAATTGTACATTGTTTTACATTCTAGGTGGACATCAAAAAATCAAGGAGAGGATTATGGGTAAGGAAAGATATATGGTGGCAAGCAAAGATTCGATAGATCTAAGGTGATGAAGGGATCTGCTGTTTAAAAGTGAAGGGAAGATAAAGATAGGTAGGGAAGACAAATTAGAGAAGAAAGGGTAATTATTGATCAAGATCGACGACTCAAAATAAAAACCTATTAATAGATACTGACCAAGAAGGATTCCCCTGGGAAATTTGCATGAAAAATAATAGAGGATTCCACTATGAAAAAATTACTATAAAATGTAAAGGAACGTGGATGAAAGCTATTTGTATTTTTGTGCATTGGTGAAGAAAAGCACAGTTCAGTGTGGGTAAAGCCAGGTCAGAAAGATTCTCTTCTACCCATTGATTTACCAGGTAGGCCAAATTTTGCTTGTTAAAAAGTATTTAAGTATGAACAATGGAGGATAAATAGAATCTCAAGTGTTAGAATTCCGTAAATTGAGGAATTTTTTGAAGATAGAGATAGTGAATTTTTTTATACTTTGTGGTCCTTTGGCCCTATAAACTAGGTGAAAACCAAGATAAAAACAATTAAGGACTAGGGTACCGATTTACATGGTGTTTTTAGGTCTCATTTTTATTTTTATTTTTTCTATCTAGAACAAACCCTAAATTTTCCAGATTTCATTGAGTGGTGTGTGTCTAACTGTTCATCCTCTAAAAAGAGTAGTTATGGACTCAACCAAGTCTAAAATTTTGTTTCTTGTTAATTCCCTAGTCGTCTGGGATTCACTTACAATACCTTCCTCATTCACCCTAAGCCAATAATATTTTAATGAATAAAACCTAATTGAGACCTTTCACGAAGCAACCTTTAAACAAAAGCAATCATTTTTCACCACTTGTTTCACATAATATGTGTCTCTTCAGAACCAGTCTTTCCTTTTAGATGTAAATATATTCAATGCAGAAACTAAATTGGTCATTTAATTGATAAGTCAGTTTTTAGGTCTTGATACTAATAGGTATGTTACTAAGCTGCTAATGATTCTATTGTTCAGAATTAGCACAAGTCAAACTAATTCATAGTCTTCCCAGTCAATATGCCTTAAATTTTATGAATTCCTGGTTAAGAGTATTCAGTCTCAGCTAGTGAATTTCCATAGCACAAAACATTTCAGGTTCTAATCTTATTTAGTGAGAATGTTCCTGTTATTTAATGAGGAGAATTTATAGTTTCCTTAGATGGTCTTAATAGATGAAATCAACAATAATTTCTTTAATTATATGAATTTTTTGATGGAAGAGGTATACAAGGTATTTTTCCAAGATAAATTACCTAGGGTACTACTAATCATGAAGGAAGCCTTACAGTTTGCACCAGACAGAAATATAGGGGATTGGTTTTTATTGTAGGATCATACAATCATCAGAGTATATGGCTTTTCTCTTGAGCCATATATCTTGCCAGCCTTCCTCACTCCTAGGATTTTTTCCTTGGAGCTAGTGAGAAAAAAGTTGATAGTTGAGAATGACCACTCTATAATCTTTAGAAAACCTTTAAATATAAAGTTTCCTGGTATAAATGGTTAAAAATGAAGGGAAGAAGAAGAAAATGAAAGTCAAGGGGCTATCCTTTCAGGTAAAGGAGTATCCATTTTCAGAGACTCCTGAAGGATCTACTGACAGATTTAAAGCAAGGGTTGAGTTGTATGATAAATACAAAGATAACAGAGAGACCTCCTTAGATGAGTCTTTGAAGTTGTATGCTCATGATAGGAATATTTCAAGCAAATATGTTTATTTAGTAATTGTTAAGTATCATGCCCATAATATCTTAAATGTAACGAATATAAAATAAATTATTAATTAGATTAGTTAATTATATGGAAGGGTGTAACCCTTCACGCTCAAGCCTATAAAGGAGAGCCTCCTTTGTAATTATTATCATCATCCAATAAATTATTATTATCCATATTCATTATTAAAATGATAGTCAGATTCGACTAACGGGCAACTGGATTTGGTTGCTCCATTTGGTATCAGAGCTCGGATTTGGCTCCTCTAACACTCGGCTTAGATTCGGCTCATCATTTCCTCATTTTATTTTTGCTGCTTACTCCTCCATTCAATCACCTTCATGCTCCTCTCACTGTTCATCATATTTTCTCCACCACATTTATTTCCCTCGCCCCCTCTCCACCAGCACCATCCCCCAACTCCATTTCTTCCCTTCTCCTCTGCACATCTACCTTCCTCAAGTCCTCTCCTCGCTGCATCTCCCTGGTGCTCAGCCATCCACTCTGCATCCCCACGCACTCCACACACATGCCCTACCACTTCTCTCTATGCTCCACATCCTTCCCCCTCTAGATTTTCTCTCATTGCCTGCTTCAAGCCCTCTCACACTCTGCCCCCCACATATTTTTGCAGACCGCCATCCCATCGCAGTCTCTTTCAGCTCTCATCTCCACTTCTTCCAACACATTGCTGCCATTTCGTTGCGCTGCCTCCTTATTCTCGATGCCCACATGCTACCTTATCCTTCACGCCTCCTCCACCAGCACTAGTATCCATCCATCGCTCCATGATACCATCCATGCCTGCCATCACTCTCCATGAATATTCCCACGCTACTTGAATTCAAACGCGCATCCTCATCCCACCGGTTCTCTGCCTACCACATCCTTGACTCTTCCAGGTCCACACTGCTCATCCACGCCCACCATCACCCTTTCACTACGCGTACTCCTCTCCTCGGGTTTTTTCCCACGTCGGTTGCTCCTCACTTCCACTGCCGTCGCTCCACTTCCATGACCTGCACAAACCAAAAACCAAAAAAATTAAATATTGTAATATAATATTTCAAAATATTATAATATAAAATTATTATAATATTTAATTTTGTTTTATTATATTTAAAACAAAAGAATAATATAAAGGGTTTATTATTTAACAATTAATATATAATTAATTATTATTCTTTTAAACCTTATTTTAAAGAAAAAAAACTATATACAATACTTTGTATAGTTTATGAAAAACATATATATAATAATAATAATATTAATTAATTAATTAATTAATATATTATTAGCCAAAATAGCGTTAAAATACACACCTCCGCATACAAGGTCCAAGACCATGGCGGAGCTAAAAGAGCAAATCGAAAAAATGGAGAAGGGCATCAAGTCCCTTATCACTGACCTAAAATGCTTGAAGGAAAAGATGCAAAACAATAATACATTACTCAAATACGAGCTTGTTTTGGTACTAGAAAGAAGACTCGACAACAAAATTGACATCCTGAACGAAAAACAAAAAGATTTGGATGACAAAATGAGTACCATGATGTAAAACATAAAAACCTTAACACAAAACATGAGCACCATGACACAGAACCATAATACATTGATCGAGATGTTACAAAGGCTCGTACCCAGTCTGGGCCAAGTCAGCAGTCCATACATGCGAGATGCCTCATTTCATGTTGTCACCCAAGAAACACTCGCAAAGAGTCAAGAAGAATTGCAAAAAGAAATAAAGATTAACAATGCGATGCTTAAGCAAGAGATAGAAACACAAGTACTGCCAGAGATGGAGGCATGATTAAATAGCAAAATAGATGCTATCAGTAAAATAGTAGAGAATAAGAAAACTAAAAATCACCGCCAACAACAAAGCAATTCAAATATGTCACTTTCATCGTCTAGTAGTCCCGAGCCACCATCAAACCATAAGGCAAAAGGAAATCAACGTCACCCTTACAAAGTGTCCCCACCAAAGACAAAAATAGAGTTGTCAAAATACAATGGGAGTGAATACCAATGCGTTGCTTGGATAAACAAAGCAGAAGAATACTTCAACATTTACAACATTCAATATGATTAGGAGAAGGTGAAATATGCGTCAATGCATATGGAAGGGTACACCAATAATTGGTATTTATGGTGGAAGAGAGATAATTTTACCTACACCTGGAACTTGTTCAAAAATGATTTTTTTAATAGGTTTCAAGGAATCAAAGAAGATAAATTTTTCAGTGAACTTACAAGACTACAACAAGTTGGAAACGTTGAGGAATTCACTCATCAATGGGAATCCTTATCCACACAAGTAGTTGGGTTGTCTGACAAGCAAAGACTCGAAACCTATTTAGGGGGTCTTAAACCATACCTCCAAAAAGAGTTAAAGTTGCATGACATACCTAACGTAGAAGTAGCAAGACATAAAGCAAAATCCGCAGAACGCAAATTGGAAGGAATTAAAACAAGAGGCGATAACCACTATCGGTAAGAAAAAGAGACACAATGTAGGTACTGTGCAGATACTTGGTCACCCGGTCATCAATGCCACAAAACTCAATCATAAACTCAATCATATGCCTATGAAATGGAAAATAGATCGAAGTCATCTAACAGTTATGCTGATAATAGAAAAAAGAAGAAAAAAAATGCCGTCGATGTGGTGATGATTGGACCCTTGGTCATAAATGTAGGAACAACAAGACAATACAGTGCAAAATCATCAATGGAAAGGAAGTGCAAGTCTCTGCACAAGAGACCTTGTCCAATTCTAGTATCGACACCGAGTTAGAATGAATAATGACATTAGGAAAATATTCGATCTTTGAGGACAAAGCTCCTTTAAAGGGAGTGGCAATGTAACGAATATAAAATAAATTATTAATTAGATTAGTTAATTATATGGAAGGGTGTAACCCTTCATGTTCAATCCTATAAAGGAGAGCCTCCATTGTAATTATTATCATCATCCAATAAATTATTATTATTCATATTCATTATTAAAATGATAGTCGAATTCAACTGACTAACAGCCAGGTTCGGTTGCTCCATTAAACTTAGTAGTAGCTACTAAAAATAGGGTGGTATATATGAGGTTGAATTTAGAGAATATTCCAGTCCCATACATGATTCATTTGCATAAATAGTCTATAGAAGTGATCTATAGTGATTCGCTAAAGGCTACCTAAAAGGTGTCCAGGATGCAATCCACCAAGACAAAGATAGAAAATCAATTAAGATAGGAGAAGGTGGAAAATAAGGCCCACCACAACAAATTAAGAAAATCCAAGGTGATTTGTTGGCTGCTGACAGTGAACCAAATAAAGGAGAAGTTACTTATAAAATTATGGAAGAAAAATAAAACACCATTCCGCTATTGAAGAAAAAATTAAAAACCCCTACTACACAGGTTATTAAGGCCTCAGAGTTGATTGAGCTGGAGAAATAAAAAGAGACATTGAATGATGAATTAAGTAATTGTAAATCCAAACTTTTAAATTTTGTTGATGAAAGAAAAGAGTGGGAAAATGAAAAGTTACTTTTGATGGAAGATGTGAAGGTTCTAAAAGAAAAACAATCTAATTTGGAGAAAGAAATAGAAAATAAAAAGAAAGAACTTGAGGTACAGGTAATTCAACCTGTTACACAATAAAATGGAGAATCTGTTCTGAAAGCCATGTCCCAGGTTAGTTTGAAAGAGTTGGAGTTTGTTGGTCTTAGAAACAAAAACAAAAAACTAGAGGATGAAACTTTGAAGAAGGAGGAACAAAGGAAAATACTGGAAAATAAACGCAAAGACCTCCTAGATAAGAATGATAAGTTGAAAAATAAATTAATTGAGAAATTGCCACTTCAGGGAGCCAGGAATTTAATTTGGGACATGATTATTGTAGAAGCTATAAAACTCGGGCCTTACTTGAATTCTATTATGGATAAGGAGATGGCTATAAATGCTGCAAAGCAGAGATGTACAACAATAAAAAAGGGTCTGAATCAAAATCCCATAGATACGACTAGAAACAAAGTTAATTTTCTAAATGGTTTGTCATAGGATGATTCGAAAACAATGGCAATAAAATACAAAATTTCAGTAGTTACTTTGGCAAGGAAGGTAGTTGGGAAATATCAAAATCTAGATACTGTGCAAGATAAAGTTGATATCATGCAACATCAATTTAAGTTGTTTATTGATTCATTTGCACCATTGTTTCGAATGGGTTTACCTTCCTTCTGGAAAGAAAATGGTAAATTGTTGTCTCGAGTGGAATATCAACTGGTGAAGTGCTGGTTGGATCACAAAAAATTTGAAGACAAGCACCAGTCTTTATCAGGAAAAACAATAATTGAAAATTTATTAGTGGACTTTGAGATAGTTGATACTTTCAGAGCTATTTGTGCTCAAATGGAAGCTATTTTATACGTGGACTGTGTAGATCTATGAGTGTTAGATAAAGAAATGGCCATCCTATAGCTTCCAAATGTTGATCAGTGGAAGACAGTGGAAAAGTTTGGAAAAACAAAATACAAGTTGCACCAATGAATAAATTTCGAGAGTAGTTGAAGATTAGTTCGATTAATTTTGTAATAAGTTTCTGAAGCAGTTATTTAGTTAGGATTTATAATGACAGATGTAATAAGGAAGTTATTTTTCCTATTTTTAGCATAGAAGTAGTTATCAGCTCAATGAGCATTTTGTATTTAAGCAGCATTTTGTAATGTATTGAGGGTTGAAACCTGTGAGAAAAATTGTGTATTGTAAGAGAGTTCTATAGATTAATAAAATTTCAGAGTCGAGCAGGCACTTTACATAGATTCTTGTTTTATTTACTTCGCAGTCTGTATTTTCCCCTTCTTTATGTGAATGTGTTTGTAGTTAATATATTGATTTTGTTATCTTTTTTCATACTTGAATGAATCTGTATATAATTCATAATCATATGCTCTGATCCTTTGATTTCAAGTATTTAGAAAATTGTTCCTCTAAATTTAATATTGGATTCATCCTTGTTAGATTCCCATATTAATGGACTATTTTTAAATTCCTATTTTATAACGAGTAAAACTGCTCTTAATCTGTGAAGAAGTAGCTATGATTCCTTTGTTTAAATTACTTTGCATTAGTGTTATCATTTGTTATCATATATGACTCCATGCCCAATGAGCACTAGTTTCATCCAAATTCATTATCGAATTTTATTTCTTTTGCAAATATTTTTGTACTGTGAGTTAAACTATTGAGAGATCCCTCTCTGGAAAGAAAGAAGTAAACTTTCTCTGTAAAGTTTGGTTTTGTGATTACCTTGGAATTTTCCTTTCACAACCGGGGGTAAATTATGAGTGCTAACATATTGGTGTTGTTGCTGGGGAACGAGAGTTCAAATCTTCCTTGGGAAGAATGACAGGGTTATTCAAGAATACAAAATTTCTGTGGGAAAGCAGAAGTTCTTTGCATTTGAGGTTGGTTGTACATTTTCCTTGGCAACTCCACATTGAATTTGAAGAATATTTTCAGAAGATGACATCTTGGCTTCCAAAAGAGCGCATAAAAGAGGTAATCCCAATTCTGAAATCTTATATAGCGTGGAAAACCCAGAAGGTTTAATTAGGAGAATACATGGTAAAGAACAAGTAGGTACTTCTTAAGATGAAAGGTCGTTTTCTCAAAATCAAGAATAATTCAATAGTTTTCAAGATTTCGAGGTGGAATTTATTTTTAAAATATATGTTTTAAGGTCTAAATATGAGTTAGACTTGCAGGAAATTGAAATTAATTCTAAAAGAATTCAGTCTTACTTTTTAGATTCACTTTGGAAAAACCTCTAAAATACTATAAAAACAAAAGAAGGTAATCATCTAATCCAAACTTCCCAGCCTCATACTCCCAGCATTGTCCAAATTCCCCCTATTGTTCCTAACCCTCCTAGACCTATGGCTAGAAGACTTGCTCCATTGGCCTTACTTGCCATGTTACATGACTTACCAAAAAATTATGCACAAAGAATTTCACTTTTTGATGGGGAGGGAAACTTTAGAGCTAGCAAACACATGGATAGGTTTGAGGATTTCACTGATTTGGAGGAAGTTGATTATGATGATGCAAAAATGAGGTTATTTACACATAGTTTATCTAGGGAATCCAAAATATGGTTTAAATACCTTCCTGCAAGGTCAAATCCTACATTTGAAACCTTTGAAATTTTGTTTTTGGATAGGTGGGAAGACAAAAAGAGTCCTTTACAGGTTTTGTCTCAGTATAATAATTTAAAGAAATGAAATTTTGAGTCAGTGCATGAATTCTCTAGCATATTTATGAGGGTTTACAATTCTATACCTGCTGATATTAAACCACTTGTAGGAGATTCTAAACTACATTATGCAGATGCATTTGACACTGATTTTTCCATGTTACTGAGAGAAAGAAATTGGCTAACCTTCCTGCCATGTTTAAAGATGCTTTGGAGATGGAAGCCAACTTGATGGCTTCTGAAAAAATGAAATGAAGAGTGGAGGTGGATAGAATGAAAATTATAGAAGAAAATCAACCTTCCACTTCCTCTTCTACAAATGATGCCAAATTTGACATAATGATGAAAAAAAATGGAGAGGTTAATGGATAGGTTGGCACTAGATAATAGACCACCAAACAGAGAGCAGAATGAGCCACAAATCAGGAATAAAAACTTCAGAAGACCTCTTCCTCCCCCTTAGATTAGGAAGAGAGACCAAAGGAATCCCAAAAATTGTGAAGGCCAACAAATCAGACCTCCATTCCCATAAAATTATGTTCATAAGGAGGAATAAAATGACCCAATGGATAATCAGATACATCATTTTGATGATTTGGATTCTGAAATCTATCTCACAGAAGAGGAGAATAATATGTTTTCTCAAGAGGATGATTATAATACACTTTAGGTAGAATCATAATAGTATCAGAGGGGATATCAAAATGCAATTGATGATTCCAGAAAAAATTGAAATTGAGAAGTAGAGATGTAGTCATTAATAAAGGAGGGCCCAATTCAAATCGGCCTTTTAGTAGTTAGCAAAATCTAGAAAAACAAACAAAAAAATAGAAATATAAGAAAAAATAAAATATTGTACAGAAATTTCCAGATAATAAAAGGTAAATGTCAAAACAAATTAGACATCAAGTACCAGTTGATCTTGATAGAGTAGTTTCTTCTTTAAATTTACAGTCTTAATTGTACAAAATAAAAATTTACATCCCATTTAGTGAATTGTTGAGGAATAATGAGTACAGAGACAACATAACAACGATGGTAACAACTGAGGGAGATTGTCAGCCAAACACCCTAGAATTAATAGATTATGTTGCAACCATAGTTCTTGGGCCTAGGATTGAAGATATAGATGAAGAGGATGCCCCACCTTTCTATGTTAGCTTAAAGATTCATGACATGATTTTACACAATGCTAGGTTATATTTTGGTGCATCTCACAATTTAATGCCAAGAGTAGTGATGGAGAGTCTAGGACTGGAGATTACAATGCCTTACAAAGACTTGTTTTCTTTTTATGATAGGAAGGTGAAATGTTTAGGGTTGATTAAATACATGGTATTAACTCTTGCACAAATACCTGCCAAGAGTATTATTATGGATGTGGTGGTGGCATATATTCCCCCTAAATTTAGTATGTTTTTATCAATATCATGGGGCTAAAAACTTAAAGGAACCTTGCAAATGGACATGTCTTATTTAACCATTCCTTTATTTGGAGAACACATAATATTGTACAGAGAGAAAAGACTATCATATGTGGTCAATAGTCAAGAAAAAACTAACAACCATCCCATATATGCTATAGACACAGACCTAGGTTCTTCTATATTTTTAAATGATGCTCATGTTGATCCAGAATTGCCTATAGTTCTTGAATTGAAAGAGGACAAAGAATTTTCTAAAATCCAGGAATATTTAGAGAAAAAACAGAATGAGGAAGGATTGTGGACAATGTATTTTGATGGGTCCATTAGTAAAGAAGTATTTGGTGTTGGTATTTCGATAATTTCTCCAAATAGGGATTTCAAAGTATATTCTTATAAGTTGAAATTTGAGTGTACTGATAATGTAACAGAGTATGAGGATTTGATGTAGGATTGAATGCATTAAGATATTTAAAGGAAAAAATGATAGATGTTTTTGGAGACTTTGAGCTAGTAGTAAACCAAGTGAATGATAGTTACCAGAAAAGAACATCCTCAAATGAGAGCATATAGGAATGAAGTGTGGGATATGTTAATGTATTCAATGAAAATAAAATCAGGGTAATTCCTAGGATGTAAAACCAAGTAGCTGATTCTCTGGTTACTACATCTAGAGATTTTAAATCTCCCATCTATTTAAAAAAAAAATACAAAATAGAAATTGTAAATAGACCTTCCATCCCTGACAACTCCAAATATTGGAAATTCTTTGAATATTATCTACAGATTAATATATTTTTGGAGCTATCAAATGAATTTTTAAATACACACATTGACAGTGAGAACGAAAATTCAGAAAATTCCCAAGAAAATATACAATTTGTAGGTGAAGAAGTTGAGTAGGAAAAATTGAAGAACATAATTTGAGGAAAATACATAATAGAATTGAAAGGTAATTATGTTCCAAAGGGTCTTATTCCTCTAGAGAATTGATTTGACCAAAATGATGTTGCTAAAGACCCAACAGCTCATCCCAATGGAAATGGTATTTAAGACTGGAATATTGGGGACTGAAGATTCACCTAAGATAGTAAAACTGTCAAAAAACTTCCCTCATGAAGAAAAGAAGAAATATATTAGCCTGATGAAAAAATACACTAATTTTTTTGCATGGAATTATGAGGATTTGAAAGAATATGATACCTCCATCATACAACATACTATTCCTATCATACATAGAGAGAAACCATTCAAATGGATATTAAGAATAATTAATCCAATGCTCTTACCTTTGATTGAAAAACAAGTAAGAAAGTTATTCAATGCTAAAATCATTACGACTCTCATATTTTCAAAGTGGGTATCTAATTTAGTACCTCTTAAGAAAAAGAATGGATAAACCAGATTATGTGTGGATTTCAGAAACTTGAATAGAGTGTCATTGAAATATAACTATCCTTTTCTGAAAATGGATCACATACTGCAAAAGGTTGTTGGAGCTGAAAGAATTTCTACTATGGATGGATTTTCAGGATACAATTAGATAAAAGTTCTTCCTGAAGACCAAGAAAATACAACCTTTACTACACCATGGGGAAATTTCATGTATGCTAAAATTCCTTTTGGATTAATGAATACAGGAGCTACTTTTGAGAGAGCCATGGATATAGATTTAATGAAGAGAAGTATAATTTTGTTGTAATTTACATGGATGAAATCATAGTTTAATCTAAGTATAATAAAGATCATATAAAACATCTAGAAAATGTATTTTTAAAGTGCAGAAGGTATGGTCTCTCTCTTAACCCCAGAAATTCAAATTTTTCTATGAAAGAGGGAAAATTATTGGGTCATATTATATCAAAGGACAAGATTATGATTAAATGAGACACAATTAATTCTATTATGAAAGTAGAGGAACCAAACAATAAAAAGGAGGTTCAATCATCTATTTGTCAAGTTAATTTATTAAGAAGGTTTATCCCTAGTTTTGCATAGATATTGAGGAATGTTACAAACATTTTTAAAAGGGATAGTGAAATTAAAAGGACTGTAGATTCCAGGAAATATTTTAATGATATAGAAAGGAAATCATAGAGGCCCATGTTTTAGTGAATCCTGATTTTTCTAGATATTTTTTTTATTTTCTCGTATTACTATGAACATACAATAGCTGGAGTCTTGCTGCAGAAGAAACAACAAAATGTTGAACAACCTATTCCTTTCTTTAGCAAGGTGCTGAGAGATGGGGAGTTAAAATACATTATTATGGAGAAACAAGATTATGCCTTAGTGAAGTCTTTAAAATATTTTAGAGTGTACATTTTACATTCCCATATTATAGCATATGTACCCAACAATGTAGTAATGACCATTCTTACTAAACTTGATCCAAAGGGAAAAATAGAAAAGTGGATAGCAGTTTTGTTAGAATATGATTTGGAGATCAAACCTAAAAAATTGGTAAAAGGACAAGGACTGGAAAAGATGATGACTAATTCAATTTGTGAATCCTTACAACTTATTATTTTATTTAATCATTCAAATGAATTGGACTCAAAATTGTAGGTGATTTCATATTTCGCTTTATCTCCTTGGTACAGTGATATTATCTTTGTTCTACAAAATTTACATGCACCTTCAACATTAAGCAAAACTAGAGCTAGATCAGTGAAGCTAAAGGAAAAAAAGTTCTGTATTTGGAATCAATATATGTATTGGAAAGATCCAGGAGGTATATTTCTCAACTGTCTATTAGAAAATGAATCCCAACAAAACATGAAAGAGTTTCATCATGGAGTCTGTGGAGGGAATCGTTCTTGGAAAGTAACTGCAAATAAAATTTTAAGAGCTAGTTTCTATTGGCCCACCATGTTTTCATATGTATATAAAGAGATCACAGCCAGTCATCAATGCCATAATTTTATGGAAAAATAAATATAGTACCATTTCCACTTAATTCTAATTATGTAGAAGCTCATTTTTAGTAGTGGGGGTTAGATTTCATTGGATAAAATAACCCAAATTCTTCTTTGAAGCATAGATGGATTGTCACTACAACTGCTTATTTTAAAAAGTGGATTGAAGTGATACCTACAAGGAGGGAAACTGATGTTGTTATCATGTATTTTTTGGAGAATGATATTTTGTCAAGATTTGGATGTCCCAGAAGAATTGTGATTGACAATGAACTAGCTTTCAAGTCAAAGAAGATGATTAGTTTCTGTCATAATTATCATATTAGTATGAATCATTCTATTTCTTATTATCCTCAGGTGAATGGGATTTAAAAATATTCTAACAAGATTTTAGTGAGACTAAACAAAAAATGTTGGAAGAAAACAAGAGAGCATGGAACATGAAATTGAAATATGTTTTTTGGGCAGACATAATAAGCAATAAAATAGCCATTGGTATGTCCCTTTTTCAGTTGGTTTATGGAGAAGATGTGGTATTTCCAGTTTCTTTAGGTCTTCCTACCATGAAGTTGTTGCAGGAATAGGAGGAGGAGTCAAATTACATGCAGAGAACAATCAATCACATCATTGAGATTAATTAGGCTAGAGAGAAAGCTTATGATAATTTGCAAGTACATCAAGAGAAAATAAAGAAGACTTTTGACAGGAAATTTAAAGAAGAACAATTACAAGTTGATGATCTAGTTTTAAAATGGGATGCACCAAAAAAAATATAAACATGGTAAATTTGATAATATGTGGAAGGGGTCGTACATCATTTCCTCTTTTAGGGGAGACAACTATTTTTTATGCAACATCAAGATGGGGTTCAGCTCAAAGGGGGCCCTATAAATGGGAAATTTGTGAAAAAATACTTGTCATGATATGGAAGGTAATTCTTGTATATTAGTTGTACATATTTATTTGAATTGAAAATCGGTATAGATGACAAATTAAAGGATTTGAAGCTTGGAGAGAAGGCCCTAAGATGTTGAAAATTTTCCATTTTCATTTATGTCATTTACACAAAAAAAGAAAAACAAAGTTTGAGTTGTTAGGTTTTGAAAAGGTTTTGTATAGAGCCAGTTTGTCACTGTTCTGTGGGTTCTTTGTTATCTCGTAGGGAGGATAGAATCCCTAGTTGGAGCCAGTTGTTAGCACCATATCTTTTTAGAATATGGAAGGGGTGGGCCTAAGGAGAAATGAGTATTGAAATATTGTAACTTCAAAGGATATTCTAAATGTATTTTACCAATGTACCCCAAGGGAGATGTTATTATTCCTCCATCGGGATGTTACTATTGTAATTGGTAATCATAGAGTCATGAGGTAAATCATACATTGTAAGTCGGGTCAATATGACCCCAATGAATAATATAAAATACTGTTTTGAGTCTTCCTAGGTGAATTCGGCCCAGATAATTTAGTGGGGCCGATTGGATTAGGGTAAAAGTCAGTTGACTTAATGTGTATAAATAGAGGAGATGTGTTCCTAATTATAACACAAACTCACTCACTTGAGTAGCGCATAGGAGAGAGAGAGAGACAAATCAGTAAGGAGGAGAGTACTTATTTTGGGTTTTTATCTTATACATCTTATACAGAGGAATTTTTTCTAGGTTTTTTTCCCCTTGAGGGTTTCCTAGGATAAATAGCATGTTTATCTTGTGATTGTGTTTCTTTCAGTGATTCTCCATATGCTATTGTTATGAATTTTGATTAAGAACTAATGATATCTACTGTAGCATATGAAATATTAACAATATGTAATCAGAGCTATCCTGAATAGAACAACTTTCACTATGGGAAACTCTCTCTCCTCTCCCTCTAGAAGAAATTAGGGTTTCTACAAAGTTTGGAATTTAGAAGATTTTCTTGCATAGAAATTTGTTCCTCCATAGAGCGCATCTATTGAGACCAAGATCAATTTTTTTGGTTGGTTGAATCTATGAGAAATCCAAACCCTAGTTTGGCCCTGAACCAAAAAACTGCAGAAAACCACAACCCAAAATTTTGCAAAAGCTGCAACCTTGCAAGTAATATTTGAAGTGTGAATATTTGGGATCTCCAAAAACCAAGTGGACCAAATAACTCTCCTCATTCAAGCACATCTCCTAGTAAGGTCTGTTTTTCATTTTGAGAAATTTCAATTTTTAGTGACCTCCTGGACAGGATGGCCCCAAGCACTAAGCTTGAGGACAAGTTGGAAGGCATATAAAACTTCCTAGCATGGAAGTATAGGTGGTATCATTATGAAATAGAATGTCCTTGAGAAGTAAATCAAGGATGAATTTACAAAACCAAAAGAAGATGAAGCTAAGGAGAAGCATGGACAAGACCTAATCAAGGAAATAAGGACCATTGTTGATTCTATCAAAGATCACTCGATCCCTCAAATGCCATCTAAGAATACACTGAAGAAAATGTATGATGCACTTTCCAGAATGTATGCAGGAAAGAACATCAACTTAAAGCTGAATTTGAGAGCTCAACTGAAGGGAACCAAGATGAGTAAAGGAGAGTCAATTCAAGACTACTTCACAAGGGACTCCTAGTTCAGGGAACAACTAAGTTCTATTGGAGACACCCTTGATGAGGATGAACTAGTTATGACTCTCTGAATGGTCTCACTAGACCTTGGGATTCATTCATACAGACTATGTGTGCCATAATAGAAAGTATGAATTTTGACATAGTATGGGAAGATTGCATTCAAGAAGAAGCTAGAGTAACTTGCTGGAGTCATTATCCAACCAACACATTATTATTTTGATTATTTAGCCTAATTTACCACTTATCCTAAGTTCTTGACTCAAATATGTGACTGCATCATCAACTGGATCATCCTCCTTCAATCAGGGAGCCTAACTGAGTCTTCTCCTTCAATCAAGGAGACTAACTGATCCTCCTTATTCAATATAGGAGAAAATATGGATTAATCTACATGACATAAGTGCCCCATTCAGTTAACTGAATATTGTTTCACCTAGATTTCAGTTAAACTGGAGCTGTAAATTTGCCTTCCTCATCAATTAGCCTATTTTTGGTTAATTTTAGTTATCTAGATCGATTAAAGGCACCTCCACCTACTTTTGGTCACTCAGATCAATGCAATTTAGTTCATCTCACCTAACTGAAGTCATATCAGTGCCCTCACCTACTTGTTGGCATGTAGTTGAGTTCTATTTAGTTAGACTCAGTCTAAACTGCCTCCAAGTCAGTTAGAGTCAATTAAGGTTGAGTTAAGTAGTTAACTGATGCATCGAGTGGTGTTTATCTAACAAGTAAGCCACTCTCATGTAATCAATTCGAATGAAATCTCTTGGATTCAAATTGAATGGATATTTATGCCATTGTATTGAATTATATCACTACTTCTTGTTAATGATAAGAAATTATACACTTGCAACTTCTAATTGCACTGATTCATGTCATTTCTAAATAAAATTGATCCGTGAAATATATTGTAATCTTATTTCTTATTTCCTAGATTATTGTGACTCCAATTTTATATGGTATTAGAGCCATAGCAGGACAAGGAAATTCTTCTACAGATTTCTTGCTGGATGCATGAATAAATTTGAGCAAAGTTGCTAAAAAACATTCCATCACTTCACTAGAAGCGGAGATTTTACAACATAATTCCTTAACAAACTAACATTGTTAATCAAGCTTGATTTATTTACTAATCCATGTGTGAAGAAAAATCCAAAAGTGCAGGTTGTTCGACCTTATTTTGTGTGTTTTTTGTTATGGTAGGTATCTCAAGCACTTCCATTGCATTCGCTATAGTTACATAATGGACTCCTCTTCAAGCAGTCTTCTCACTCATTTCAACTATCATTAGTGGAAGGAGGATATTGAGATAAAATTGTGCTCCAAAGGACTCTAGAAAGTCACCATGGATACAGAGAAAGAGCCAAATGAATTAGTGGAGAAAACAAAATATTGGAACAAACTTGATGAAGCATAATGATTTCTATGCCTCTCCATTTCAAAGGATCTTCTTTTCCACCTCACTGGATTGAAGACTCCCAATGAAATATGGGAACAAATTTCTACTCTTTTTGATAAGCAATATGATTTGAGAATCTATCAGCTCGAGAATGAGCTGATATCTCTAAATTCGGGAAACTTTTAGACCATGAATGACTTCTTTACCAAGTTTAAGAACCTTTTGCTCCAATTGAAGCAATGTGAAGTTGATAAGGAAGATTATCAACTCATCCTTTCTATCCTTTTGAAACTTGGACTAGACTACTCTGTTTTTGTGTCTACCTTTCATACTGGAAATCTTACAATTTTGAATTGGAATATACCGACCCTAAATGCCTTCATTGAGTCTCTCACAAATGAGCATGACAAGCTTATTCAAATGGGAATCGTCAGATCCTCTAAATATTAAGCCTTGTTTGTTGGAGGACCCAAAGATTCAAATTCAAAAGGGAATAAAAATAAAGAGAAGACAAAGTTGACCCTCCCAAGCTGAAGTAGAAAAACCAACATTTGGATGAGCCCTTAGGCTCAAGAAAGAACAAGCAAAAGGGAAAAGTAAAGACCAAGTATTCTTACTATGGAAGAGGATTTCAACCTGAAATATCTTACATGAAGAGAATAATTGATCAAATGGCTCTTGTTCTTGAGAAGAACAACATCACTCTTACTGAAGGTGCAAGGAAGAAGGATAATCAAGATTAGAACAATCAACTCAAAAGAGGAAATGCACTCATGGATAATGCTTCGAAGCCTATAGATATTCTCATTGAATATGGTGCTTCAAATCATATGGTTTTCATGCAAATAATCCTTCATAACACTGGACTCTGACAACTACATCTCCATCCACATGGCAGATGACCCTCAAAACTCATCAAAGCACAAAGGTATTGTCAAACTAGAACATGGAAGCTTAAAAAATGTTCTTTATGTGCCCTCTTTGGCTTCAAACCTATTATCTGTGTATCAAATGATACACATAGGTTTTCCAAAAATATTTACATTCAGCACCAATGATGTTGAGATATCATAGATAGCATCCTAAAAAATCATTACTTTAGGGAAAGAAAATCAAACTGCTAAGGCCTATGAGTTTTCTAACTTCATGCCCGATTCAAATTCATCCGCCCTTCTAAGTCACGGGAATCAGGTTAGATGACTATGGCATGAAAAATTTGGACATATAAATTTCAAATACTTGCAGCAGCTACAAAATCATTCCATGGTGAAAGGCCTTCCTACAATAAAATCCTCCATAGGGATCTGCAAGGGACGCATAGTCGACAAGCATCCTGAGCATAAATATGATTGGGGAAAAGAAAGGAAAGCTACATGTATTTTGGGGATGATCCATTCTAATATCAACGTTCCAAGTCCTACAACCTCAATTAATGGATTGAGGTATGTGCTCACTTTCATAGATGACCTTTCTAGATTCACATGGTTCTATTTTCCCAAGAAAAAATCATAAGTCCTTGAAAATTTTATAGATTTTAAGGATTCTATTGAGAATGCTACTGGGATCAAGATCAAAGATCTCATATATGATAACTGAGGTGAATACAAAAAATCAGAGATTCTACAAATCTATGCTCAAAGTGGAATCAATATTCAGCACACCATTACTTACATACCCCAGTAGAATGGTGTAGCGGAAAGGAAAAATCGGGCTCTGAAAGAGATGACAACTTGTATGCTTGAAGCTAAAGATTTGGATGGAAATATTTGGGATGAAGCCATGAGTATTGATGCATACATTCATAACAGGGCTCCACATTCATCTGTAAAAGGAAAAACACCTTTCGAATCATACTTTGGTCACAAACTGGATGTGTCCAATTTTAGGGTTTTTGGGTTCACTGCTTGGGCTCGAATTCCACTAGATAAGAGAAAGTCTTTGCAACCGTAGAGTGTTGAGTGAATATTTATTGGGTATCCCAAGGAATAAAATGGATACAAACTATTCAATATCAGAACCAAAAAATTACTCATTGAGAGAAGTGTCTGCTTCGAAGAACCTCTCCAAGATTTGAAACTAGTAGAGGAAGAAACTGCTGAAATTCCCTCTCTTTCTGCTGAAGATTATGGAGATGAAAATGAAAGTGTGATCTCTGATATTGCAGATATGATGTCTGATATTAGTGAGCATTAAATATCGTGTCCTCAATCATATCTGAATTATCCCACACATCTACCAAAATGGGCCGAAAAAACTCTCTCTTCTCCCGGGTTAATTGTTGGAATTCCTGTTGATCCAAGGAGAATTGGGTAAGATTTTCAAAGAGCAGGTATTGATATTTATTTAAATGACTATTTTATTTATTAGAAGTGATACATGATAATTGGATCTGATCCTAAGTCATATTATCATGCTCAGAATGATCCTTGATGGCAAGATGCAATGGATGAAGAGTTCAACTCTCTCCGAAAAATGCAACCTGGGAGCTAGTTTCCCTTCCACCTGGAAGGAACCTTGTTCAATGCAAATATGTATATTAGAAAAAGGTTTCTGTAGATAGATAAACATGAAAATATAAAGCATGTCTGGTGTGAAAATTCTTATCCCAAGTCCAAGGAGTGGACTACACTGAGACCTTTGCACCAGTGGAAAAAATGGATTCTATAAGGTTAGTCTTAGCCAATTCTACATCCAAGCACCGGGAGGTGCAACATATGGATGTAAAGAGTGATTTAATTCATGGAGAAATGCAATAATAGATATACATGAAGCAGCCTAAAGGATACACATTATATCCATCATTATTTTGTAAGCTGCAGAAATCCTTGTATGGCTTAAAACAGGCCCCAAGATCTTGGTACGCCAAACTGGATTCTTTTCTACTATCACAGAACTTTGAAATATGTTTTTTTGATCCAAATGTGTAATTGGAGAAATATGAAGGTATTTTTATTATTAAAATTATGTATGTTTATGATCTATTAATCACATGAAGCATTTTTGCTTCAATCAACTTTATAAAATTTGATTTACATGAAGCTTTTGAGATGAGTGATCTAGGCCTGCTGAGGCAGTTTCTCAGGACAGAAATAACTCAAGATTTTGATGGGATTATGGTGAAAAAATAAAAATATGATTAATACCTATTAATTAGGTTTAATATGGTTTATTGTAAGGAAACACCTTTCCCATTCCTCTCAGGAATCAGTCTTGAAGAGGGAAATACTACTCCACATGTAGATTCTACTCTCTACCGTCAGTTGATTGGAAGCCTTCTCTACTTGACACATTCAAGGCATGAGATTTTTTATGCCATGAATGTTGTATCAAGGAATATGTAGAAGACTCATGAACTTCATTGGAGGGATTTCAAGAGGATTCTATAGTACGTGCAGGGTACTAGATCCTATGGCATTCACTATGCTGCTGATTTTGAACTAGACTTGGTCGGATTCACAGATTCTGATTGGGTAGGAGATAGGATATATTAGAATTATACTTTTGGATATGTTTTCATGTTTAGTGGTGGGCCTACTTTCTATTCAAGCAAAAATAAGGTTGTCATTTCCCTTTCTTCAATAGAGGAATAGTACAGAGGAGCGGTTAATGCATGCATACATGCAGTTTGGATGCAAGGTATTTTGGTTGAGTTTGACATTGGTAGTACTTCATCTATTGCCATTTTTTGTGAAAAAAAAATTGATATAAATATGTACACAGATTTAGTTTAGATACATAAAATCAAACACATCAAGATCCACATGCACTACATCAGATAACTTGTGCATGACAGAACAATCGTTCTGCAATATTGCCCTGTAGATGAGCAAATTGCAGACATTTTCACCAAGAGCTTCGCTAAGAAGAAGTTCACTTACCTCTGTTCACTGNACCAAGGTGAATTCATAATAATTATTTAGTGTTAATTTTGAGGGGGGGGGGGGTTTCTTCCTGTTAATACTGGAATCAAACCAAATGTTGCGGAAGGATCACTCCTAGGTAACAGCAAAACCACTTTCAAAGAGAGAACTGGCCTTCTGCTCTTCCGAGAGGGATCTATCGCCAAATGTTAACAATTCCAGATATATATACACAAGTGAAACTATAAATTGTTTTTAAAATTGGTTGAAACAAAACACAACACCATTGGGCGATGGAGTCAAGATACTCAACAAAAATAATCAGAACTTAAATGCAAGCGATTTCAACACAGGGGCAAGATGGTCACATTCATTTTATAATTGTCTGGCGGAAATGAGGAACATGGATAGACCATCAACACAGAGCATTGTAAGAAATGAATTCTGTATTAACTTTAGAATAAACTTTGGTGGATACCTGAAACAATAGACGGACCATATCAAGTATGAATTCCGAGCTGTTATCATCCTAAGTCTCAGATATGAAAGAAAACAAAATGGAAAGGCAAACTGGAATAACATTCACATAATAAAGGAAATAACAGACTATAAGTGCGAACGCCACATGAATCCCTATATGAAAAATGTCGACCTTGGCTCTACAATTATATTAAAATTCTCTTGAAAAACACACACACATCAAAATTACAATGATTTCAACCCCTTCTCCTTCTTCAGGAGGTATATTTATAGTATTTGGATTTCCAAAACTGACACTCAGGAATCAAAATTTGTTACAACAGAAGGACATCTTCTAACATCCTTTTAGGTGGCATATATGATGCAACTTGTATGAAACGACCAGACAATGAAATGTGGAATGCAGGAAGAAAAAGGCATGAGAGCACCCCATACTTCCATCTAGCGAGTGATGACTGTATGAACTCCTTCGAGAGAAATGACCATTAGGATGGGCGTGTAAGACCGAGAAAATCTCTCGAGTACTATCCTCGTTACTTCTACTGGTGTGCTTTAAGTTTGGCTGACCCATATTGGTGGATGACTCTCCATGCATTGGGACTGGGTAGGGGCACAACAACCATGTAGTAAGCTTGCACCTTGAGCTCCATTGCTTTTGGGTACGAAGCCCTGGGGACCTTGGAGCATGTGGATTTTAAGTCAAACCATAATTCAAAATCATTGGCCAACATGTCAAAAATGACCTTCCCCGACAATGGTTGTTGCATATCTCCAAATTTGCTGTGATCCAATCAACAGTGCACTATGCATTCCTTATACTCCTTTTGAGACATTAAAGGACCCATTTCTTCCCAGAAAAAGGGAACCCCCTATTCGTCAATGGTCTGAATAGCTTGATGACCTCTCAAACCTTGTGATCAGTAACCTCTGTTTTGGCCTGTACAGTCTCCATCATCCTATGTTTGGCTATTGCCTTTCTGGATTTAGAGACAACAGCAACCCTATTTTGAAGACCGTATCTGTTAGTGTCCTCTTCTGACAAGGAGCTCAGGAAGGTTACGACACTCTCTGTGATATCCAAAGGTTTTTTTTCACTTTAGCTGCTACTACTTGCACTTGTTTCCTGGCTTCTCTTATAGCAATCTCCATATCTTCAATAATATCGAGATAGGGTCGGAACTTGTCGGCTTCTATGATGATCTGGTCCCATATCAGATGCCTCACGCCTTGCAAGGCAAGTTTGCCGATCACTTGTTGGCTCAGCTTATCATTTTGTTGATTCAGTCCTCAGCACTTCTCTTCGGCCCTTTCTCTACCTTGTTTCTCTTTGTCTCTTTCCTTCTCCAATTCCTCGACCTACTGCTTCAGTTTAATGAGCTTGGCATCCTTCAAGCCTATCTAGGACATTGCTTTGGAGAGGGAGCTGGTGTCTACTTCTCCAGTCGTACCTATGGACTGAATTTCCTTCTCTGTATTCCTGCTTTGAAGCTCATTTTCCTTCATTGCCAGTCTAGCTTTTAACTCTGCTTCGCTATTCCTCAGGAGTTGGATATATGCTTCCCATTGCCTCCCCTTTTCTTCAAGCTTTACTAGCTTATCCTTGCAATCAGTAAGCTCGGAATTCAATGTGTTATCTCCCAAAATAAAATAAATTTATTTTTGATAGTATGAATAATTTAAATGATGCAATGAAGGATATGAAGGTCACTAACAGTTTTGAATACCTCTATTTTTATGAAAATTTCACAAAGTTGTGGCTTCAGTGGCTTGGGCGAGGATCAGAACATCTCATTAGCCACCGGAAGATGGAAGATTTAGCAGGTGGAAGACCCCTTTGGTAGATAGGCGTATTGATGTAACTTTTTTACACCATCAGAGTGTTTTAAAACAACAATTGGAGGTTTTAAAGACTACAGATCGGCGAGATAAAGCTAAAGGTTTCCGTAGTGTCGGCGTCGCAACTTTAAAGGACTAACAATCTGCGAGCTAGTTCCCTAGGGAGCCGCAACGGTGGGAAGCAAACTGAATATGGCTTCCAATTGTTGACAAGAAACATTTCTATAGTGTGATGATAGATGAACACATCGACGATCGGAGGGGCTAAAGAATAACTAGCGGTGAAATAGTTCATTGCGGAGCCACAACGTCGGAAACGCTAAAGACTACAGATCGATGAGATAAAGCTAAAGATTTTCCATAGTGTCAGCATCGGAATACACTATTCGTCAGCACAATATTCCACTAGGGTGCCGAAACGGTGGGAAACCAACTGAATATGGGTTCCACCACAACATAAAATTTCGGTGATCGGAGGATCAAGGGACTAACATTGCAGAGTTTTAGTTCACTACAGTGCCGCAACTACAAAGGAAAGATAGACTATAGGTTCCGCAATTTGATGAACATTTCGGCAATCGAGAAAGAATCATTCCGATAGTGCATAACAAAAAATAATTTCCGATCAGAATAAGTAAAGACTACGCAGCGAAAATTGCAAACAATAATCGCCGGCACAATAGTCCACTAATGAGGCACAACGGTGGGACGAAAACTGACTAAGGCTTTCGATCAATCAATAGATGAAATCTTCAGCAGTCGAAAGGACTAAGAACAACGTAGCAGCAAAATAGTCCACTAAGGAGCCGCAACTATGGATAAGAGAATGATTAAAGGCTCCGATGGAAACTCCTACTGTTGGGGCGTACGCCTTAATGGTCACTAATTTTGGTAACTCCACGGTTTTTGTGGAAGCTTGTAAGTAGAGTTGCAACTCAAAATAGTCTTAGGGGTGTCGGGGTTGAGTCAAAGCCCTCTTTTTTGTAATTGTCCATAATTTTTGGGTGTAAGCCCATGATTTTGTAATAGTGCACTTGTATAAATAGGCACTCATGTAAAGATGTCAAGATCATCTAATGAAATGAGGATCATATGATGTGAAGAAGTTAGATCTATTTTGGGTTTTAAGGTCAAGTCCCAGTTGTGTGTGCGGACGACCTCTGCAGCTGTGTGCGCAGAGGGTTTTTGTAAGAAAGGAACTGCAGCTGAGTGTGCAGCTTAGAGATTGTAAGAAAGGAACTGCAACTGAGTGCGCAGTTAGACTAGAAGGATGGATCTGCTGCTGAGTACGTAGATCAGAACTGTTGTTTTGTAAGAAGTGGAATAAAAGCACAGTTTTGTGGACGTAGCCCCTACACTAGGGGTGAACCACGTTATATCTTGTGTTGTGGTTCTTTTGTGTGGTTTCTTTTATGTTTTGATTCTTTTGATAAGTAGGTGAATGCTAAAGTAAGATAACTTTTAACTATTAACTTCGCTATGAATTCCTAGTTAAGGGTTAAGCAAGAAAATTTTGTTATCTAACTGCGAAGCTAATTAAGTAAATATCGAAGCTCTATTTGGTATAATTATTTGTTGTTTGTAGAAATTCAGGCCTGCAATAGATTAATTTCACCCACAACAATTAACAATTGATCATGCAAAATTATCAACAATGGAGACTGAATATGGAGCTGTAACACAAAATTATATTAACTGAGTGTACAATAGCCAACCCTGTAATAACATAGGCTTCTGAATATATAGAATACATGAGCAAATCAAACGCATAAGGAAGCATCCAAATCTAGCATAAAGCAGGCTTACCCAAAATAGGCAAATCCCCCATAGGTGTAAAAAGATGATCCCAAATATACCAAGGACCCCACGAATTTGCAAGGGCGCATGGGCAATATAAAGAGTGGTCAAATGGCAGCTCATACATGCTTTTTCATGGAGGAAAGAGTGGAGGAGGAAGAGGCAACAAGGCTGATTCACCTCACCTAGTCTTGCTTTCCTATGTGCCTTAAAACACTGAAAAAGCAGGGAATAAAGCAGAAAAAGCAGAAGGGCGCCTAGGAGGCCAGGAATAAAGCATATTTGATTCCTAAGGCTTTCCCAAGCGCTCCATGAGTCAATAATGGCAAGTTTGACCTCTATGGATAGGCAATTGACAAA
>LPNX010746583.1:92998-174823 GCA_001517045.1 Pseudotsuga menziesii | reverse complement strand
AATCTATCAAGGACCCCACGAATTAGCAAGGGCGCATGGGCAAGCTAAAGAGTGGTCAAATGGAAGCTCATACATGCTTTTGCATGGAGGAAAGAGTGGACGAGGAAGAGGCAACAAGGCTGATTCACCTCACCTAGTCTTGCTTTCCTATGTGCCTTAAAACACTGAAAAAGCGGGGAATAAAGCAGAAAAAGCAGAAGGGCACCTAGGAGGCCAGGAATAAAGCAGATTTGATTCCTAAGGCTTTCCCAAGTGCTCCATGAGTCAATAATGGCAACTTTGACCTCTATGGATAGGCAATTGACAACTTGCACATGGTGGGACTCATGGACTAGGCAAATAAGACAAAATAAATGAAATAATGTCTAAGTGGGTAAATACTATGGGTTGATTATTCTAACATTGTTAAGGATAAAGGTACAGTAATATCTCTCTTATGCTTGCAGAAACCTAATTATGTGGCACCCCATAGCTGTTTTGGGTGAGACTGCAACCTGTTCACAGGTTGTTGCCGAAAGGGCCAATACTGTGGGTCTTTTTGTTGGTGTGAAGTTAAAGTATAAAACCTGGGTCTGCCCTGTAGCCCAACAAATTGGTTCCCTTTCCGGTTGAACTCAGATCTGCTTGAAGAGGGATCTACATCGGACCTGAAGGCCTATGTTTTGGAAGCCCTTAGTAAAATAAATCGGTGATTGGGTTGAATCTACCTATCAAAAATTTGCGGAACAAGAAAATAAGGATACTCGTCGTAGCTCAGACGAATTCTTGCAAATGTATGTTTTTATTGATATTCATGAAATTTTATTTGGTAGTAGCCACATAGAATTGCACTAGTGGTTATCCAGGTTGACAGAAAGAGAGGCCAACTTCAAGGAAGATCAGTTTCCTGACTGGACCCCCGCAAGAATTAACATATTGAAAATAGTGAATAACGCGATATCACGAGCTGTTGATTTTTGGACAACGCAAACCCTTGAAGAATTTGTGACATAATTTGCCATCGACACAAGTACCTCTTTTAGTGAAGCTGAAAGGCAGTTCTTCAAAGGACCAAGGGGTAAGTACCTAAATTCATTTAGTTTGCAAATTAAAATGCTCTTGGCTGAGAAGGGCGTATTTCTTATAGAATCAGTTTGCTAAATTTTTTTTTACTAACCTGTGTTTGGAAGTGAAATTAACTTCAACGAGCAAAGTGGCTTGCTGCGAAGCAATAAAATATACAAGAGAAACCTATAATCCTATACCCTAGGCCATAATACCGAGTATACTCCATAAGACCCTGAATCTAAAGAAACCCCTTTTAGAAACCCTCCTATAACTCCGCAGCAAAGATCTGTTACCCTTGAGAACCCGTCGCAGTTCGGAAGTAACCCTAGCCCGAGTATTCCTGTCGTAGGTCAGTCTACTCTAGTAAGTTCTCCCCCCCCTCAGTCCACTATGGCCCATATGACTGATGATATTAAGCTCCTAGTCTTCAAAGGAACTGGATCAGAGGATCCAGAATAGTTTTGGTTCTTATGTGAAGCTGTGTGGACTGCGAAGAACATTATGGATCAAGACATAAGAAGAGCGCAGCTGGTCACTTCTTTTAAAGACTGATCTTTGACCTGGTTTATGAAATTTTCCAATACTCAAAACCATGTCTTGGCTGATATTAAAGCAGCGATGATCAAAGAGTTCAAGAAGCCTAAATCAAAGTCACAGTGCATAACTGAATTGAAAGAGATTCAGCAGAGGAGAGGTGAATCAGTTTGGGACTTTGATCAGAGGTTCAAAGTTCTGCTAGATCAAGTTAGTTTCACTATTGGACCAATGCAACATAAAGAATGGTTCATTGCAGCTTTATTACCTCATATCAAAACACCACTCATGCAACAGAAGGTTGCTGATCTGCAAGAGGCTTTGGAGATTGCCATGAAACTAGAGACAACTCCCGTCGAAGATAATTCTGGCATAGCTCAAATACAAGTGCAGTTAGCAGAAATGGATTTGGAGATACACGACATGAAAAAAGGGAAATCTATGCACGAAGAGGTGTGGTGTACATGATGTAGGACAGAAGGTCATGACAAGGAACAATGTCCTGTGCTAAGGAATTACCTGAATACTCGTACGCCAAACCCATTTAACCCTAGTATTCTATATTGTGAGATTTGTAGAACAACTGGCCAGCATCGACCTGAAGACTGATATCTACTACAAAGATATGTGCAAGTACCTAAGAATCCCTATTGCAAGTTATGTAAGTCAGTTGGACACACCAAAGAGGAATGTCGCAGCTTTGACCTTATGAGAGAGCGAACATATGATGCTTATAGGGTACAAAACGATGCACAAGGCAATGATGGATATGGTTACTTTTGGAGGTCATGGTCATGGTGGTATGCTTGGAAGAGGTCGAGGCAAGGTTGTGTGCTATAACTGTAATCAGGAAGGACATCTAGCTAGAGACTGTCAGAACCCAACTACGACATATCGATATTGCAGAGCAGTAGATCATGTCATTGAGCAATGCCCACAACTAATAGCCAAGATACAAGAAATAAATAGCGCTCCTCCTCAGAATATTCAGATGATTACTGTAGAGCAAAGACCTGTCCCAGCCATTAATGTTGTTACAAGGAGTGGAGCTATGATGCAAGTGTAGAATAAGGAGAAACAACCTAACGAGGCTTGGGTTCGTAAGACCCCAGAAAAAGTTCCAACCTTTGATGTGGGAAGATAAAAAGAAACATTTATGGAAGCCAAAAAAGACTTTGTTGATTCGAGCACAGCAGTAGCACCTACGCAGTAGCATCAATAGCAGTCGCAGTCTCAAGAAGCTTCGACGAATAAAGTAAGTACACTGTCATCATTTTTACAGAGTTGTATGAAGCTCTCAAGAAATCAAAATGCTTTAAATGAGTTACAGAAATTTATTGCTTCTTGCGAGCCTCAACAAAGCTCTGGTAAAGAAAAAACTCTTAATAGAGTTAGAAGGACTGGAAGAGAAATGAGATTGCATGCTCAGATAGGAGAGTATGACATGACATATATTATTTTAGACCTGGGATCAGAAGTAAATTTCCTAACTAAGAAGACATGGGAGAAAATGGGAAAACCTACCCTTGAATGGTCCCCTATATAGTTGATATTAGCCAATCAGCAGAAGATT
Organism: Pseudotsuga menziesii; assembly: GCA_001517045.1. Classification (NCBI taxonomy): domain Eukaryota; kingdom Viridiplantae; phylum Streptophyta; class Pinopsida; order Pinales; family Pinaceae; genus Pseudotsuga; species Pseudotsuga menziesii. The sequence goes on along the minus strand of LPNX010746583.1, from coordinate 171,669 downwards.
GTGCCCCTGGGAAGATTCCCTAGTGTCCCAGTAGACATTGATGGAGTTAGTACCTTAGCAGATTTTGAATTCATTGAAATAATTGATGATAGCAACCCCTATCCAGCACTGCTAGGAATTGAATGGGCAATGGAGAATTCTACCATAATCAACCTTAAAAATAGGAAGATGACTTTTGAAGGAAAATGCTTGAGAGTTATAGTACCCTTGGACCCTTCTCAAGGAGAAAGGTACCAGAGCCAGTCAAAGATGAAGAGCAAGATATTCTGGATCATATCTACAACATCACAGCTCAAGAAGAAGACTATGTTAACCCTACTCCTGAAGGTATAATGGAATGGAAGTGTGATAGTTCTTGCCTGCCTGATTCAGATGAAGGCTTAGAGAATTGGCAGAATATACTTTATGAACTACATGGACATCGATGTGAAAGAATTACCAAGTCTCTCAGGTGGCTTGGCTCACAGACAAGAGGCTTACCTATTTTTGATGGCTTGACAGAACCCGAAGATTTTATTTTGCAATTTTCAGAGCAGGTACCAGATTCACAGAAAATGGAGACTCTAGATTCAGTATTTAGAGCCACAGCTGCTAGATGGTGGAATGGTCATAAGAAGTATATTCATAGTTGGGAAGTTTATCAAAATTTCCTTCACCTGAGATTCATGGATCAACCTCAGGAGGTGCGAAGCAGATTTAATGGTCAGACTAGCCCTTAGGAACATTTGGAGCAATGTTATGAAGCATGGAAGCATGTACCTCGTGAAGAATGGGTACATAGGTTTGTCCATACTTTGGAACCTGTAGCAAAGAACTGGTATGTGGAGGTGGAGCTTCGCCATGGTACTGTAAGTTGGGATAGTCTCGTTGATATTTTTGTGCTTACATTTTCTATTAATGAGGTCTGTCCTACTTTAGACGTAGCTATTAGGTTGATCAATACAAAGGTGTTTGATGATAAAGAAATAGCAGAGCACCAACCTGATTGGAAGGCACAAGAAGCTAATGCAGTAGAATTATATAACCTCACAATTGATGAGGATGATGACCCACGCAATATTAACATTCTTGAGTCAAAAAGACACTGCCAAGTACATGGACCAGTAGTCGAAGCACCAGAAGTGACTCATCCCTTGAAAACAAGGCAAGTAAACATGGGGTCAGAAGAAATGCCTAAGTATGCTACTATTGGAGATTATTGGGATGAATAAATGGTAAGAAAAGTGACTTAACTTCTCCATAAGTATCAGAAATTATTTTCGATGAAGTTCTCAGAAATTAAAGGTATCCTTGGTGATATAGGAGTGATAAAAAACCCTTTGAAACCTGACGTGAAGCAGCGCCCTTATAGGCTGAACCCTAAGTATAAAGAAAAAGTCAAGGTGGAGCTAGATAAGATGTTCGCAGCAGGAATCATTGAGGCTGTGGAAGACATTCTGTCGTAGGTCGAAGCTCGAAGCCCTATCGAAGCCTGTGTTAGGAAGTGTCAAATATCCTTATTATGGTGTAGCCAGATTTACTGGTGGTGCCGAAGAAGGACAGGTGTGTTGAAGCTCAAAATCCAACCGTTCGAAAAAATCAAAATTGGCGGCGTTGGTACGTTAACTGCATTAACTGCCTGTAATAATGAGATCCTAAGAAATCTAGCACCGTTTGGACAAGATCTTTGTCAGATTTGGTGTCTTCAATGCATAGTTATGGCAAATTTGGTTGATGGATTCTATAAGAAGACACCCGGGCCTACGGCAATCGCATTACACGTTTCCTTAAGTCTTACAATCGAGTCCATGTCAGCTGATCGCGAACTTCAGGAACTATTGAGAGAATTTGAACAAACGGGTCTGCAGAACCTTATGAGTAATATACCTTCCTTTGCACCCCATGAAGAAACTCCCCTAGCATCGACTTATCCAATGTAGACACGATCTACCAGGAAGAATTTTAAACCAGAAGTTAATTCTAAGAGGAATGAAGACAGACACAAGCAATCAGGGAAAACACCGGAGGGTCCTGACATGAACCCTTTTGGCTCAATAGAGATCCCACCTGAAGGTTTTGAAGACTTCAGCGAGGTGGAGAATGTTGCATCACACCGGCCCCCTTATCTTCCACCTATTCGACCAGGATTTCAGCTACCTTGGTGGACAAAGAAGTTCACATTACGCACCCCTTCGCTGCCATTGGGTGTGCAGTTGGTCGAGACAATGACAGGGAAAGTATAGCGGCTCAAGTACGCCGACCATGATACAAATGATCATGGGAAATTTTCACAGTTCACACCTGGGACATACTTGCACTCTGTTCACTACCTGGAGACTGGAGCAACATTATTAGAAGAAAAATAGTGGGCTGCTGGCTTGGATAAAGCTGGTTTGTTGAAGATTTTCAATGTTCCCCACTTCAGTCGTAGCACACAGGTGACTGTGGTGGTCAAGCAATTATTGGCGTCGGTGCATGATGGGAACCTATGGATCGGAAACCAGAAAATCACCATCAATGGAGAACTCATTCACTGGATTATGGGCTTGCTGAAGGAAGGCCCTGATCCTAGCATTGATTTTATGGGAAAACATGAAGATGCAAAGCTAGCACATAGCATGAAGGAATGCTTCGGGCTCATGAAAAGAAAGCGAGGGTATAAAACCTCGACCATTCAGCATCAAAATATTTGATTCACCACAGAGCTCCTAGCATGCAAGCTAATGCGGAAGTGCAGACCAAATGAAGTACCTGCCCCGATTGTCAGTATTGCTCTGAACTGTGCGGAAGGCTACAGTTACAACTGGGCAGCATACATTGCTAAGGAATTCCTTTAATATGTCCACAACACGCAGGATAAAGGTAGACCCTTTCACTATTCATGGCTATTAGTCCTTATTGCACTAGTAGGATGGAAAGAACCTACCGAGGCACAATTCGTTGATGTGCCTCCGCATATGCCTGGCGCAGCAAGGTACGCATCTCTGTGGGTGTCGTAGGATAAAATCTTCCAGCAAATGACAAACTATGTGTTCTCCTTTTACTCGATGAGTATCTCATATGAGATTCTGAAGACGCCGCGGCTCAGTAATGATCTCTTTTCTCAGTATGCGGGAATATCCAACTTCAGGGCTGACATGCAACATGTCTTTATTCAGGCCCACGCAGATAACAAGCACAAATGGTTGAAGTTACCATATGTGGTGAATGAGGAAGACATCCTTGCAGTAGTTTAGCAGTGGCTGGCTGAATGGATGACGCAGGGAAAAAGCCTAACATTCCAATCCCTCCAGTCACCCATATGGGCGCAGGCCCTAGTCACACGTAGCAGAATGACCCACTCAACGAAAGCGAAGAACAGAGTGAATCGCAGCAGAGTGAAGGTGACCAGGGTGGAGATGATGGAGATGAATACGAAGAAGAAGAGTCTGTCAAAACCATCTCAGAACCCAATCGGCCAGATAAGCGCAAGTGGCCAGAGGCAGAGGAAGTGACTAAACCTCAGTCCAGAAAGAAAATTAAGGCGTCAAAAGGGAAGAATATTGTCGAAGATCCCACCTTGACAAGTGAGGAGCTTGATTAGGCTCTGACAAAGTCCACATAAGTCCTAACCAAAAAATGGTCTGATTTCATGGCTACGCACCTAGATGCGCTCACTGGTGTAGCACAGAAAATTACAGAATTAAAGGACTTAGTAGAATGATCAACAACTGGCGCTGCAGCAAGCAGTACCCCAGTAAGTGCGCAGCCAGACACAAGACAATGGCCAGTCAGAGATAAAAGAGGACAAGTTCCAAGTGCATCCCTCATCATCACAGACGCAGCATCTCGCTCGCATATGAGCATGACAGTTGGGATAGAATACACCAAGCTATCAATGATGGAACTACATCTTTGTCAGTTAGCAATCATGAAGGAGATCCAAGCATGAGACCACTACTCACAAATGCAGTTGGAAAATATAATGAAGTAGAATGCGAGCCTCACAGCGTAGTTTGAAGAAGCAGACTAGTGGAAGAGGGAAGCAGAAAGCAAGCATGCCACACTAGCATGAGTATTGGATGAGGTGTGTCGAAGTCTCCCTGACTTCAACATGCAGGCTGAAGAGGAACTAGACCAAAAAATAGTGAAGTTGAAAGACTATGCACAACAGTCGCGGAGCTAGATAGAGACGATGAAAGCAGAGCATGAGGCTCAGATTGTGGAGCTTCAACTTCGCATCGCTTCAGAGAGTCCACCAGAGGTCAGGGATCAATGTCGCAGAGATATTCAGGCCTTAGCAATGAAGATCATCAATCTTGTGAGCAGTGCAGCAAAACTACCAGAAGAAAGCATCGATGCCTAGACAAAACTGCAGGAAAATCCAGAAGTAGAAAAGTTGTAGGAAACCATCAAGCAGCGACAAGCAGAGCTGGATGCAGTGAAAGTGGAAATTAAGACTCTGCCTCATATGTAGAATATGCTCAAGGTGAATCAAAGAAATGAACTCCAGCAGGAAATTGAGTCATACAGAACACAAGCAACACTGTTGGAAAATTCTATGCAACCCCTTGTCGACAAGGCCTTGGAGTTGAGCACTGCTGTGGACAACCATCTCAAAGTTTTGAAGGAATATGATGCATTTGCACAGGAAAAGACCAACGAAGCATCAACAGAAGTATTACAGGAGTTGGTGGAGAAGGATCAAGCAGCCAACGATATCATGCGTGGCCTCAACAAAAAGTTCACTATCTTTGCCAACAAGATTCTCCCACCAGACAAGCAGTAGAGTGTCTCGGAACGGGACACTGGTGAGTCTTAGGGGCCTATTGCACCGCGCGCCTTAACGGTCAATAATTTTGGTAACTCTGTAGTTTTTTTGGAAGCTTGTAAGTGGATTTGCGACTCAAAATAGTCTTAGGGGTGTCGGGGTTGAGTCAAAGCCCTCTTTTTTGTAATTGTCCATAATTTTTGGGTGTAAGCCCATGATTTTGTAATAGTGCACTTGTATAAATAGGCACTCATGTAAAGATGTCAAGATCATCTAATGAAATGAGGATCATATGATGCGCAGAAGTTAGATCTATTTTTGGTTTTAAGGTCAAGTCCTAGTTGTGTGCATGGACGACCTCTACAGCTGTGTGCACAAAGGGTTTTTGTATGAAAGGAACTACAGCTAAGTGCACAGCTTAGAAATTATAAGAAAGGAACTGTAGCTGAGTGCGCAGTTAGACTAGAAGGATGGATCTACTGCTGAGTGCGCAAATCAAAATTGTTGTTTTGTAAGCAGTGAATAAAAGTGCAGTTTTGTGGACGTAGCCCCTACACTGGGGGTGAAACACGTTATATCTTGTGTTGTGGTTCTTTTGTGTGGTTTCTGTTATGTTTTGATGCTTTTGATAAGTAGGTGAATGCTAAAGTAAGATAGCTGTTAACTATTAACTTCGCTATGAATTCCTAGTTAAGGGTTAAGTAAGAAAAGTTTGTTATCTAACTGCGAAGCTAATTAAGTAAATATCGAAGCTCTATTTGGTATAATTATTTGTTATTAAGGATAAAGGTACAGTAATATCCCTCTTCTACTTGTAGAAACCTGATTCTACGGCAGCCCATAGCTGTTTCGGGTGAGACTACAACTTGTTCACAAGTTGTTGCCGAAAGGGCCAACACTGTGGGTCTTTTTGTTGGTACGAAGTTAAAGTATAAAACCTGGGTCTTCCCTGTAGCCCAACACCTACTCACCTCCGACAGTGATGAAATTAGTTTGGGATTTGAAAACACTAAGGTATCGGTGAGATAGTCAGCTAAGGGGCCGAAACTGCAGAAGACAAACAGATAAGTCTTCCGATCAATTGATAGAAAAGCATTCCGATAGCACAACAATTAGAAACCATCGACGATCGGGAAAGCTAAGAACTACAGATCGACAAATTTAAAACTAAACTCCTCCATAGTGTCAACAGCACAGGAGACTAAAGCTCCAATTCACACATCGTCAATCAACTTCCAGCGAGGTTAAATTTAGTTTTTTTTACATCCAAAACTATGGCAATGTTAAGATAAAGGTTCCGATCCATTATTTACTATGGATTTTGATTTCCGATGTGTTAGTTATAAAGAACGCCGATGCACTGAGATCAGGAGCACAGATTGGATAAAAGAAGAATCCATTGCAATGCTGGTGATCTAAGTAGCGTCGACACTGCGGCAACAAAGAGACTTGGGGCACTGATAGAACAGAGGAAAAAGCCTTTGATCAGTGACCATGACAGTAAACAGCGGAAAAATAGAGACTTGAAGCACCGAACCTGCGGCAACAAGATAAAGAAAAATACAGTGGATTAAATGAGGAAAATCACTTCAGTAAATGCAGAGACACTGGATGTTGGCGATAATTTCATAGCAAACCAGCAGTGGTGGTTATCATCTACCACTTCAGTCATTAAAAGATCACCCAATGAACTATATCTTTGCATTAGATAAACAAAATATTTAGCAAGGGTTTGAAGCCCTAATCTAGAAAAACTATTACTTTCAATTATTTTTGATGTAAACAGATCGGATTTTCAGGATCTGTAATTTTTGTAAGAGGCTATAAAGCCCACAATTTTTTGATTAATAAAGATTCAACTCCGAGGATTTATAATCCCATCCTATTAGCAAGCGTCTCATCTAGTTTACTCATAATATGAGCTCTTTTGTTGTGATGTGTTCAGCCATCTTCTTTATCACTACTATACTTAAGCCTGAATGTGCATTTAGGTGATTTCAAGTTGATTAAAAGCCAATAGCTGTCATCCTATTGGTAAGTTTATGTGATTTGATTGATAAGTACCATCCTTGTCAGGATTTATCCATTTGTATGCATGTGTTATGTGTATAAGTCTGCTAGCTTGGTGAGTTCTCCATTCCTGCACCTTTTTGTCAAACTACTAAACAAGTTGTAACTAAAAGCCTTGTGATTGAGTGAGCCTCATGCATGTCTTGAGAGTGGGAGGTTATATAGGTTATCTAGCTTGATCCATATCAAAAACCCAAAAAATAGTTTAAGTTACCAGGCATCCTTGAGAAACAACCTAGAGGAGTTTCCTGGAGTGATAACACAATGCCTCTTTCTCCCTTTCGAAGTCATCCAATTCATCTTCTTGAGCAAGCTTGGTGCTGGGAATTTTTAATTTCCTTTTCAAAGTCTGTATCTCTTTATCTTTGTCATCGATCATTTTCTGAACCAAACTCCCTTTATGCGTAGATCCCTCCATTTGTACAGCTTCCTTCTGTAAGTTGTTGGTTTGGGCTTTAAGTGCTTTAATCTCCACTCTTGACTTTCTTAAAAGATTCAAAGTTTTTGCTTTGCTCTCCTCCGACTTGGACAACTATATGGTATCTTTAAGAAGTTTGGTGTTTAGTATATCTCTAGTCTCTCTGTTCAGGTGTATGATCTCAGAGGTGGGAACCTTTGAGAGGCTCACATTAAACTTGGACACCTTGTTCCCCACTTCCAAGGCTAAGATAAGGGTATCAGTGGCATGATCCCTTACAGTTTTTAGTGCCACATTGGGCTGAGGCAACTGCGAGGCTTCTTTGTATAGTTTTGTTGTCTCCTTGAAGGTTTTATCAGCCTTTTCTTGATAAGACCTCAACCATTCCTCTTTGGATGCATTCTTGCTCGAAGTCTGTCCATCGAATACATACTCTAGTGTTTGCAATTTGGCTGCCTCAGGCTCCTCCTGTTGCTATACCTTTACTAAATTCTTCTTCTTTTCCTACCCCTTTTTAGTCTGCACGAATTGCTTTTCGGGTTCCACTTTCGATTTCTTGGGCATGCTGGCAATGTCCACTTCTTCAATGTCCATGGAATCTGGACTCCCTCTTTTCACTAAACTTGTCGAATAGCTTACCAATGATGAGTATCCCCCTGCAATCGCAACTATTGTAGCCAAATCTTTTTGGGGAGAGTCTACTCCTGGTAGCTATGAGCCAGTGTCCTGCTTGGTGTTGGTATCCATTAGGGCAGGATTAGGGAAATCATACCAATTCTCCCTTTCTCTGAGTCCAGGTACCTCCGTGTGCTCAAAGGGCCGACATTTGTGACTTGTTCTTCTCTTGGAGATCACCTAGTGAGGATCATATTTTATTGCTTGCCTTGGGGAAAATTCCATGCCTTTGAGCAAGTTGGAGACCAGGGGCAATGCATCCCTGCTTCTGACTATGTATGGTCCTAATTTCCAAGGAAAAATCAAATTTGAACTCTTATTAAATTTCAAGAAGTGTTCTTCTTCGACCATAAATTTTTGCTGGATTAACTCCAGGAAGAAAATACTGGGGGTTAGGAAAGCTGGCAGGATGTAGGGCGGATGTACAAAGCCATACAACCTTATGGTTGTTCCAAATTATGAGACAAAACCAGTCCCCTATCTTCTTTCTTTTTGACAATTACAACATCTTCCTCATCTCAGGAAACACCATAGGTAGCCTCTCCTAAAAGAAGAATTCATATATTTTATCCATCAATTGGTTCATGAATTTACAATAATGTGTGGCCATTTCAGGAGTGATCACCAATTCTGGTACCGGCAGGTCCTCCTCATTATAGGCTATGAACATCCTCAGCAAAGAGGACAAGAACCTGAACGTTTTGGTGTCATGGAAGTTCACTAACTGAGAGCGGATGTTGTCAGCCAGAAACTCATCAAACTTAAGGCAACAAGACTGATCTGAATATCCATGCAACTTGAGTTCGGCCGAGCAAGTACTTAAGAAGAACAAAATACTCAACAATGGCTCTAGGATGTATGCGTCGGTATCTAGACCTAGGAACTTACTGGCCAGGGATATACACCATTGAGTTTCTTTGTTAAACTGGCTAAGGTCAATAGGGTAAGATAGGTCAATGGGTTCACCATCAAGATTATAACAAGTCTTCAGTAAGGTTTATTTACTTTCATCGGTGGATTCTCTAAAACAACATATAATGTCTTCTTCTCGATAGTCTTGGGATATATGGATGAATTTCGTCTAGGATGTCTAGGGATTTTTAGATGACAGAGGCTTGAACTGAGTAGAGGATTTTAGAATTAGACTTATTCATAATAACTCCCTTGATGATAGAGAAATTATATGGGCACCACCCAACAAATTCAGGGAACTGGGGGGTTTGGTTGACAGGGAAGAAATGAAAGAAAGATCTAGAAACACCGCAGGTATCTATATCTCATTTCATAAGATATTCTAGTTTTCCCCTGGCTGTTTCGATAGTTTCTCCTATCAGGATGGTATCAAAAAATTCAGCATTTGTATCTAACAGGTTTTCTTCCATCCTTCGACTCGCGGCCTCACGTTCTATATCATCTCTCACTCCCGCCACCTCCATTGAGTCAATTTTCAAATAATACTAAGGGAGTATCAAAGGCCTACCTTGTCTGTAGCACAGTCTCTTAGCTGATCCTAGCTAGCGCTCTGGATGTGGTTGGATATTCGGCAGCTTCGAGGTTTCAAAAAAAACAAATATTTGCAACTTCGTGTGGGCCTCTTTATAGCTTTTAAACAATATAACCTTTGCGCATCTCCTGGGTGACTCGCATCGTAGATTTACCTTTCATGATCTAAAACCATAGATTGGTGGGGTTCTCACTGCCATACTTGTTCTTAATTCATGCATATGCAGCCAGACTGTTGATAGGGATCAACTTCCATCATGATCGTCGATCTGAGTGGACCCTACCCCTCTTCACGTAGCAAGGTTTTGTTTCTTTCCATGCTACTCCAGATTGCGAAATGAATTATAACCACCGATATGCTTCTTCCTACCCAAGCGTCATTGATCAAAATGGCCCATACCACTTTTCGTAATCTGTATTAGCATCTTCATTCTTGTTACTTTGGGATACAAAATGGCCCTCAGCTATAGATATTATTGGGCTCCAATCTTGATCGTTGGATGTGTTCAAGATTTAAACTATTTCGCAGATTTGAAAAGCGGCTTTTGGTTGGGCAGGTTTGCCGTGCAAAATGGATTCACACCGTTGATCTGCCCTATGGTCATCTTTAACCTTCAATCAAGACTCCTCTTTAATGCCTCCAACATGTCCAACATTTCCTCTTAGCTCCTCTTCCCCACTCCACAGGCTTTCTTGCTGCTGAGCGTTACACTATGTATGTCATTAGCTCTTTCTGCTGCCTTCTCAACACTTCTCGACGAGGCCGAAGAATGGGAGTAACATTCATACCCAAAATTTAATTGAGTGTTAAAAACCGGCTCCATGAGGGATGCTATCCTCCCAGTGAGGTAGCAAAGAACCCCCCATAGACCAAGTTCCGAAACCATTGAGAATCTTATATTATCTAACTACCTGAAATAAAAACAAACTTTAAAAGAATGGTTACCTCTTCTGATCTTAGGGCCTTCTCTGCAAGCTTCAAATATTCCAACTCACCACCTATACTAATTAAAATGCAAAACATATTTACACTATGATACATGGATACTAGTCCCTTCATTCCAAGTAATTCTTTAGGAACCTCCCATTCATTGTGCCTCCCTCATACTACGACCCATCTGGATACTGTAAAATGAAGGCGTTGTCTCCTCTATGTGCATCAATAAGATATGGACCTCCCCATAAATGGTCAAACTTCCCATCCTTCCCTTTATCTCAATGGGGAGCATCCCATTTTAGAAATAAGTCATTGACTTGGAAAGCATATTCCTTTATTCTTCTGTTGAAGGCATTCTTCATCTTCTCTCGGTGTATTTGGACCTTGTCATAAGCCTTGTCCCTCACTTCATTAAGCTCAATGATCTGGTTGATACTTCTTTGAATGGGATTTGGCTCGTCCAAAGGATCCCGCAATAATTTCATGACTGGGATGCTCAGAGAGGCAGGGAAAATTACCTCAGCTCCATATACTAACTAGAAAGGTGACATACCAATGGACCTTTTGGTGCTGATTTTGTCAGCCCACAAGGCATATTTCAGTTTGGTGTGCCCAACTTTCTTGTTATCTTCTAATAGCTTCTTAATAATCCTCACAAGGATCTTGTTAGAAGATTTAGTCAATCCGTTCCCCTGTGGGTAATAAGTTGTAGAGTGATTCAGGCTTATGTGGTATTTATGGAAAAAATTGATCATCTTTCTGGATTTAAATGCAGGGGTATTGTCAATCACAATTCTCCTCGGGCAGCCGAACCTTTCCAGAATATTGTTTTCTATGAAATCCATTATCACTTCTTCTATAGCCCTCTTGGAGGGTATAGACTCGATCCACTTTGTGAAGTAATCAGTGGTAGTCAGAATCCACTTGTGCTATCTGGAGGATTTTTCCTTTATCTCACCGATGAAGTCTAACCCCCATTACTAGAATGAGGCCTCCATAGATATAGGGTTGAGGGGGAGAGACACCACCTTCACTTTTCCTTCAAAAATATGACACCGGTAACACTTAGTTGTTTCCTTATAAACATCCGAGAACAACAAAGGCCAATAAAATCCCGCCCTCAGAATTTTGTTTGTGGTGACTTTCCAGGAATGATGTCCTCCACAATCTCCCTCATGAAACTCCTTTGCCATGCATCGAGCTTCTTCTTCCAGAAGAAAATTCAGCAATATTCCCCCAGGGTCTTTCCAGTAGAGGTACTGTTCTATGATGGAAAATTTTGCAGCCTTCAGTTTTATGGATCTAGCTCGAGTTTTTATTAGACCAGTAGGGGGTTGTAAATTCTTCAATACAAAAACAATGTCAGCATACCAAGGAGACGCAAAGAAAGCGGGCTTCACCTGCACCTCGGCTTCTTCTGGACCAAACTGACAAGCAAAAAAATTCAGCTGCAGAGAGCCACAATGGGAGTCTATCATCATCTTATCCAATCCATGCCCTTTGACCAACTTTGTGGGCTTGATTTCTATGTCATATTCCAGGAGCATCGCAACCCACTTGGCTCTCTTTCCTTCTGGGTTAGGCTATGTAAGTATGATCTTCACCACACTGCATGGTACAAAGGAAATGATGTGGGAATGGAAGAGATATATTTTGAAATCCTTCAAGGCTTTAACCAAGGCATATGCTTGTTTTTCCATTATGATATATCTCAATTCTTCATCTCTCAATAACTTACTGAAGAATGCTATAGGATGTTCTTCACCCCAATCAGTCTTTTGTAGCAACATTGCCGCTGCGGTGTGTTCTAAAGCATAAGAGAATACTAAAAAATATTTTTCAAAGTATGGGATGATCAATACAGGAGCTTCTGAGATCGCCTGTTTTATACCTTTGAAATCTTTCTTGGCTCCGATCGTCCACTTAATTTCATGATCCCTCCTTAGCATGTCAGTAATGTCCATCAGAATTTCGGCAAAGCTAGTGATGAATCTTCTCAAGAAGTTGACTTGACCAAGGAAGGATTGGATTTCTTTCTTTCTCCTTGGTTCTTAAACCTTCAAGATACCCTTTACCTTGTCTGGATCGATCTTGATCCATTCCCTTGATATAATGTGTCCCAACAATTTTCCTTCTTCCAGAGCGAAGTTTGACTTTCTGGGATTCAAGGAAATTCCATACTTTCTACATTTAATGAAAACTCTTTCCAGGTGTCTGATATGATCTTTATCCCACCTAGAGTACACAGTAATGTCATCCATGTATATCACCACAAATTTTTCTTTCTCTTCTGCAAAAGCGATATCCATGGCATGTTAGAAAGTTGCTCCAACATTCATTAACCCAAAGGGAATCTTTGCATACATGAAAGTACCCCGCGGGGTGGTCAAAGTAGTTTTTTCTTGGTCTTTAGGAAACACCTTCACCTAGTTGTACCCAGAAAACCCATCCATAGTGGATATCCTCTCTGAGCCTACCACCCTCTGTAGGATCTGGTCCATTTTAGGAAAAGGGTAATTATCTTTCAAAGAGACCTTGTTCAAATTCCTAAAATCCACGCATAGCCGTATCTCCCCGTTCTTTTTTTTCGAACAGGAACCAAATTGGCCACCCATTTGGAAAACCTTAGAGTCACTATTATCTTCGCATCGAACTACCTTTTCACTTCCTTTTCAATGATGGGCACTAAGTTCGGATTGATCCTTTGGATATTTTTCCTGAAAGGTTTTTCTCTAGGTTTGATCGAAATGGTATGCTGGATGATGGAAGTGTCATACTCTTTGAGTTCTTCATAACTCCATGCAAACACATGCATGTACTTCTTCATCAGTTTCACATACCCATCTATTTCTTCAGCGGGTAACTTCTTATACAACTTTATAATCTTTGGATCCTCTTTAGTGCTGATATTTATATCTTCGACGACATCCGTGGTGGGCTCAAATTTAGGATCTTTGGTTACACCATTTTGGTCAAAAAGAGACTCTAAAGGGATCAGGCCCCTGGGGATATGATTTCTTTTCAACTGGACTATATCCTTGCCCCCTAAGGATTCTTTTAGTTTCCCCATACCGATGGCTTCTTCTCCTTCCCCTTCAATGTCTAGGAGGTTTTTGGGGTCGAAGCCACCCTCGTCAATGTGAGTGTTCACAAAATCACCAGACATGTCCAGAAATATTTTGATCTGCATATCGTCTTCAAATACTTGCCAATTTTTGGTGTTATCTGGTATAGAAGTTGTATTTACAATCTCCACCTTATACTTCTTCTTGCGTGCCATTGGAGCTTCAAATTTTCATGCTGCAGTCGCTAGAGAGTCTGCCACTATGTTCTCATCTTTGGGAATCACTTGGACTGTATGTTTGGTGAAGAAATTCCTGAACATATCCCATACTTTGTTCTGGTAGGATCTCATTCTTAGATTCTTAGTCTGATAGATATCATTCACTTGATTTACTATGAGCTATGAGTCCCCAAAAATTTGGACCTTTTTCGCTCCTAAATCTTTCAGTGCATGTAGACCCATCAACAAGGCTTTGTACTCCACTACATTGTTAGAGCATTCAAAAATCAACTTGTAAGAGTGAGTTTTGGTATCTTTAATGGGGGAGACAATATACACACCTACGCTAGCACCTGCTTTAGACACTGAGCCGTCAAAATACATCTTCCATAGTCCTTCATCTTCCTAATTTCCTTCTTTGGCCTCCAGCTTGCTAGCTCCTTTTTCATCCCTTTGTGGCCCACCGATTTTGGAGTTGCAAGGAGATACATTGTTGAAGAAAATAGAGGACCCCAAGTCTGTGTTGATGGCATAGACATGATGGATTTCGAGCTAAACCTGACTACTCACTACATAAGGAAACCTCTTCTCACTGTATAACCTTTTACTTTCGTTTCGAATAGGGATTGTAGCATAGGTCATGTCCATTTGCAAGCTGCCTTTCAACTTTGAAGTCCAGGATCTCGACAACAGAATACCAAACTTGGGAGGAATGTCGGCCACGATGACGTCCATGACCACAATTTTAGAGGGGAGTTTATTCAAAGAAACCACCATGTATTTAATCAATCCCAAATATTTAACCCTTTTAGAATCAAAGGAATATAGGTATTTATAAGGCCTAGTAATCTCCAACCCTAGGCTTTCCACCACTCCTTTTGGCATCAGATTGTGCGAGGCTCCTGAATCTAGTATGGCATTGTGTAACACCATATCATGCACATTCAAGCTCATGTAAAAGGGGGGCACTTCCTCATCCTCGCTGTCCACACTATCAATCTTAGACCCTAGAACAATAGTAGGATTATCTTCGATCAGCTCTAAGATATCACGGTGAGCTTCCCCTTGATTCACAATCATCTGCATGATTGTGTCTCTATACTTCTGATTCCTTAGAAATTCATTAAAAGGAATTAAGATCTTCAGCTTAGCTCGCTCATTTTGGAGGTTAAACGTGGAGAACGATTTGCTCGGCTCGACATGCACCACTGGTTCCAACCTTCTCACATTACTGCTCCCCTTTCCCACTTCTATAGGTGCCATCAACCCTTTTTGTTTGTCATTTTCTTTCTCGGGACCAGTATGACTACTAGAAGGCTGGTTTGGGTTTAACCCTTCTTTATGTATAGCAGCGTCGCTAGCAGAGTCACCACCTTTCTTTTGTATAGCCACGTACCTATTTCTCAGCTTGATCTTCCTCACGTCATCTATAGCATGCATATACCCTTTATGATATTGCTCTAATTCCTCAGTCAAGGTCTTTCCATCCACCTGAGCGAACATATCATGTTCCTCTTCTATCAAATAAATCTCAGAGTCTAGGTCGTCGAAATCATGGATATGATCTTTGGCAGACTCAGCTTCATCCTCTGCAGCCACATAGTTTTTCAGGGAAAGGAGGTTTGATTGGCTTCTCTTCTGGGTTTCTTGGGTTCCTCACATCCCTTGGTCTATTTGGTTGGAGTGGGGTAGGGACTTGCCACCTAAAATTGGGATTCCTTATTTGAGGTTTATTCTATTCCCGGTTCATCGGTCTACCTTCTACCGTCAACCTGTCCATCAAATTTTCCATGGTTTTGAGCATCATCTCAAATTTTATATCACTGGATGAAGAAGTGGAAGTAGAGGGGTGTGCTTCTTCTCTACCCTTCCTTCTATCAATATCCGCCCTTGATTTAATTTTACCACATGCCCTCATATTGGCCTCTACTTCTAGGGCATCATTGAACATGGCTGGGAGGGTGTTGGACTTTATTTCTCTTAATAGCAAAGCCAAATCATTGTCAAAGGTGTCTGCATAATGAAGCTTAGCCACCCCAGGCGAAGGCTTGATATTGGCAGGTATCGAGTTGTAGACCCGCATGAATCAACTAGAAAATTCATGGACAGATTCATAACCTCCCTTCTTGAGATTATTATATTGAGACAAAACCTATAATGGGCTCTACTTGTTGTCCCATATTTCCATAAATATGGCCTAAAATCCAGTGAAGCTATGAATAGACATAGGTGGAAAATATTTATACCATTTCTTGGCTTCCCCAAACAAAATCTGAGCAAATAACCGCATCTTGACATCTTCATCGTCTACCTCCTCCAAATCAATAAAGTCGCCAAACTTATCCACATGGTACCTTGCTGAAACATTTCCCTCCCTGTCGTAGAGTGCAATCCTTTGGGCATAATTCATGGGGAGGTCATGCAGGACCAGAGGTAGGGCTAACCAGGTGAATCTAGCAGCAGCCATCGGGGCGGGTTGGCTAGGAATGGATAGGGGATTGGGAAACTGGGTGTTTTGAAAGACAGAGGCTATCTCTTCATCTTTGGGTGGGGTTTCTAGATTCAGCCACAAAGAATCAAGAAGATAGGATTGCAGTGTATTAGGGTCTACCCCATATTTTCTTAGGTTGGACTCAGAATTAGATTTGGTTAGTAGTCTTTCATCCCTAACCCACCACTTGGGTTCAACTAAGTCATACAAGGCCTGAGATGATGAAGTATCAAACAACGCAGAACCTGATTTCTCTTTATTTCTATTTCTAAGTATATTTTCTAGATTATCCACACTGAGTAAAGTTTTAGTATTAGAGTTAACTCTCTTGTGGATGTTTCTGGGATCCAGGATATCTAGTGCGATACTGGTCGAAGCAGTTTTGGAGTCGCTAGGACAAACGTGCCACCTTCTAGCAACTTCAGAAATTTTTGTCTGTCCCCACGAATCTCGTTATTTATGATCACCATTCTCCTTAGTGGAATCACCTTCCAGAATCTTTCAGTGGAGTTGCCAGGGAAAATTATACAACCTTTTTCGCATGTAAGAATCTCGGTTTTCCCACATACTCTCTTTATCCTTTGAATCTTTGTCGTTTTTCCCAGGGATGATATTCAACTCGTCCCCGGCAATGGTGCCAGTTTGTTAGCACTGGAATCAAACCAAATGTTATAGAAGGCTCACTCCCATGTAACAGCAAAACCACTTTTGAAGAGAGAACTGGCCTTATGCTCTTCCAATAGGGATCTCTCGCCAAATGTTAACAATGTTAGATATATATACACAAGTGAAACTATAAATTGTTTGTAAAATTGGTTGAAACAAAACACAGCACCATTGGGCGATGGAGTCAAGATACTCAACAAAAATAATCAGAACTTAAATGTAAGCGATTTCAACACAGGGGAAAGATAGCCACTAAATTACCGTTGATTTATAATTTTCTGGTGGAAAGGAGGAACATGGATAGACCATCAACACAGAGCATTGTAAGAAATGAAATCTGTATTAACTTTAGAAGAAACTTTGGTGGATACCTGAAACAACAGATGGAGCATAGCAAGTATGAATTCCAAGTTGTTATACCCTAAGTCTCATATATGAAAGAAAACAAAATGGAAAGGCAAACTGGAATAAAATTCACATAAGAAAGGAAATAATAGACTATAAGTGCGAACGACACATGAATCCCTGTATGAAAAACGTCGATCTCGGCTTTGCAATTATATTAAAATTCTCTTGAAAAACACACACACATCAAAATTACAATGATTTCAACCCCTTCTACTTCTTCAGGAGGTATATTTATAGTATTTGGATTTCCCAAACCGACACTCAGGAATCAAAATTTGTTACAATAGAAGGACATCTTCTAATAGCCTTTTAGGTGGCATATATGATGCAAATTGTATGAAGTGGTTAGACAATGAAACGTGGAACATGGGAAGAAAAAGGCATGAGATCACCCCATACTTCAATCTGGTGGGTGATGACTATACAAACTCCTTTGATAGAAATGACCATTAGGACAGGCGTGTAACACCAGGAAAATATCTCAAGTACTATCCTCATTACTTCTACTGGTGTGCTTTGAGTTTGGCTGACCCATATTGGTGGATGACTCTCCATGCATCGGGACTTGGTAGGGACACAAAAACCACGTCGTAATCTTGCGCATTCAGCTCCATTGCTTCCGGGTATGAAGCCCTGGGGACCTTGGATCATGTGGCTTTAAAGTCAAACCATAATTCGAAATCATTGGCCAACTTGTCAAAAATGACCTTCCCCAACAATGCTTGTTGCATATCTCCAAATTTGCTATGATCCAATCTACAGTGCACTAGGCATTCCTTATACTCCTTCTGAGACATTAAAGGACCCATTTCTTCCGAGAAAAAAAGGAACCCCCTGTTCGCCAATGGTCTAAATAGCTTGACGACCTCTCAGACCTTGTGGTCAGTAACCTCTATTTTGGCCTGCACTGTGTCCATCATCCTGTGTTTGACTATTGCCTTTTCGGCTTCAGAGATAATAGCGACCCTGTTTTGAAGACCATATCTATTAGTGGCCTCTTCTGACAAGGAGATCAGGAAGGTTACGGCACTCTTTGCGATCTCCAAATCTTTTTTCTTCACTTTAGCCACTACTACCTGGACTTGTTTCTTGGCTTCTCTCATAGAAATCTCCATATCTTCAATAATATCAAGATAGGGTCAGAAATTGTCAGCTTCTATGATGATCTGGTCCCATATCAGATGCCTCACACCTTGCAAGGAAAGTTTTTCAATCACTTCTTGGCTCAACTTATCATTTTGTTGAGTCAGTCCTCGACACTTCTCTTTGGCGTTTTCTCTACCTTGTTTCTCTTTGTCTCTTTCCTTCTCCAATTCCTCGACCTTTTTGCTTCAGTTTAATGAGCCTGATATCCTTTAGGAATATCTGGGACATTTCTTTGGAGAGGGAGTTGGTGTCTACTTCTCCAGTCGAACCTATGGACTGAATTGCCTTCTCTGTATTCCTGCTTTGAAGCTCATTTTCCTTCATTGCCAGTCTAGCTTTTAAATATGCTTCACTATTCCTCAAGAGTTGGATATCTACTTCCCATTACCTCCCCTTTTCTTCAAGCTTCAATATCTTAGCCTTGCAATCAGTAAGCTCATAATTCAATGCCTCTTTCTCCCTTTCAAAGTCAGCCAATTCATCTGCTTGAGCGAGCTAGGTGCCGGGGGTTTTAACTTATTTTTTAAAGTCTGTATCTCTTTATCTTTTTCATCAAGCATTTTTTGAACCAAAATCCCTTTCTGCGTAGATCCCTCCATTTGTACAACTTCCTTCTATAGGTTGTTGATTTGGGCTTTAAGTGCTTTAATCTCCACTCTTGAATTTCTTAAAATATTCAAAGTTTTTGCTTTGTTATCCTCCGACTTGGACAAATGTATGGTAGCTTTAAGTAGTCTGGTATTCAGTATATCTCTAGTCTCTTTGCTCATGTGTATGATTTCAGAGGTGGGAACTTTTGAGAGGCTCACATTGACCTCGAACACCTTGTTTCCCACTGCTAAGGTGAAGCTAAGGGTATCAATGGCACGATCCCTCATAGTTTTGAGTGCCACATTGGGTTGTATAGTTTTGCTGTCTCCTCAAAGGTTTTATCAACCTTTTCTCGATAAGACCTCAGCCATTCCTCTTTGGACGCATGCTTTCTCTAAGTCTGTCCATCGAATACATACTCTAGTATTTGCAATTTGGCTACCTCGGCCTCCTCCTATTGCTGTACCTTTATTATATTCTTCTTCTTTGCCTGCCCCTTTTTAGTCTGCACCAATTGATGTCCGGGTTCCACTTTTTGTTTCTTGGGCATGATGGCAGTTTCCACTTCTTCAGTGTCCATGGGATCTAGACTCCCTCTTTTCACTAAACTTGCCAAATAGATGACCAATGATGAGTATCCCCCTGCAATGGAAACTATTGTATCCAACACTTTTGGGGGAGAATCTACTCCTAGTAGTTGTGAGCTAGTATCTTGCTTGGCTCTAGTATCCATTGGGGAAAGATTAGGGAAATCGTCCCAATTCACCCTTTTTCTGAGTCTAGGTACTTCCATGTGCTCAAAGGGCCAGCATTTGTGATTTTTTCTTCTCTTGGATATCACCTGGTGAGGATCATAGTTTATTGCTTTCCCCAGGAAAAATTCCATGCCTCTGAGCAATTTGAAGACCACGGGAAATGCAGCCCTGATTTTGACTATGTATGGTCCTAATTTCCAAGGAAAAATCAAATTTGAACTCTTCTTAAAGTTCAAGAAGTGTTCCTCTTCGACAATAAGTTTTTGTAGGATTAACTCCAGGAAGAAAATCCTGGGGGTTAGGATAGCTGGCAGGATGTAGGGCGAATGTATGAATCCATACAACCTTATGGTTGTTCCCAATTCTGAGAGGAACCAATCCCCTATCATCTTGCTTTTTGACAATTGCAGCATCTTCCTCATCTCAAGAAACACCCTAGGGAGCCTCTCATGAAAGAAGACTTCATTTATTTCGACCATCAACTAGTTCATGAATTTACAATAATCCATGGCCATTTCAGCAGTGATCACCAATTCTGGTACCTGTAGGTCCTCGTCATTATAGGCTATGAACATCCTTAGCAAAAAGAACTGGAACCTGAACCTAGAACCTGGAAGTTCGCTAACTGAGAACATATGTTATCGGCCAGGAACGCATCAAACTTAAGGCAAAAAGACTGACCTGACTATCTAGGCAACTCGGGTTCGGCCAGGAAAGTACTTAAGATGAAGAAAAGACTCAACAATGGCTCTAGGATGGATGCGTTAGTATCTAGAACTAGGAACTAACTAGCCAGGGATATATACACCATTGAGTTTCTTCGTTGAATCGGCTGAGGTCAATAGGGTAATATAGGTCAATGGGTTCACCGTCAGGTTTAGAACAGGTCTTTAGGAAGGTTTCTTTACTTTCATCGGTGGATTCTCTAAAACAACGTATAATGTATTCTTCTCAATATTCTTGGGATATATGGATGAATTCGTCTGGGATATCTAGGGATTTTCAGATGATAGAGGCTTGAACTGAGCAGAGCATTTTAGAATTAGAATTATTCATAATAACTCCCTCATCAACAGAGAAATTATCTACGCACCACTCAACAAATTTAGGGCACTAGGGGGTTTGGTTGACAGGGAATAAATAAAAGAAAGATCTAAAAAAACCGTAGGTATCTATATCCCGATTCTTAAGATCTTCCAGTTTCTCCCTGGCGGTTTCGATAGTTTCTCCTATCAGGATGGTATCAAAAACTTCAGCGTTTGTATCTAATAGGTTTTCTTCCATCCTACGACCCACGGCCTCAGGTTCTATATCATCTCTCTCTCTCGCCACCTCCATTGAATCAATTTTTGAATAATACTGAGGGAGTATCAAGGGCCTACCTTGTCTGTAGCACAGTCTCCTGGATGATCCGGGCTGGCACTCTGGATGTGGTTGGATATTCGACAGCTTCGAGGTTTAAAAAAAAAAAAATCTTTGCAACTTCATGTGGTAATATTTATAGATTTTACACAATATAACCTTTGCACATCTCCTGGGCATCTCGCACCGTAGATTTACCTTTCATGATCTAAAACTGTAGATCTTTGGGGTTCTCAATGCCATACCTATTCTTACTTCATGCGTATGCAGCCCGACCGTTGATAGGGATCGACTTCTGTCATGATCGTAAATTTGAGTGGACCCTACCCCTCTTCACATAGTGAGGTTTTGCTTCTTTCCATGCTACTCTAGATTGCGAAATGAATTATAACCGCTGATCTGCTTCTGCCTACCCAAGCATCGTTTATCAAAATGGCCCATACCACTTTTCACAATCCATATTAGCATCTTCATCCTTGAACTTTGGGATGTGAAATGGCCCTCAGTTGTAGATCTTCTTGGGCTCCAATCTTGATCGTTGGATGTTTTCAAGCTTTAAACTATTTCACATATCTGAAAAGCTGCTTTCGGTCCGGCAGGTTTTCCATGTGAAATGGCTTCACGCCATTGATCTTCCCTATGGTTATCTTTAGCCTTTGATCAAGACTCCTCTTTAACACCTCCAATGTGTACAACATTTCCTCTTAGCTCCGCTTCCCCTCTCCATAGGATTTCTTGCTGCTGAGCGTTACCCTGCGTATGCCATCAACTCTTTCGGCTACCTTCTCAACACTTCTTGACGGGGCTGAAGAACGTGAGTAACATTCATACCCAAAATTTAATTGAGTGTTAACACTTCCCACATGGTTTTTCCTCTTTTACTCACTTAGAATTTTTTGAGCATTTTAGACTCATTTTTTTAAAGGGTGATGTATGGCCTTTGTTTCCGGGGTCCTATATATTTTTACTCCTCCACATGAGTTTATCTTAAGGGGGGGTGTTGGAGTCATTATCCAACCAACACATCATTATTTGGTTTATTTGGCCTAATTTACCACTTATACTAAGTTATTGACTCGAATATGTGACTACATCATCAACTAGATCATCCTCCTTCAATTAGGGAGTCTAACTGAGTCTTCTCCTTCAATCAGGGATACTAACTGAGCCTCCTCCTTCAATCTAGGTGAAACTATAGGTTTATCTGCATGACATAAGCACCCTATTTAGTTAACTAAAGGTTGTTTTACCTACCTTTCAGTTAAACTTGAGTTGCAAACGCACCTTCCTCATCAATTAGCCTATTTTTGGTTAACTTTAGTTAATTGGAGTGATTAAAGGCACCTCCGCCTACTTTTGGTGACTCAATTCAGTGCACTTCAGTTCATCTCACCTAACTGAAGTCATATTGGCACCCTCACCTACTTGTTGGCATGTAGCTGAGTTCTATTAAGTTAGACTCGGGCTAAACTTCCTTCGAGTTAGTTAGAGTTGATTAAGGTTGAGTTAAGTGGTTAACTGATGTGTTGAGTGGTGTTTTGCTCACAAGCAAGCCACTCTCATGTAATCAATTCGAATGACCTCTCTGGGATTTGAATTGCATGGATATTTATGCATTGTATCACTACTTCTATTAATGATAAGCAAATATACAGATGTAACTTCTAATTGTACTGTTTCATGTCATTTTTGAGTAAAATTGATCTGTGAAATCTATTGTAAGTTTTTGTCTTATTTCTTAGATTGCTATGACTCCAATTTTATATAGATAACAGACAAGCTCTATTTAGAGAATATGATCAGGCTCTAAGCATCCATTCTAAAGGAAGAAAACAATAAAAATTCAAGAAGGGTAGTCATAAACCTTTAAAGAAGAAGTTTCAAAAGAAAAGAGTAAGCAATTAGAAGAAAGATGACTCAAAGTATCAATACTATAACTATCATAATATTGGACACCATGCCAAAGATTGTCCATCACCAAAGAAGAAAAACAACAAAATACATCATGCTCATCTAGCTGAAGATAAGGATGAAGAAGAAACACCTTGAAAGAGACTGACAAAAGAAGAATATGTACTATTCTCTGCACTCTCTGGGTTTGTAACACCTAGAGAAGATACATGACTTATTGACAACAGTGCTTCAAATCACATGAAAAGGAATAAGCAAACTCTGTAAAGACTTGAAGAAAATATATCTTCTCAGAAAGTATCATTAGGAGATGACTATCAATATCCCATCAAAGGTATTGGTGAATCAAGCTACAAGATTGACTCTGGGACTTCCTTGAAGATGAAGGAGGTACTGTATAAAGAACTTACTTTCCATATCAACATTAGATAAGAAAAGACATAGAGTTTCTTTCATAGATGGACAAGTTTTTATGTGGTCCAAATGAAACACACTTGAAGATGTTGTGGTCATTGGTGAAGAAGAAGTAGGACTGTACAAACTCAAAAGACATCCAGAGATAACCCTAGTCCATGAGACTACTAGCTCAAGTGAACTATGGCATAGGAGGATTTCTCACATAAACTACAAAGCACTACCTTATGTGAGAAAGGTGGTAACAAGGTTACCATATCTGAAGATTGATCATGAGGGAACTTGCAAAAAATGTGCAAGAGGAAATAGCATCAAGAATCCATTTTTGACAAGTCAAACAAATACTAAAGGTAGGTTGGAATTAATTCATTCTAATGTATGTGGTCTTATTCCCTCCATATCATTCAGTGGATATGAATATTATGTCACATTTATCAATGACTATTCAAGAAAGACATGGATATCCTTCTTAAAGAACAAGAGTGAATTGTTTGGGAAATTTGAGGAATTCAAATCCTTCATACAGAACCATTCAGAAAGAATAATAAAGAGACTGAGATCGAATAATGGTGGAGAATATACTTCAAAAGAATTTGAATCATTCTAGAAGGAGGATGGGATCGAGAGGGAACTAACCACTCCCTATAATCCTCAACAGGATGGTGTTGTGGAAAGAAAGAAAATAACCATTATGGAAGCAATGAAAACAATGATTCATGACCAATACCTCCCCATGCACCTGTGGGATGAAGCAGCAAGAACAACTATGTATGTGCAGAATAGATTATCTCACAGTTCTCTTGGATTCAAGACTCCTGAAGAGATGTATACAGGAAATAAACCTGAAGTGAACCATCTCAAGATATTTGGTTGTCAAGTATATGCACATATTATGAAAGAGAAGAGAACCAAGTTGGATCCTTATGAAAAGAAGGGAATATATGTTGGATACTGTGAAGTCTCTAAAGCCTCCAGGATATACATTTCAGGATTCCATCATATCGAGCTTAGTAGGGATGTAACATTTGATGAAGATACTTCTCTTAAGAAATATAGAAGGTGTCATCTTCAATAAGTACATGAAGACTATGTACCACCCAGAATGGTAGAAATTGAACCCTCTCTTGAATTAGTAGCATCTGAAGGTCATAATATGCTAGAACCTCAGGAACACCCTACTATGGATATATCTCGAAAGAGAAAACCTTCTTGGGTAAGAGAAATAATACAAGAAATAGAGAGATATGGAGCTCCAGAAGGATCCACAATAACAAGCAAAAGATCAAAGCCATATTCCAATTATGTAGCTTTGATGTGTGACCTTCTAGATCAAGAACCCACCAACTATGAGGAATTTGCACAAAAGAAAGAGTGGGTGGAAGAAATGATAGAAGAATACCAGTCAATTATGAAGAATGATGTTTGGGATATAGTATGAAGAATGATGTTTGGGATATAGTACCCAAACCAAAAAACAAGAGTGTGGTATCTTCTAAATGGATCTACAAGATAAAACATGTTGCTAATGGAAGTATTGAAAAGTACAAGAAAAGATTTGAGGCTATAGGATTCTCTCAAAATGAGGGGATTGATTATGAAAAGACATTCACTCTAGTAGAAAGGTACACTTCCATCAGAACCGTCATGGCACTTGCTTCTATGATGAAGTGGGATCTACACCAAATGGATGTAGAGACAACCTTCTTGAATGGTATGATTGAGGAAGAGGTTTACATCGAACAACCATAAGGATTTGAAGTCGAAGACAAAGTGACTTATGTATGTAAGTTGAAAACGACTATGTATGGAGTGAACAAATCTACTAGAGCTTGGTATGGTAGAATAAATAGCTTCTTGACAAGATTGGGCTTTACCAAAAGTAAAGTTGAGCCTAACCTTTACATGAAGATTATGGATGATGAACCTGTAATACTATTAGTGTATGTAGATGATCTATTTCTACCTGTAAATGGGAAACAGATCACAAAAGGAAAGAAGAAGATAGCCAAAGAATTCAAGATGAAAGATATTGGATTAATGCATTATTTCCTTGGGATGGAAGTGTGGAGGAGACCAGAAGGAATCTTTCTGAACCAGGGAAAGTATGCAATAGAAATCTTAAAAATATTTGATATGTTGGATTGTAAATCCATGGCCACACCCATGGACACCAACTTGAATTTTTTATCTGATGAATCATCATAGTTAGTGTATATGACTTAGTACAGACATATCATTGGTTCATTGATGTATCTGATGAATACAAGGCCATTTATATGCTTTGTTGTGAACACCTTAATTCAATATCTAGTTAAACCTAGACAGGTTCACTTGATAGCTGCAAAGAATGTGATGAGGCACCTAAAACTTATGATAGACATGGGACTTTTCTATGGCAGAGATCATGACTATAGATTGTATGGTTATAGAGATTTAGATTGGGTAGGAAGTGCCACAAATAGAAATAACACCTTAGGTGGATGTTATTTTCTGGGATCCGCCATGATCTCATGGTTTAGTAAGAAACAATCAAGTGTTTCTCTTAGTATAGCTGAAGCAGAGTACATAGTAGCTTGCTTCGCTAATTGTGAAGTGATATGGATTCGTAAACTAATGCCAGGACTATTTTCAATGGATTTGGATACCATAGTGATTCTTTGTGACAACCAAATTTGCATAAAGAAGAAAGAGAATCCTATGTTCCATGATAAATCAAATCACATAGAAATACAATATTTTTATATAAGGGATATGGTAAAAAAGGGAGATATAGATCTCCAGTATGTGAGTACCAATGAGAAATTTACTGATGTGCTGACCAATCCTCTATCTCGAGTAAAGTTTGAATATTTTCATGACAAGATTGGTGTAGTCAGAAAAGAATTTCCTCACAAGGAAGAACAATGATGATACTACAAAATTTCCTTGCAAGAAGGAATGATGAAGATATGGACCCTCTTCAGAAAGGAGGAACAATTCAAAGATATATAATCTCCTTGGAAAGGAAGAACTTGTCAAATTTATGAACCCTCCTCAGACAAAGGGGAAGCAGGTTGATGATATGGATCCTCCCTGCAAAGGGGGAGTGATGATAAGACTGTCATTGATGACAATGAAGCTCCAGTATGAAAGAGGCCAAGTACACCTGAATATGATGACAAGGTCCGACATTCACTTCTGTATGATATTATCCTCTCTTCAGGATGGTATTGCAAGAAATAACACTCTATTCCTAAGAGTGGTCCTCACTAGCTAAGGATGGCCTTGCAGATGTTACTCTGACATGGAGAGTACCCACATTCATTTTTGGATACTACAGTATAACATTCCCTTGTGAATGGTCCTAGATTTCATGCTAAGGATGTCCTACGATGAGTCCTTATGGACGATAGGGTCGACATTTAGGTGTTATCAAGATCTTCTTTGCTGACGTTACTCTCGCATGGAGAGTGTACCTACATTTATATGTAGATGCCATAGAATAACACTCGCTTCGGAGTGGTCCTTTATTTAGTGCTAAGGATGCTCTATGATGAGTCCTCATGAACACCATATTATAACACTCACATGGAGTTGTCCTAGCTCTAGCATGATGAGGATGTCCTACGATGAGGGATTGCATCTAGGTGCGGTTGAGATCTGCAGCTGCAGCCAATACTCTTGTATGGAGAGTATGCCTACATGTACGTGTAGATGTCGTATTATAACACTCGCTTAGGAGTGGTCCTACCTTTGAAACTAAGGATGTACTATGGCTATATCTTATGGATGAAAGGGACTACATTCAGGTGTGGTCGATATCTACATTGAGTTGTAGACAATTCAACTGGTTGATACTATGGAGCCTCCTCGTTAAGTGGGAGTAGGTTGATGGAGGATTGCATCATCCTTGGACCTATGTCCTAAAGTGATAGGGATTGATCATCCCACAAAGAGATCATATGTACTACAAGTAGCTTGGAGGTGAAGGATTGAGAGTGTCGAAGTGCTGCTGCAAAGGATCAAGAATATTGAAGTGCTACTACAAAGGATCAAAAAGATCGAAGTGTTGCTGCAAAGGATCAAGAAGATCAAAGTGTTGTTGCAAAGGATCGAGAAGATCGAAGTGTTGCTACAAAGGATCAAGAAGATCGAAGGATCAATAAGATCAAAGTAATACTACAAAGGATCCATAACACTCTATCGTATTCTACAATGTATCTTAAATAAGGAAAAGGTAGAGAGAGATAAGCAAAATTGAGAGAGAAAAAGGGTATTACATAAATTTTGCGATAAATTATTATCTTGAAGTCATATTGGGGTGCTCTTTATACCATTAGAAAGGTCTCATTGAGGGCTACAACATTTGTGTTTTGAGCTTTACGAGAGTCCTCACGGGTTGGGAAAAGCATTCATTTTTGTAAATATGGGCATGAGGAATCTCGAAAAGAATCTTTTCAAAGATGCTTTAAAAGATTCTTTTCATAGAGCATCTTTGAAAATATACTTTTCAAGATTCCTCATTCCCATATTTACAAAAATGCACTCTTTTCCAAAACCATGAGGACTCTTTCAAAGCTCAAAACACAAAATTTGTAGCCCTCGATGAGGCCTTTCCAATGGTACCAAGGGCGGTCCAATCCGATTTTGGGATCAAACATTATCACAAAAAATACCGTAATATTCTCTTTTTCTCTCTCATTTTTGCTTATCTCTCTCTATCTTTCTCTTATTTAGGATACATTTTGGCCTTGGTAATTTATTATGTTGAGAAGATCAAAGTGCTGCTACAAAGGATTGAAAGATCAAAGTGTTGCTGCAAAAGGATCAAGTGATCATGTGCTACAGAAGATTAAGACATTGAAGAGTAAATGTTCCAGTTACGGATGCATGTTGAAAAATTCCTATGATGTATATATGTATTACCTCGATACTGCTGAAGATACTCTCTCTTGTTACTCCTATTGTTGATGATGTTGTTGTTAGTAGAATACCCTTCGCATTAATGGGGAGTGTTGAAATATTGTAACTTCAAAGGATATTCTAAATGTGTTTTACTGATGTACCCCAAGGGAGATGTTATTATTCTTCCATTGGGATGTTAGTATTGTAATTGTTCATCATAGAGTCATGAGGTAAAGCATCCATTATAAGTTGGGTCAATAGTACCCTAATGAATAATATAAAATATTATTTGAGTCTTCCTAGGTGAATTTGACCCAGAGAGTTTACTGGGGCCGACTTGATTAGGGTAAAAGTTTGTTGACTTAAAGTGTATAAATAGAAGAGTTGTTTTCCTCATAAAAAAAATCACTCACTCTAGTAGTGCATAGGGGGGGGGGGGGGGAGAGAGAGAGAGAGAGAGAGAGAGAGAGAGAGAGAGAGAGATCAACAAGGAGGATAATACTTGTTTTGGGGTTTTATATTATACATCTTATACAAAGGAAGTTTTTATGGGTTTTCTTCCCCTTGAGGGTTTCCCAAGATAAATATTTTGTCAATAATTTGATTGTGTTTTTTTTAGTGATTCCACATATGCTATTGTTATGAATTTGGATTAAACACTAGTAATGATATCTAGTCTAGCATATGAAATATTAACAATAAGGTGTGGTATAAATTTTTGTGGTGATATGACCAAGGGTGTGTTTAAAGGGTGCTTAAAGGAGCTTATAAGGAGCTAGATCTAAGTTGAAAGCTTTATTTCCTAGAAAAATCATGGATTAAGCTTTCGAAACAGGTCTAAAATGAAAAATGTGCACCTATGGTATAAAATTAAAGGTTTGTATGGTTCATATATTTAGGAAACAAAATATATGGTTGATATTCAATCCTCTACCATGAGATAAAAAAAAAATTCATAACTAGTGGAAAGGTTTAAAGGAAGCCTAACTGTACGGTCATGAAAAAAGTGGAAAAGAAATCTACAACTAAAAATCATTCCGCTGGCGAGACTTGTGTGGAGAAACAAAATTTTCCAATGAGCGGAAAATATTACAGCCTGCAGAGATCTACGGTGATTATTTAAAGAGAAAAATGATTTATGGTGCATAATAATTCCATTTCGGGGAGCATGCATGAGGAAAACCAAGTTGAAATTCAGCGGAATTGATAAAACCCTACATTAATCAATGGTGAGGATTGATGATTGGTAATATCTACAGTCTTGGATGATTTCATCAATGGAATCTGCACTGATGAATAAAATTCTTAGATTATCAGAATGAGTTAAAGGGCCCACTTAATAAAAGGCAGATATTTAAAGATGAATAGATCCACGATCAAGGGAGATTCTACTATCAGAAGATAAATGGAGGAAGTTCAAAGGGAGCTAAGAGGAATATGTTAAAGGGTAACATCAATCAGCGGTTGAGACTAAGGTTGATAAATATTGATGGTCGAGAATGAGTCCTCTGGGATAATATGCATAATAAATGAATAGTTGGCGTTGAGCAGAAAGATTAAAGGGAGAAATTGATCAATGACCAAGATCTGTAAGGAATAAGACCAAGGGCTGATAGAAGATCAAATTTGTGCATTTTTTTACATTCTAGGTGGACAATAGAAAATCAAGGAGAATATTATGTGTAAGGAAAGATCTACAATGGAAAGCAAATATATGATAGATATATGGTGATAAAGGGATCCGCTATTTAAAAGTGAAGCGAAGATAAAGACGGATAGGGAAGCAGAATTGGAGAAGAAAGGGTAATTATTGATCAATATTGATGGTTCAGGATAGAAATGGATTAATATCTACGGACCAAGAAGGATTCACCTAGGAAAGTTGCATGAAAAATAATAGAGGATTCCACTATGAAAAAATTACTATAAAAGGTAAAGGCATGTGGATGAAAGTTATTTGTCCTTTTGCGCATTGGAGAATAAAAGCACAGTTCAGCATGGGTAAATATAGGTCAGAAATATTCTCTTCCACCCATCGGTTTACCAGGTAGGCCATGTTTTGCTTGTTAAAAAGTATTTAAGTGTGGAAAGTGGAGGAGAAATAGAAGCTCAAGTGTTAGAGTTCCAAAAAATTGAGGAAGTTTTTGAAGACAAATATAGTGATTTTTTTGATACTTTGTTATCCTTTGGCCCTGTAAACCTAATGCAAACCAAGATAAATACACTTAAGGACCAGTGTACTAATTTACATGGTGTTTTTAGGTCTCATTATTACTTTTTGTGTCCAGAAAAAACCCTGAATTTTCCATATTTTTTTTAGTGGTGTGCGTCTAACTATTCCTCCTCTGAAAGAGTAGTTATGGACTTGACCAAGTTTAAAATTTTGTGTCCTATTAATTCCCTAGTCGTTCGAGATTCTCTTATAGACCCTTCCTCATTCACCCTAAGCCGAGAATATTTTAAGGAAGAAAACCAAATCCATACCTTTCATGAAGAAACCCCTTAACAAAAACAGTCTTTTTTCACCACTTGCTTCAGATAAGATGTGTCTCTTCAAAGCCAGTCTTTCCCTGTAGATGTCAATATATTCAATGAGGAAACTAAGTTTTTCATTTAATTGATAAGTCAGATTTTAGGTCTTGATACTAATAGGTATGTTACTAAGTTACTAATGAGTCTATTGTTCAGAATTATCACAAGCCATTTTGATTCACAGTCTTCCTAGTCGGTATTCCTTAAATTTGATGAATTCCTGGCTGAGAGTATTCACTCTCAGCTAGTGAATTTCCACAGCACAAAACATTTCAGATTCCAATCTTATTTAGGTAGAATGTTCCTATTCTTTAATGAGGATAATTTACAGTTTCCTGAGATGGTCTTAACAGATGAAATCAACAATGATTTCTTTAAGTATATGAATTTCTTGATGGCAACTTTTTCACATCTAGTTGATATTGACCTATTAGATATTGCATTAGACGTCTAGCTTTCAACCTTTTCTAGTCAATCTTCCTCACTTGAGGAAGATAGATATGACAAGTACCTCTTTGGTGGTACCTACAATCATTAAAATTAGGAATTATTTATTGCATACAAACATTATTTAGGTGCAAAATTGATTATTTCGGGTATTATTTATTTTTGGGAAAATGAGAAAAATCTTCATTTGCATGTTTTATTTACATATTTCTGAAGGAATGGGATCCTAACTATGAATATTCCTTGATGGAGATGTTTTTTCATCCAATGAACCACCTTTGCATCATATTTCAAATATAGAAGAAGAGGTGGCTGGGGAAGACATGTCTAATGCATCTCTAAGAGAATAGTATTTTGTTGATGAAATCACACAAACATCCACTTCATCTTCTCTTTGTCAAGACAAGGGTTTGATTTTGAATCATAGTAGGGACATGAACTATAGAAAAAGTTGTAAAGACCCTATCTATGATACTTGTAGCGATGTGTATAGTGAAGGTATTGTATCCATTGAAAGTGCTATGGGGATTTTTTCATTTCAATCAACTATATGAGAGGTTCATCATAGGTTCAAGATATCGGTATTATACATACGGTGAGACATATAAAGGAGGCCAATGAATTTTCCAACATATCTCTTTTGATCATGTTTTTCGAGATCACAACATTGGCATTGTTTAACTCTCAAAACAAGGTTTTGATATGAATATCAGATCTCTCCGTGTAGAGGAATTTCATAGGAGTAGATTGTTTTCATGCAGGACAATTTCCCCATAATTTTTAATACAGACATTTTCTAATGTTTTAAAAACAAAAGTCATGATTTTTTTTTTTTACAAATATGTACATCTTCTTTTATCTCTTTGTATAATAGTTTTCATAGTAGGTGCACATATCAAAATTTTGAAATATATAAATATAATTTCATTTATATCTATCTATCTACCTATCTATCTATCTATCTCTATATATATAGTTGGCTAACATATTTATTATGAGCATTGTCTTAAAAGAGTGGATAGGTTTATGATTTTACAAAATAGAGAAGCAAACCAACCAATAAAAGCAGTTTAAAAGGGTTTCTTAGGAATGTTTTCCACAACATGAGGAAAAATATCATGTTCCCACAATATGGTATTTTCCTAATAATTATCCTACTTTACTCATCTACCCCCCAATGATGTGAGAGGGAAACATATCATATCCCTGCTCCAATGATAAAGAGTAGCATTAATATAGAGTGGGATTTCCTATACCATATAGCATTGTGGACCATTATTATTCATGTGTTCATCCATTATCATTGTTTACTTTATTATGAATCTTGGAAGGTGATTTATGGTCTAAATTGTAAATGTTGTTTTTTATAATGCATGCTAGTTTTGTAATGAATACTCATATACTTGATCAATGAGGAAGGTGTTTCTTGTTTTTAGAGTCTTTCCTCAAAATGAGGGTCAAAGGTTAGGACAAACCATATCCTCCTAAAAGGAGGGAAATCCTTAACCAAAATATACAATAACAATAATAAGTAGATGTCGAGGGTCAATAGTAAGGATTTTGGGTACCACACCACACAAAAGAAGGAGGGTGATAACATAAGACCAGCCATAAATTAAGGAAAGGTACAAAACCCTCTTTTAACTGGGAGTAGTGGAAAATTCATGAGGAATGTACTGAAATCCTGAACCCTTCCACAATATTGTGTTTCTCACACATGAGGAGTTTGTTATAAAGGAATCTTGGCTTTATAGATCTTGTTAGAACCATATGTTCCTCAAGAAAATTGATTATAATTTGGTTGGATCCACACAAGTGGAATCTTTCTATTGAAAGGTTAACTTGTAGAAGGGATTAACTATCATTTCTTAGTGTATTTTCTTGTTTTGTTAAACCCCAAATCCAAGTCCACCTCCAAGAAGACTGGAAAAAATTTATTTGGATCCAATTGGAAAATGTACTTACTAATCCTGTTATAGACTACATCTATTTGGGCATTGAGGAGTGCAAACATATTTAAAAAATTAGTAGGTGAGAAGCATACAATGAACATAAAGTATATTTTTATTTGTAACTCTTATGTTAAAGAACCAAATTGTAATAAGTCACCGAACTAATCAATCCATCAATCACTCAATTTTCACTTGATGATGTCAATTTTGGATAGTATGTACTTAATAAATCCATAATGCACCATAGAGTGTATAGCATGTATAGTTTCTACAATCCTTCTTGCATGTTTGCATTCATGTTGTTGTGAGATCATATCACTGTTGTCATCTCTTAAACAAATCAATTATTTATCTACCACGTGATTTCAAGCAAATACAATATAAAACTTCACTAACATGGTTAGTTTTGAGTTGTTGTAAGAGTGATCATTATTAAAAACTTGTATTACAAGTACTTGACATAGGAGAACCCCAACCACACAACATGGAGTGGTACATAATTGCTTAAAGATAGAGTGAATTTCTACCTTTTCTTGGTTCCATTATTTTATCTATCTAGCACTAGTGTATGTGCATCTCTATAAAATACAAATGGAAAAGTTATTATAAATATTAAATAATAACATATTAAAACAAATAATTTATCAAAGACTGATTACAAGTCAACCACTACATACTAGAAAATGGAAATGTTCATTTACTATTAAAGGATAGAGGAACATACATGGTAGAAGTGTTGATGAAATTGTAACTTCAAAATGTATTCACTTGTATTTCTTATGTATTGTAACCCGATGTTTATTCCGGGATGTACTTGAGTCATGTCATGCCACGATGTTCCTATTGGGAGGTTCTATAATGTAAACAAGTCATGTCAAGTCAATGTGGGTAACCCTCCTATTGATCAAGGGTTAAAGTCCCCACAGTTCCGGGGCACTAGGGTTATTAGACTCACCTAGTGAAGTCGGCCCTAGTTGGGTTTAGTCAAGTCAGGAATTAGTATAAATAGAGAGCTAGCCTCTATATTTATCACACACTCACTTACACTCAGTTGTAGTGCATAGCTAAGGAAGAGAAAGACACTTGGGCAAGGATGAAAGAGGTGACTGCTATCGGGAGATCATCTTATTGTTTTGGGGTTTTCCTTTTGGTACTGATTCTATCTCTGAGGAAGTTGCATGATTTTCTCCATTTATGGTTTCCCTGAGGAAAAACACTGTGTTCATTGTCTCTTGTGTTTGACTGTTGTGGTTGTTGTTCTCTCAGTTAAATATCTAATGTTATGCTAGCTTAATGTTAAGAATCTAACATGGAATCAGAGCTAACCTGAGAAGAAGACACTGTGTAGCTGCGGGAACTAGGGCTTCCTACTTTCTGGATCTATCTCCATGGATTTTCAACAAAATAAGGTTG
Source organism: Pseudotsuga menziesii (assembly GCA_001517045.1). NCBI lineage: Eukaryota > Viridiplantae > Streptophyta > Pinopsida > Pinales > Pinaceae > Pseudotsuga > Pseudotsuga menziesii. The sequence goes on along the minus strand of LPNX010746583.1, from coordinate 137,082 downwards.
GAATAACTCTCCTCCCTAGGGTGCATATTTCTGTCAAAGCAGAATCAAATTCTGAGATTTTTCAGTTTTGGACCTGACACTGCTGCCGAAAATTAGGGATTTTCATAGAAGTGAAATTTTTTAGTGAGCCGAGGCCTAGATTAATCTCCTCCTCAAAATAAAAGTTAGGGATCAAAACCAAAGCATTTGGTTGGACAGAACTCCGAAAAATCAAAACTGTAATCTGCTCCAGAACTAGCACTGTAGAATTTCAGCTCCAAATCCAGATCCAACATCTTAGTAAGATCAAAATATTTTGTATTTCCATTTGAGTTTCTCAGTTAATATGTCTCATCATACCAATATTGATGAAAAGCATGAGGGATTTGATAACTTTCGAGCCTGGAAGTATAGTATCTTTGTGGTTCTGAAATAAAATGAGTTGGACTCCTATATCAGTGAGGAGGTTCCAGTTCCAGAGGGAGATGAGGCAAAGGCCTTACATAAGAAGAAGTTGGTTATGGAAAAGAGGATCATTGCTGATTAAATCAAGGATCACCTCATACCATAGGTGTCCTCCCTAAAGACACCTAAATCTATGTTTGATGCCCTAACCAAATTGTTTGAAGGGAAGAACATAAACTAGAAGATGAATCTGAGAAACCAAATGAAGAATGTAAAGATACAGAATGCAAAGACCATCCAGTCTTACTTTACAAGGGTATCTCATATCAAGGAATAGCTAGAAGCAATATATGAAGAAGTGGAAAATGCAGAGATTGTAATGACCACCTTGAATGGTCTCCCTAGATCATGGGACTCCATTATTCAAGGAATTTGTGCAAGAAAGAAGTTAGTCAAATTTAGTAGACTATGGGAAGAATGCTCTCAAGAAGAAGCTCGGATATCAGCTTGAGAAGAGAAGATGGGAAGTGAAGATCAAGCTCTCACATTTCACTCCAACAAAGGCAAAAGAAACTCTCATCACTTCAGAGGTAAGAACTTTCACCATAAAGATAACATTAGAAAGGAATTATCTAGTGAAAGAGGCACTTTGCAAAAGACTGTCCTAGAAACAATATTAACTCTCATAAGAAGAAGGGAAACAAGAGAATACATCATGCTCATGCTGCAGAGGATGATGAACCTTCCACCAAGAGAACAAGATATGAAAGTGAATATTCTTCAAGTGATGAAGAATATGTTTTGATTTCTGCTCTTACGAGAAACATTACTCATGGAAGCAATGATTGGATTATAGATAGTGGGGCTTCCAAACATATGACAGGATTGAAGGAATCCTTTGTGAAACTCTCAAAACATGAATCACCTCACAAGGTGAAGCTCAGAGATGACTACCAGTATCCAATAAAAGTTAGTGGGGAATCTTCCCATAAGCTAGACTCTAGAAATTCTATGACAATGAAGGAAGTATTATTTGTACCAGGACTAAAGAAGAACCTTCTCTCCATATCTGCATTAGATGCAAAAGGCATGAGGGTTGCATTTATAGATGGCCAAGTTATCATGTGGCCAAAGGGAAAGACTATTGATGATGCAGTAGTGATTGGGGAACAAGAAGAAGGTCTATACAAATTGAAGGGCCATCCAGAATAAGCTTTATTCCATGACACAGTAGATCCAAATGAGCTTTGGCATAGAAGGCTTGAACATGTGCATTATAGAGCACTACCACTTGCAAGCAAAGCTGTTGAAGGTCTTCCAGAAATTCAAGCAAAACATGATGGGGTCTGCAAAGGATGTGCGAAAGGAAATAACACAAATAAGACATTTACAAGTAGCGAGAGAAAATCAAAAGGAATCTTGGAAATAATCCACTCTGATGTGTGTGGTCCAATGTCATCAATTTCACTAAGAGGGTATGTATACTACGTTTCTTTCATTGATTATTTTTGTAGGAAGACATGGATTTACTTCATGAAGAACAAATATGAAGTATTCAACAAGTTCAAGGAATTCAAAGCCTTGATTGAGAACCACACTGAAAAGAAGATCAAGACCTTTTGATCAGATAATGGCAGAGAAATCAATTCAAATGAATTCAAAGAGTTATGCAAAGAATCATGGATTAAGAGGGATTTGTCCACTCCATACAATCCAAAACAGAATGGGATTGCAGAAAGGAAGAATAGAACTATCATGGAAGATGCATGAGCAATGCTTCATGATCAAGATCTTCCTATGCATCTATGGGCAGAAGCTGACAGAACAGCGATGTATGTACATAAACGTACTACACATAGAGTACTCCAGAACATGACTTTTGAAGAAGTCTTATCTGACAAGAAACCAGAAGTCAGCCATATCATAATATTCAATTATCATGTATACATTCACATTCCAAAAGAGAAGAGAACAAAATTAGATCCTTCAGGAAAGAAGGGCACATTTGTGGGATACTCTGAAAACTCGAAGGCTTACAGAATATACTTCCCAGGATTCAAGAAGATCGACATCAGTAGGGATGTGACATTTGACGAAGACACAACTTACAACAAATCCAAAAAGAAACCCGTTGAAGTTCCTAAAGAGGCGGAAGCACCCAAAATTCATGAGACAACCATGAAGGAAGAAGTTCAAGAAGAAGATCGAGAATTTGAAGAACCACAAGAACCTATAGATCCACCTTAGGAGAAGAATCCTCACAAGAGGAAACCTGCTTGGGTACGACAAGCTATCCAAGTTGCAGAAAGATATGGGCCTCCAAAAGAGAATCACAGAGAAAGAAAGAGGACCAGATCCTGCTCCGTGTATGTAGCATTATTATGTGATTTCATCGATAAAGAACCTTCCAATTATGAAGAAGCGGCAGAATGGAAAGAATGGAAGGATTCTATGATCGAAGAGTATCAATCGATCATGAAGAATGATGTTTGGGATGTTGTCCCAAGACTAGAAGGGACGTTAGTTGTAACTTCCAAATGGATCTACAAGATCAATCATGTTGCAGATGGTAGCATTGAAAAATATAAAGCAAGATTTGTTCCTCGTGGTTTCTCCCAGAAAGAAGGAATAGATTATGAAGAAAATTTTGCACCTATACCTAGATACACTTCTATCATATCAGTACTTTCCCTAGCTGTGGTGATGAAATGAAAGATACACCAGATGGATGTCAAGACTACTTTCTTGAATGGTGTAGTAGAAGAAGAAGTCTATGTGGAACAACCACTTGGTTTTGAGACACATAACAGGGAATCTCATGTATATAGATTGAATAAAGCCCTGTATGGTTTGAAACAGGTAGGAGAATTGATATCTTTCTATCTAGTTTGGGCTTTACTAAGAGTAAAGTAGGTTCCAACCTTCACTACAAGGTTGAAGATGGCAACCTAGTGATGCTCCTACTGCATGTAGATGATCTGTTTGTAATAGGTATGGACGGGTTGATTGCTGATAGGAAGAGGAAGCTTGCTATCGAGTTTAAAATGAAGGACTTGGGTATGATGCATTATTTTCTAGGCATGGAGGTGTGGTAGAATGCAGATGGAATTTCCCTAGGACAAGGGAAATATACAATAGATATCTTGAAGAGGTTTGGGATGATGGGCTGCAAGGCTATGGACACACCTATGGAATCGACCCTGAAGCTATTGAGTGATGCCTCATCAGAGACGGTTGATGCTACGATGTATCTCCAGATGATTGGGTCCTTGATGTACCTGGCGAATAGGAGACCAGATATTTACTTTGCTGTGAACACCTTGAGCCAGTTCCTAATAGATATGAGACATGTTCACTTGATTGTTGCAAAGCATATTATGAGGTACCTGAAGGGTATAGTTGATTATGGGCTCAAGCATGAGGAGAGTCAAAAGATTAACCTGGAGGGTTATGTTGATTTAGATTGGGCAGGCAGTGCCATCAATAGGAAGATCACTTCAGGGTGTTGCTTCTATTATATTTTTAACATTAAGCTAGCATTATATTAGGATCTTTTACCTGAGAGAATAACAAGCACAACAATCAAACATAAGAGACAATGAACATAGTTTTTTTCCTCGGGGAAACCATAAATGGAGAAAACTCCGCAACTTCCTCAGAGATAGAATCAACACAAAATAGAAAAGCCCAAATTAGTAAGATGATCTCCCGACAGCAGTAACCTCTTTCTTCCTAGCCCCAGTGTCTTCTTCTTCCTCAGTTATGTGCTACAACTGAGTGTGAGTGAGTTTGTATCAAATAGAGAGGCTAGCTCTCTATTTATACTAATTCCCGACTTGGCTAAACCCAACTAGTTCTGACTTCACTAGGTGAGTCTAATAACCCTAGTGCCATGGAATTGCGGTGACTTTAACCCTTAGACAATAGGAGGGTTACCCATAATGACTTGACATGACTTGTTTACATTATAGATCCTCGCGATCAGAACATTGGGGCATGACATGAATCAATTACATTATAGACACATCCTGAAATAAACATCGGGGTACAAGACATAAGATACATAGGTGAATACATTCCGAAGTTACAAATACATCAACACTCCCTCTTAACTAGGAAGGTATTCTTTCGACACAATTTTCAAAACTGGTCTTCTTCTCTGTATCGACTTGATCATCTCGCCATATTCATGTTCAAGTCTTCTTTGTCTTCAAGCCTTCTCCATCTTCGTCTTCTTCGTCTTCATCATCTTCTTCATCTTCTTTGTCTGCAAGTCTTCTTCTAAGTCATCTTCTTCTTCAAGTCTTCTTCATCTCGAGATATGGATCATCACGACTAATGGTTCATCATTGTTGGATCATCATCACATCTAGATCATCACTTGATCTGGATCATCATCAAGTATGGATTATCATCACATCTAGATCATCACTTGATCTAGATCATCATAAAGTCTGGATAATCATCAAGTATGGATCATCATCACATGCTATCTTGATTCTTCTCATCACAGGAATTTCTACAGATCCATCCCTATAGGCCTACCCTTCATGTAGGTCTTCATCAGTGCTTATATCTGACACTTAAGTCAGAATGGCCCACGCATCTCTTACATCTGACTTCATCTTGTGAGAAAGGCATGCCCAGCACTCACATCTGACCACATATTGTCAGAAAGGCCTAGCACTCACATCTGACCATGTGTAAACACATTGCGCCAGAATGGATCATCACTTACATTCAACCTCATCTTGTCGAAAAGGCTCTGCACTTACATCCGACCCCATATTATTAGAAAGGCACAACACTCACATATTACCATGTGTAAACAAATCATGCCAGAATGGATCAACACTTATATCCGACCTCATCCTATCAGAAAGGCTCTTCACTTACATTTGACCATGTGTAAACACATCGCATCGAAAGGGCTCTCAGTCCCAGACTGAGGATTCCTAGTAACTGACCAGGTGCCTCCATTCTCATAGAGAATGGCATCAACCCTTATATCTGATCAAGTGGGACACGTCCCTCAATCACATCAGAATGGCAATGCGCTCACATCTGATCATGTAAGACTACATCCTATAGTCATATCAGAATGGACCTCAGTCCTAGACTGAGTATTCTTGGTAACTGACCAGGTGCCTCCATTCCAAGAATGACATTAAGCCCTTACATTTGATCATGTGGGAACCAATCCTTCAGTCATATCAGAATGGCTCAGCACTCACATCTAACATGGAAGGAACCTAAATCCTCTCACCATGACAGAATGGCTCAGCCCTTACATCTAACCATGGAAGGAGCTTAATCCCCTCCCATGTCATAATGGCTCTAGGTCTCATCATTTCCCTTTGGAGGGAACCTCAATCTGGAGAACACCAAGTTTCTCCCTGAAGTACTCAAACTTCACTCTATCTAATGGCTTCATCAATACATCAGCTATCTGTTTTTTCGTCGCAACACATTGGAGCTTCACTGCCCCTCTTTGCACCATATCCCTGATATAGTGATACTTGATCTCAATATGCTTCGACTTGTCATGGAACACATGGTTCTCTAACAATGTCACACAACTCTAATTATCGCAATATATACAAGTATCATCCATCTGGAGATCAAATAAATTATACAGTAGCTTCCTCAGCCATACTGCCAAACAACTGGCTAAACAAGATGCAACATACTCTGCTTCAGCTGTACTCACTATCACACAGGATTGCTTCCTGCTAAACCAGGAGATCACACCTGATCCCATACTGAAGCAACATCTTGAAGTGATATTCCTATCAATGGCACTTCTTTCCCAATCTGAATCAGCATAACCCTCCAGGTTAATCTTCTGATTCACCTCGTACTTGAGCCCATACTCAACTGTACCCTTCAGGTACCTCAGAACATGCTTTGCAGCAATCAAATGAACATGTCTTAGATCTATCAGGAACTGGCTCAAGGTGTTCACAGCAAATCAAATATCTGGTACCGTGTTCATCAGGTACATCAAGGACCCAATCATCTGACGATACATCGTGGCATCAACCAATTCTGATGAAGCATCACTCAATAGCTTTAGGTTCGATGCCATAGGTGTGGTTATGGCCTTACAGTCCATCATCCTGAATCTCTTCAAAATCTCTATTTCATACTTCCCTTGTCCAAGGAAGACTCCATCCACATTCTACCACACGTTCATGCCTAAGAAATAGTGCATCATACCCAAGTCGTTCATTTCAAACTTAGTAGCAATTTTCCTCTTTGTATCAGCAATCAACCTATCCACACCTGTTACGAATAGATCATCCACATACAGCAGGGGTATCACTAGGTTGCCATCTTCAACCTTGTAGTAAAGGTTGGAATCTACTTTACTCTTGGTAAATCCCAAACTGGATAGGAAACCATCAATTCTACCGTACCATGTCCTCGGTGCCTGTTTCAAACCGTACAGGGATTTCTTCAATCTGCACACATGATACTCCCTATTATGTGTCTCAAAACCGAGTGGTTGTTCCACATACACTTACTCTTCTAATACACCATTCAAGAAAGCATTATTGACATCCATTTAGTGTATCTTCCATTTCATCACTGCAGCCATAGCAAGTACTCATCTGATGGAAGTGTATCTAGCTACAGGTGCAAAGGTTTCTTCATAATCTATTCCTTCTTTTTGAGAGAAACCACGAGCCACGAATCTTGCTTTATATTTCTCGATGCTACCATCTGCAGCATGCTCGATATTGTAGGTCCATTTGGAAGTTACAATGGACTTCCCTTCTGGTCTTGGGACAACGTACCAAACATCATTCTTCATGATCAATTGATACTCTTTGATCATAGCATCCTTCCATTCTTTCCGTTCTGTCGCTTCTTCATAGTTGGAAGGTTCTTTATCAATAATGTCACATAGTAAGGCGACGTAACTAGAGCAAGATCTAGTTCTCTTTGTTCCTCTGGGTGTTTCCTCTGAAGCTCCATATATTTCTGCACCTTGGATAATTTCATGTACCTAAGCAGGTTTCCTCTTATGAGAATTCTTCTCCAGAGGTGGATCTATAGGTTCTTGAGGTTCTTCAAATTATCGATCTTCTTCTTGAATTTCTTCATTCATGATTATGTCATGAATTCTGGGTTTTCTTGTTTCTTCAGGTTCTTCAGCCGGTTTCTTCCTGGATTTGATGTAGGTTGAATCTTTGTCAAATGTTACATCTCTCTTGATGTCAATATTCTTGAACCCTGGGAATTATATTCTGTAAGCCTTCGAGATTTCAGAGTATCCCACAAATATACCCTTCTTTCCTAAAGGATCTAACTTCGTCCTATTTTCTTTCAAAATGTGTATGTACAGAGGACAGCTGAATATTCTGAGATGGCTGAATTCTGGTTTCTTGCCAGAGAATACTTCTTTAGGAGTCTTGTTCTTGAGTACTCTGTGTGGAGTATGGTTCTGTACATACACCGTTGTTCTGGCAGCTTCTGCCCAAATATGCATAGGAAGATCTTGATCATGAAGCATTGCTCTATAGAAATTCTAAAGCCTTGATGGCATAAGGAATTTCATAAATAGGCTAAGGATCTAGGAACACAATTAAATTCACAAAGAATTGTAGAGAATTAACATAAGGAGAGAAGAAGAAGAATTAATGAACACACATTAATGAATGATCAATAAATGATAATTGATATTATTACATAGGTAATACATCCTTATAAAGGAAAAAGGAGTTGCATGAAGACAACTCAAGCTAGCTCATAAAGCAGGCTTACTAATTATGATAAACCCCATAGTTGGCTATTGTACACTTATTCAATGCATATTAGTGTTCTGCTCCATATTTAGTCTCCTTTGTGTGTAATTTGCATGTGTAATTGGCAATTTTTGTGAGTGTAATTGTTCTAACACCTAGGTTCAATTTCCACATGGTATCATAGATAAGGTTCTCAAAGTTCAAGTTCTACATGCTATCAGACCTGAGGATATCAAAGCTCTACATGATATCAGATCTTTGAGAGTTCATTAATTAATCCTCCTTTTCAGATTTGTAGGTTTGTTTTGCAGGTTCAACTTCAAATGGATTCAAGAGTATCAGTTCCTCTTCTTTCTCCATTCACAAGCTATTCAGACTAGAAACTGAAGATGATTTCATATCGAAAGAGACAAGGTCCCTATGAGATATCTATTGGAGCTGGTCAAGAGTCTTATGAAGAGCCAAGTGACTAGTTGAATGACTGTGATAGATAAATTGGAGCTATTTGTCTAGCTATCTCTCCATGCATGCACTACCTTATTGATTCTGTTGATTACCCAAAGGATATTTGGAAAACATTGGATAGAGTTTTGGAAAAGGACAATGAGGATCCTTCTAGCTATGTGGAGAGTGCCTCTAGCTCCTCAATGATTTCTCTCTCTCAAGATGTCTCGGCCTCTACAGTCTCTAATGAAGTTGATCATGAAGAAGAAGTTTCTCATATAGTTCCTGTTGCTACTACTCTCTTTGACTCGAATGCTTCCGCTTTCAATCAAGAATCAAATATTGAAGAGACATATTTTTTGGTGTCTCTTGAAGTAGAAGATCTTGATTCATCTTCTTATGATGTTGTTGATGAAAAATAAGTGACTAATGGAGCTTCTATTTCTATTGATGATTCACTCACACATTCAATGTTCTCTATTTCTTCTATCATGGATTTTTAGATCCATATGCTAGACCTCTCACACTTTGTGCATGCCTCTCTTCTTGATGGTGCGCAAACTAGTGACTTCTAGGATGTTTGCTTAGCCAAATCAAGTCCTTCTAGTGTTTTTCCACTTACCATACTTGATCCCATGTGCTTCTACAGCTCCTCCTTTGTTCTTGGCACTCATTCTCAGAGCCTTCTTGAATATTTTGAACATCACTATCTTTCCTCCTCTCATACTTATACCATAGAGGATTCTTTACCAGTATATCCCATGAGTCTATTGTTGTGCTTATTTGTGATCTCTTGGATTCTTTGGAAGCTAGATCAACCCATGGAGTCCATTCATTCATACTTTTTGATCCTATGCCTTCTCTATGTTCCTACAAGATCACTTCCACACATCCTCTCTGTGTAAATGAAGATGGAGACATTATGCATTCGCTTGGACAGTTATTTCACCTATTTGGAGCTCATTTCATCTCTAATGGTTTGAATTTCAAGTCATCTCATCATCTTGGAGCTGATTACAAGTCTTAAGATCCTTCAGTATTGCCTTCACATCATTGGATTTCAGTTGTTCTACATGGTCCTAGTTTCCATCCTGTAGCTGTCCTTGATCTAGGTGAGCAGATTTATCTTCTTCCCAAGAAGAAGATTCTTCTAGACATCAGCATTTAGTTTGGAGTAGTAGAAACACTAGAAGTTCCACATTTTTGGTATTGATTTTCGTCCTTTCTTGAGGGAGGATTTTCCCCTTGAGGTTTTGCCTCTTTCCTCATTTCTTTGCACAAGATAAATTGTAAAAGGGTGACCATAGATTTATTGCTGGGCCCTATAAACATATATATTTCTAATTAGTTTAGGGATATCATCATAAAGTTAGGCTTAAAGGGGGGTGTTGGAATATAATAGACCCACTCATAAAATAATTAATCAACATGCTCTTGCAGCTTCTATGATAGTTATATTCTTCCTTTCTGCAATCCCATTCTGTTGTGCATTATATGGAGTGGAAAACTCCCTCTTAATCCCTGAGTCTTTGCACAACTCTTTGAATTCATTTGATGTGAATTCTCCGCCATTATCTAATCGAAATGTCTTGATTTTGTTTTCAGTGTGGTTCTCGATCAATACTTTGAATTCCTTGAACTTGTTGAATACTTCATCTTTATTCTTCATGAATTAGATCCATGTCTTCCTAGAAAAATCATCAATAAAAGAAACATAGTATGGATACCCGCTTAGTGAACTGGATGACATTGGACCGCATACATTGGAATGGATGATTTCCAAGATTCCTTTTTCCTTTCTCTCACTACTTGGAAATGTCTTCTTTGTGTTCTTCCCTTTCGCACATCCTTTGCATACACCTTCATGTTTTGTCTACATTTCCAGGAGACATTCAACAACTTTTATTGCAAGAGGTAGTGCTCTGTATTGCACATGTGCAAGCCTTCTATGCCAAAGCTCATTTGGTTCTACCGAGTCATGAACCAAATCTTGTTCTGGTTGGCCCTTCAATTTGTATATTCCTCCTTATTGTTCTCCAATCACTACTGCATCATCAAAAGACTTTCCTTTTGGCCACATGAGGTTCTTCTTTAGTCTAGGTACAAATAATACATCTTTCATCTTGATAGACTTTCCAGAGTCTAGCTTATAGGAGGATTCCCCACTACCTTTTATTGGATACTGGTAGTCATCTCCAAGTTTCACCTTGTGAGGTGATTCATGTTCAGATAATTTCACAAAGGATTCCTTGAATCCTGTCATGTGCTTGGAAGCACCACTGTCTATAAGCCAATCATTACTGCCATGTGTGATAGTTCCCGTGAGAGAAGAAATCAGAACATATTCTTGATCACTTGAAGAATCATCACTGTCTTGTCTATTTCTCTTTGTAGAAGGTTCATCATCCTCTGTTGCATGAGCATGATGTCTTCTCTTGTTTCCCTTCTTCTTGTGAGAGCTACTTTTGTTCTTAAGACAATCTCTAGCAAAGTGTCCTCTTTCATCACATGTATAGAAAATGAAATTAGACTTATCTCTAGGATTTCTAAATTTATTCCTTTGATTAGAGTACTTACTTCTATAATGGTTGGATTTGGTTTTCTTGGATTGTACTATGAGAGCTTGATATTCACTTCCCATCTTCTCTTCTCGAGCTACTATCCAAGATTCTTCTTGAGAACATTCTTCCCATAGTCTGCTGAACTTGACTAACTTCTTTTTGGCATATATCCCTTGAATGAAAGAGTCCCATGTCCTAGGGAGACCATTAAAGGTGGTCATCACAATATCTGCATGCCACCTCTTTATCTACTGCTTCCAATTGTTCCTTGATCTGAGAAACCCTTGTAAAGTAAGACTGGATGGTTTTTGCATTTTGCATCTTCACATTCTTCAATTGGTTCCTCAAGGTCATCTTCTGGTTTATGTTCTTTCCTTCAAACAATTTAGTTAGGGCATCAAACATAGCTTTACATGTCTTGAGGGAGGACACCTATGGTATGAGGTGATCCTTGATTGAATAAGCAATGATCCTCTTTGTCATAACCAATTTATTCTTGTGTAAGGCCTTAGCCTCATATCCCTCTGGAACTGGAACCTCCTCATTGATGTAGGAGTCCAACTCATTCTCTTCCAGGACTAGGGAGATCCTATACTTCTAGGCTCGGAAGTTATCATCTCTCTCAAGCTTTTCATCAAGCTTGGTATGATGAGACATCTTAACTAAGAACCTCAAATGGAAATACAAAAGATTTAGATCTTACCAGGTCAAGATGTCGGATCTGGATTTGGAGTTGAAATCTTGAAATGCTGGTTTAGGAGTAGATTAGGGTTTTTCTTTTCCAAAGTTCTATCCAACCAAATGCTTTGAATTTGATCCCTAAATTCAATTTTGGGGAGGAGATCAATCCAGTCCTAGGCTCAATGAAAAATTCCACTTCTGTGGAAAGCCCTAGTTTTCGGCAGCAGTATCGGGTCCAAAATAGAAAAACCTCAGAATTGGATTCTGCTTCAACAGAAAGATGCGCCCTAAGGAGGAGAGTTAATCCAACCTTATTTTGCTGAAAATTTGTGGAGGAAGATCCACAAAGAAGGAATCCCTAGTTCCCACAGCTGCATAGTGTCTTCTTCTCAGTTTAGCTCTGATACCATGTTAGATTTTTAACATTAAGCTAGCATTATATTAGGATATTTTAACTGAGAGAATAACAAACACAACAATAAAACACAAGAGACAATGAACACAGTTTTTTTCCTCGGGGAACCCATAAATGGAGAAAACCCCACAACTTCCTCAGAAATAGAATCAGCACCAAATAGAAAATCCCAAACCAGTAAGATGATATCCTAACAATAGTAACCTCTTTCTTCCTAGCCACAATGTCTTCTTCTTCCTCAGCTATGAACTACAACTGAGTGTGTATCAAATAGAGAGGCTAGATCTCTATTTATACTAATTCCCGACTTGACTAAACCCAACTAGGGCTGACTTCACTAGGTGAGTCTAATAACCCTAGTGCCCCAGAACTGCCGGGACTTTAACCCTTAGACAATAGGAGGGTTACCCACAATAACTTGACATGACTTGTTTACATTATAGATCCTCCCGATCAGAACATCGGGTCATGACATGACTCAATTACAATACAGACACATCCCGGAATAAACATTAGGGTACAAGACATAAGATACATAGGTGAATACATTTTGAAGTTACAAATGTTCGAGACATTTACCACCATACACACTCTTTTTGGTCAAATTGGCCTAGTTAAACCACTATCCCAAGTATTATTGACATTAATTGACATCAGTGGAGCATTAAATGTCATCATCTATTCTCACCCATGCCTACCTTCAGTCAAGGAGGCTAACTTATCCTTCTCCTACATTCAGGGAGGCTAACTAGAGCACTCTGGGGGTGATCTGAGTTATATTAATGCTAATAACTGCTAACTGGTGTTGCAATCAGTTAAACAGGTCAGTTAAGGTGCCTCCTCTCATTAAATATATTATTTAATGATTATTTAATGAACTGGAGTCAACAGGGACGCCTCCACCAACTTCTGATGTGTAGTTCAACTTCAGTTAACCTCATTGAGGTTCATTGGAGTCAATGTAGTGCTACCTCTTGATGGTTGGTGAGATGTGACATGTGTCTAATCTCTTTCAGTTGAGACTCAGTCATTTATTGCACTCTGACTTCAGTTAGGGTTAGTTGAGTCAATTAGGGTTTTGATCAGTGGTTAACTGAGTGTGAACCATGGCTTACAGTCATTTAAGCTAGACTCACTCATTCAATTCGAATGACCTCCTAATGAATTCGAATTTTCTCTTCATTCATGCTTGTAGCATGACATTGTAATTGTCATTATTCATTGTTTATTGAATATACAGAGAGGAAACCATTCTGGTTCCGATTAACACCATTTCTGAGTTATTTGTTGATTATTTCTTGATGAGATTGATTATTTGTTCCTAGATCAATGTGCAAGATTAATATGATATCAAATATTACAGTGGGATGAATCTCTATCTCTCAAAAACAATCTTTTTGACATATTTCTGCATGAAAATTGAACAATAGCTCAAAAATCCAGCACTGCACTAGAAGCCAAGGCTTACCACTTAATACCCCAAGTAAAGAACTTGTTGATCAAGCTTGATTGATTGACTATGTTGGGTGTGATGAAAGCCTAAAATGTGCAGGTTGTATGAATTTAAGGTGCCCCTTTTGTTTTGATTTGCAGGTTTTAACAGGTACAACTTTGAATGGACTCATCAATCCCTCTTCTCACCCCATTCACAAGCTATTCGAAATGGAAGTTGAAGATGACTGCATCTCTGAAGAGAAGAGGTCTCTATGAGGTGTATATTGGACTTGGAAAAGAGTCTTATGAGAATGATAATGACTAGCTAAATTATAGTGATAGAGATTTTGTAGCAATATGTTTGGCCCTTTCTCCTAGCTTGCGCTACCTTATTGGTTCTGCTGAATACCTAAAGGATCTCTGGACAAAATTGGACAGAACCTTTGGCAAGCACAATGAGGATCATAATAGCACTTTGGAGATAAAATCCAGCACCACAACAGATCTTTACTCAAAATTCTTAGCCTCTACTCTCTCTGATGAAGTTGTTCAAGATGAAGATGAAGCATAATCTTCTACACATTCAATTCGAATTGAAGAAAGTCTCCATGCAGTGACTCCTTCTACTGATGCTCCAGAAGTTCATGAGCTCTCTGATATATCATATCCTCATATTTCTAAAATAGAATAATACATTTTAATCTCTTATATTGAATAAAAATACTGCTGCACTTCCATGCAAACATTCATCGGTGATTTTCCTTTGAATTCTGTGCAAAATTTACCAGTAATTGCTTCCGAAAGTAAAGAGAAATTTGAATTTTCTTCCTCTAATGTTGCTGCTGGTGTGCAAATATGTAAAAAATTGGATATTTTGGAATAAATATTAAATTATAAGAGTGACACATTCGCTCCCCATGATCTATATCTTCCAGCAAAATCCTGCAGGATTGCATGCACCAAAATTCAGAAATTTGAAGAAAAAGACAATTGTGCATCCACTGTCTCGGTTGACCATAATTTTGGATCTGATATGAAAATTAATGGATATGATATGATATTATTTGGATATTATCTTATATTTATTCATTCAAAATTTCAGGCTCATAAACCTTCAGTACTGCTTGTAGCTGTTCTCATCAACGGTGTGAAGAAACAAGTACCACAAGTCTCCTTCGAAATTGCTTTTGTGGATTTGATTTGATTTCACAGTTTTGGATCTGTTGTGAACTTATTTAGATATTATTTACTTTCTGATATGATATTATTTGGTTCATATTTTGAAATCCAAGAGCTTTCAGCCATGCTTGTAGCTTCTCTCACCAATTCCGATGTGAAAAATCATGTACCGCACTTTCTCTTCAAAACCGCTGATGGGGATTTGGTGTTAGTTTCCTCATATGAGGTTGCTGATATTTTATTATGTGATTCATTAGCTATTTCAGAAGCTATATCATATTATGGAGCTCAAGCATTCTCTCTCCATAGTCCCAGGGCTTCTCTACCTTTGGTCACATGCTCATCTCCTCACAAAACTAGTAAAGAGGAAGACATTCTGCATCCGCTTGCACACTTGCTCCTAATATTTGGGGCTGATTTTACCACTCATGGTTTGTTGTTCAAGGCTGAAACATATCAGTTTTTTGAGTGTTCCACACATGGTTCAAATCCTCAAGAAACTTTTCTCTCTCTTCATATGATTTTAGCTGCTCTACATGGGTCTAGTTTTCACCGTGCATCTGTTTATATTTTTGATTCAGTTGAGTGCATTGTTCTTCTTCCAAAGTGGAAGATTCCTCCAAACATATTCATTTAGTTTGGATTCAAAGGTTCACATGCACAGTCTCAAGATACCGCTGCATAGAAGAACCAATTCGTGATTTACTGCTTAGTTTGAGGGGGGGTATTTTTCCCATGAGGTTTTCCCCGTTTCCTTGGTTATATTAAGCAGTTACTTTATTGTATAGGGTGACCTATGGCCTTTGTTTCCGGGGCCCTAGCATTTTTATGCATTTGTGTTTTCTAACTCCTCCTGATTATATCTTAAGGGGGGTGTTGGAGACATTTACCACCATACACACTCTTTTTGGTCAAATTGGCCTAGTTAAACCAATATCCTAAGTATTATTGACACTAATTGACATCAGTGGAGCATTAAATGTCATCATCTAGTCTCACACATGCCTACCTTCAGTTAAGGAGGCTAACTTAGCCTTCTCCTACATTCATGGAGGCTAACTGAAGCACTCCAGGGGCAATCTGAGTGATATTAATGCACCTAATTGCTAACTGGTGGCTACAATCAATTAAATAGGTCAGTTAAAGTGCCTCATCTCATTAAATATATTATTTAATGATTATTTAATGAACTGGAGTCAACAGGGGTGCCTCCACCAACTTCTGATGTGCAGTTCAACTTCAGTTAACCTCATCGGGGTTCATTGCAGTCAGTGTAGCACTACCTCTTGATGGTTGGTGAGCTATGACATGTGTCTAATCTCTTTCAGTTGAGACTCAGTCATTTATTGCACTTCGACTTTAGTTAGGGTTAGTTGAGTCAATTAGGGTTTTGATTAGTGGTTAACTGAGTGTGAACCATGGCTTATAGTCAGTTAATATAGACTCACTCATTCAATTCGAATGACCTTCTAAGGAATTCGAATTGTCTCTTCATTCATGCTTGTAGCATGACATTGTAATTGTCATTATTAATTGTTTATTGAATATATAGAGAGGAAACCATTCTGGTTTCGATTAACACCATTTCTGAGTTATTTGTTGATTATTTTTTGATGAGATTGATTATTTGTTCCTAGATCAATGTGCAAGATTAATAATAAATACATCAACATCTTTAGTATGGGATCACGTGTGATATCTTGGTTTAGCAGGAAGCAATCCTGTGTGGCACTGAGTACAGCTAAAGCAGAGTATGTCGTAGCTTGTTTATCTAGTTGTGAGGTAGTATGGCTAAGGAAGCTACTATCTAGTTTATTTGATCTCCAGTTGGATTCTACTTGTATACATTGTGACAACCAGAGTTGTTTGAAGTTTTCAGAGAACCCGTTGTTCCATGACAAGTCAAAGCATATCAAGATCAAGTATCACTATATTAGGTATATGGTACAGAGGGGAGTAGTGAAGCTCCAGTATGTTACGACGGATGAACAGATAGCAGATGTGTTGTTGAAGCCATTGGCCAAATTAAAGTTTGAGTACTTCAGGGAGAAGCTTGGTGGTCTCTAGATCGAGGTCCCTTCCAAGGGGAAGTGATGAGTCCTTGAGCCATTCTGATATGGTAAGAGGATTGGTTCCTTCCATGGTCAGATGTAAGGACCGAGCCATTTTGTCATGGTGAGAGGATTGGTTCCTTCCATGTCAAATATGAGTGCTGAGCCATTCTGATATGACTGTAGGATTGGTTCCTACATGATCAGATATAAGGGATATTTCCATTCTTAGAATGGAGGTTCCTGGTCAGTTACCAGGAATACTTGGTCGAGGACTAAGGGCCATTCTGATATGACTGTGTGATGTGTTCTCAAATGATCAGATGTGAGTGCATGGCCATTTTGATGTGATTGAGGGATGTGTTCCCACTTGATCAGATATAAGGGCTGATTCCATTCTCTTGGAGAATGGAGGCACCTGGTCAGTTACCAGGAATCCTCAACCTAGGGTTGAGAGCCTTTCCATCATGGTTGCAGGATGTGTTCCTGCATGGGTGGATGTAAGTGCAGAGCCTTTCCATCATGGTTGTAGGATGTGTTCCCGCATGGGTGGATGTAAGTGCAGAGCCTTTCCATCATGGTTGTAGGATGTGTTCCTACAAGGGTGAATGTAAGTGCATATCCTTTCCATCATGGTTGCAGGATGTGTTCTCGCATGGGTGGATGTAAGTGCAGAGCCTTTCCATCATGGTTGTAGGATGTGTTCCTGCATGGGTGGATGTAAGTGCAGAGCCCTTCCAGCATGGTTGCAGGATGTGTTCCCGCATGGTTGGATGTAAGTGCAGATTATTTTTAGAATGGTTGCAGGATGTGTTCCTGCATGGCTAAATATAAGTGTTGGGCCTTTCTGATGTGATTATAGGATTGGTTCCTACATGATCAGATGTGAGTGCTGGACGTGCCTTTCTAACATGGTTTGGATGTGTTCCTCTGATGGTTAGATGTAAGTGTTGGGCAGGCCATTCTGACTTGGTGTCAGATTTAAGCGCTGAATAAGACTTACATGGAGGCTAGGCCTATAGCCAGCATGAAAAAGGGTTTGCTCTGTAGAACTTCCTATGATGAGAAGAATCATGAGATAGCACCCATGATGATGATCCAGTAGTAATGATCCAGATCGAGTGATGATCCAGAGATGATGTTCCAGTGATGATCCAGATCCAGTGATGATCCAGATCTAGTGATGATCTAGATCGAGTAATGATCTAGATCCAGTGATGATGATCCAGATCCAATGATGATCCAGATCTGAAGATGAAGATGACTTGAAGATGAAGATGACCTGAAGATGAAGATGACTTGAAGATGAATATGACTTGAATATGCTGATGACGAGATGATCCAGAGAAGAACACCAGTGAGGAAAATTGTGTCAAGAGAATACCTTCCTAGTTAAGAGGGAGTGTTGATGAAATTGTAACTTCAGAATGTATTCACTTGTATTTCTTATGTATTGTAACCCATTGTTTATTTCGGGATGTACTTGAGTCATGTCATGCCCCGATGTTCCTATTAGGAGGTTCTACAATGTAAACAAGTCATTGTGGGTAACCCTCCTATTGATCAAGGGTTAAAGTCCCCGTAGTTCTGGGGCACTAGGGTTATTAGACTCACCTAGTGAAGTTGGCCCTAGTTGGGTTTAATCAAGTCAATAATTAGTATAAATAGAGAGCTAGCCTCTCTATTTATCACACACTCACTTACACTCAGTTGTAGCTCATAGCTAAGGAAGAGAAAGACACTGGGGCAAGGAAGAAAGAGGTTACTGCTGTCAAGAGATCATCTTACTATTTTGGGGTTTTACTTTTGGTGTTGATTCTATATCTGAGGAAGTTGCGGGGTTTTCTCCATTTATGGTTTCCCCGAGGAAAAACACTGTGTTCATTGTATCTTGTGTTTGGTTGATGTGCTTATTGTTCTATCAGTTAAAGATCCTAATGTTATGCTAGCTTAATGTTAAAAATATAACAAGAAGATACAGGGAAATGGATCAATCCTCCCACCAATTTAATTGGGTTATATTATAATGTGTCATTTTCCAAATATATCCATGAAATCCTCTTCAAATTTAGGCATTTCCCTTGCCTCTAATCATGTTAGAGGGGTACTATGGTTTCTACTTAATAAAATTAGGGTGCTTCCATCAATTTCCTGATATGGGGCCTCTCCTAAGCCACAATACTCTTCAAACTAGGATATTCCTATAATCCCTAAACATAATGTGTAATTTCTTATAGCGAATAAATGATAGCAAGAAAATTGGGTTTGAGTGTCCTTCAAATCTTATGCATGGAAACACTTTGTGAAATCCTGTGGATATGACATGGATTTTGCATTGGGTCAACTGTTGTGTTAAGTTCATGTTTGAGTACTTTCTACCAGGAATTTGGGAAATTTTTACCAGGAACTTGGGACGTTGGTCAGTGAGGTGTTGGGGCATTACTCACTAGGGGATTTACAATCTCTTATTAATTGCCTCTATATAGAATACTTTCCAACCAATTAACATTATATTGCCAACTAATTCGAATCAATTAGGTGCAATCAAATGAAATATTTTTAAAAAATGACAAGTTGTAAGTAGGTTTTGTTTATGATCTGTGGTTTTGGATTCTTGGTTCCATAGATCTGGTTGCTTGGAATATGCAACTCAAAATATGATTTCTTATATTAGGGTTAGGGTACTCACCGATTTGGGGGGAATTGTGTCCTCTACGTGACCTCTATAAACCCTCCTCTGTGACCTCTCCTATACAACCCCTATATTATGTATCATCTCCTCTATGGCCCCTCTCCTCTGTGACTCCTCTCCTCTACGACCCCTCTCCTCTTTGTGACCCCTGTCATTTGTATCATCTCCTATATGGCCCCTCTCCTATGTGGCCCCTCTCCTCTATGACCCTTCTCCTTTGCGTAGTCGGGCTTCAACCCCTGATCCAACTTTGGGCTTCGAGTGTGTAGGTGATCAACAATTGCAAACTGTGAAAGCGCGAGAGGGAAGGAAGAATGAATTTCACATAGAGGTGGTCCTAAGGCCCAAATAATATTTATTTTGGTTCTAGGGAAAATGATATATGGTACAAAGTTATATTTATCCCAAGTTTTTATAATATTATAATGTTAATGGATTGACATCAATTTGAAAAGACCTTAAGTTAATGTGTACAACACCAAACCCTTGAGTTAAAAAAATCACTTTCACCATTATATTTCTAAATTAGACCCCATTCTTCTTCAAATAGAGGATCCTAGATCAATTCATGTTAGTAAACTATTGCAATAAGAGTACTATCTGAGGTGATATATCCTTAGTGAGCAATATTAGATTGTATTTAAGCTAAGTTATGCTCTCGATCCCAAATTAGTTGCTACACATTTAGTATTAAGGTACAAATATGACCCTAATATGAACCAGATATGTGATAATAAGCCCCATATTAGACAACCAAGGTGATAGGAAACATATCGTCATCATCATAATCATCATCAATCTTGACTTAGTGAACAATGAAGGGAATTTAACCCTTTACAAATTAATGATAAGAAAAAATTTCTAAAATTGTATAAATAGGGCACCATAATTGTATTGATAAAGGAATTTAGAATAGAGACCTTGTATCAAATGTATTATAACGATACGATAACATATTTAGTGGATATACATGGTATCTTCATGGAAATCACTATTAGTAACGTAAAAGTGGACAATTGGACTAGTCATCGATTACCATATGACAAGTTGGGCCTATGATTTACAAAGGATGGAAATGAAGGAAATTAAACTTTGCATGACTTGAAGATCTCCATGCTCAAAGTAAAAATGATGTAAAACTCAACATACCAGAATTGTGGTTCATACTAAATAAGAAAAAGATATATAGCCAGTCAAAAGGAAAATAGAAAGGGAAAAACCATACTTGCCAACAAACATGATATGACCCTATTAGATGAATATGAATATGACCATGAAAATGGAAATTAAATGTTTATATTTTCTTGAAAACCCCTTGAAGGAGAGAAAAGAAAAATCATATGAAGGATTTTGGAATATCTTGATGATTTTAAACTTGTTTTCCTTTTTTTCTAATATGATTTCTTATCTATATTTCACTTTGATGATGGAAAAAATAAAGGTGAAGACACTTCCACTATTTTTACCATTTATTTAACACTTGTAGAAATTGTAGAGAGATTAGGATTTATTAAATGATAATTGGATATGATGATGAACATGAAGATGATGAACATGATGATGAGGAGGAGGAGGATGAACATCATGATGAGGATGATGATGGCTATGATGGTAGGGTTGATCATGACGATGATGATGGTGATGATGATGACAATGGTGATGATGAGGAGGATGAGGATGAGGATGACAATGATGTCGATGATGATGATGAGGATGATGGCAATGATAATGGTTATGGTGGTGGTGTTGATGGTGGTGATGATGGTGATAATGATGGAAATGATGATGATGATGATGCTAGCCATGAGGACAATGAGGATGAATATGATGATGATTATGATGAGGACGAGGATGAAGATGTTGATGTCAATAATTAGGATGATGGTGATGATGGTGATGGTGATGATGATGGAGATGATTATGATGATGATGATGATGATGAAGACGATGGAGACATCGATGATGATGATGAGGATGATGGTGATGATGATGGTGATGATGATGATGATGGTGATGATGATGGCGATGATGATGATGATGATGATGATAGCTATGATGAGGATGAGGATGAAGATGATGATGTTGATTATGATGAGGATGAGGATGAAGATGTCGATGATGATGATAATGAGGATGATGGCAATGATGATTATGATGAGGATGACGTTTAATATGTTGATGATGATGAGGAGGATGATGATGGAAATGATGATGATGATTATGATGACGATGATGATGATGATGATGATGACGATGATGATTTCAATGATGATGATGATGATGATGATGATGATGTCCATGATGATGATGATGATTCTAATGATGATGATAATAGTGATGATGTTGATGATCACAAGTTAATGATGACGATGATAATGATATGTTGATGATGATGATGATGATGATCATAATGATGGTGATGATGGTTATGATGATGATGATGATGATGATGGAAATGATGATGATGATGCTAATGATGATGATGATGATGATTATGATGAGGCTGAAGATGAATATGTCGATGATGATGAGGATGATGGCGATGATGATGATGGCGATGATGATGATGGTGATGATGATGGCGATGATGATGATGATGATGATGATGATGGAGATGATGATGATGATGATGATGATGATGACGATGATGATGATGAATATGGAGATGATGGAAATGATGATTATTCTAACCATGATCACTACATCAAATCCTATAATTAGTGTCCCATTTAGCGTCCCTTTTTAGTGTAAATTTATTTTGCATTAAGTGGTCAAACTAAACGCTAAATGGGACATGTCATGGACAAAACTTAAAGCATCTCAAAAAAATATTTTGTTGCTTCCTATATAGCATCCTTTATGACATCCAAAATAGCGTCTATTTTTTTCTTCCAAAATAGTGTCCAACTTTGCTTCCTAAACAACGCCGAGGTTTGTTTCCTAAATAACGTCATGTTTTTCTTCCTAGGGAGTGTCCTCTTTTGCATCTTATATGAAATCCCCATTAGCACCATATTTGCATCCTTAATAGCACCATGTTAGCATCCAAATTAGCATCCAATATTGCATCCATTTTTTCTACCACATTAGCATCCCATTTTGCACCATTTTTTACTTCCAAATATGTGTCGTTTTTCGCTTCCAAATTTGCACCAATTTTTTCTTCCTTTTTTGCATCTTGTTTTGCTACCAAAATGACACCAAATATTTCTTCTATTGTCGCACCATATTTTGCTTCCTATGTAGCGCCATGTTTTGCATCCAAAGTAACATATTATTTTTCCAGCATATCAACGCCATGTTTGGCTTCATCATAATTAGCACCACATGTTGCATCCTTTTTAATTCCTATTTTCACATCTTATTTTGCTACCATATCAACACCATGTTTTCCTTCATCATTAGCACCACGTGTTGCATCCTTTTTAATGCTTAGTTTTGCATCTCTCATTTTTTGGTCACTAGTTTAGTCATTTTTAGTAGTTTTATATAACGTCGAGGTTTGCTTCCTAAATAACGTCATGTTTTTATTCCTAGCGAGTGTCTGCTTTTGCATCTTATATGACATCCCCATTAGTGCCATATTTGCATCCTTAATAGCACCATGTTAGAATCCAAATTAGCATCCAATATTGCATCCATTTTTTCTACCACATTAGCATCCCATTTTGCACCATGTTTTACTTCCAAATATGTGCCATTTTTCGCTTCCAAATTTGCACCAGTTTTTGCTTCCTTTTTTGCATCTTGTTTTGCTACCAAAATGATGCCAAATATTTCTTCTATTGTTGCACCATATTTTGCTTCCTATGTAGCACCATGTTTTGCATCCAAAGTAACATCTTATTTTTCTAGCATATCAACACCATGTTTGGCTTCATCATAATTAGGGCCACATGTTGCAACCTTTTTAATTCCTATTTTCACGTTTTATTTTGATACCATATCAACAACATGTTTTCCTTCACCATTAGAACCACGTGTTGCATCCTTTTTAATTCCTAGTTTTGCATCTCTCATTTTTTGGTCACTAATTTAGTCGTTATTAGTAGTTTTATATACAAATTTTGGTCATTTTGTTTGGTCACTTATCTCTTATTTTTTTCTTACTAATTTAGTTATTTTAACTGATATTATAATATCATTAGGGAATGGAGGAATCAAACTACCAAACTCCTACTTGTAAGGCAGGCGCTCTTCCATTGAGCTAGAACCCTTTAAGAATTTGAGAACCTAACTTAAATAGTCCTCTATAATGATAAAAAGGATCAATGCACAAATTTGAGTATCTAATGGTTGGAAAAGGATGATATATTGTATAATTTCACAATATATGACCAAACAGGTTATGAAATACATAAACCTTTTCTATGAATTTTGAACAAAAATCAAGAAATTGGCTCAATGGGATTGCAAAAATCACTATTCCCTAGAAACCATAACTGTATCACTATATGAGACCTATCAACAAAAATTATCTTAGTGTGGATGCCAAGGGTATAGTATATAAGCATGATCATCCTAGAGCCATGTATAAGGGGAGCAATAAGGAGAATCAAAAGAGGATGATCAACCCAATAGTTGGTGATTCACATGGATCCTATCCACCATGGGATGAGAAAATTTCCTTCTTCCATCAAGCTAATGAATATCCATAAGGCCAAATGGTTAGGATATATTGTCATTCCAATTCATAATGTTTATTCGCTTCCCAAGGTGATGTTGCAATGCTTGCATTGGGATATCTACATGATCCCCAACAACATTGGATGTAAGAATATTCATGGGGCCATAGAGTATAGGATGAGGTTGTCTTTTCTCACCAATATAAAAATCGACACGAACAATCTAACTAACACACTATCTGTATGTTATAATATACTTGACACAATTTTTATGTTACAATATAGCGTGTTTTGCCATCAAAAAGTTTTTATGGGCATTTCAAACAATCATCAAGAAGTATGTCAGGTAGTATCTCTTTGAAGCAACAACACTAATCACTAATTCCTGGCAAGGAACATCCACATAGAAATAATTGGCAAAAACATTAAAATTCAGTCTAATTACATACAACTGTCCTAGGTTGTTCAGGGAACTTTTTCAGATCATTGCAGTTGTAAGCATGCCTCTGAGAATCCTAAGCAATCCAAAGAAGATTCTAAGATCATCATTTACAGGTCTAATAAAGGTTGTTTCAGGGGTGAAGAAACCCTATTCTATGGCATCCTTTTGCAACAAACAACAATACACATGTGTGTTGAATGTGTCAAATATCGTGGATGAGATATTATATAGTGCTTTCTTGGAGTATCTCAAAGCTTAGTGGATGCCTAAAAATAGAGATTTGGGGCAGTTTAAAAAGTAGTAAAAGTATTTTTGGGTGTATTCTAAACAATTTAATAATCAAAACAATACCTCATACCTATGAATAATGGATCTTAAGGTAATTTGATGAAAATCATGTTCAGGTTGTCAGTAACTATTTATAATACACCTGTATCAACTGGCTTTCCTTTCAGTAGATTTCATATCAAATTACTATGTCCATGGAATTAACAAATGGAATGGAGAGTTTAACACCTGTAGTACACCATATTAGAGGTCCTCACTTTAGGAATAAGTTTCTTCATTAAGCAGCAATTTGGTCTCTTTGTAGAAGTAGGCCTGGGCACTGAAAGGCCCTAAAGAATAAATTATGGATTAATTACAATAAGAGTTGACCATTTATTAATAACTAATATCATACTAAGAGTTAACCATTTATTAATTACAATCACCCAAAAAAAAAATCTAGCATAGATCCATCTTAAACCTGGATCGTTTAAGAAAAACGAGTTTTACAGCTGTCGAGCCCTGTCTAGGGCCTTCTCAAAGAAGTCTAGATATGTTTATGGCCTGTCCCATCCTGCTACATCCTTGCAAGGGCTAATAATCAGCCATTGAATCGACTAGGAAGTCATGAAGTCAAACAACATAGTCCTATAAGCTTCAAATAGTCAACATCCCACTCAAACTGGTCAACAACATGCTTCTCCTTAGTAAATGGCAGCCTTAGTTTTGGGGTTGGAACAGTGGTAGTAGCTCACTTGTTCAAGATAGTCATCTTCTATGGGATATGGTCATCAACTAGAAAAATTGGGAGACCTCTAAGTACCAACCTCATGCATGACTTGCAAAGCATTATGAGGCAAGGGAGTTTGTGGAGCAAAGTTCTAGGTAGGGGTATTTCACTCTCCTAGATGCAAAGTTCCTAAAGGAAAGAAACTAGACGAAAAATGAATGAAAGGTGAAAAGGGTGGGCTTCAAAATATACCTAAACAATGGGATGGGATACCATACATTTACACCAGATGATGTGCCTGAGAAGTAAAGTGTGGACTCTCTTAGTCCAAGCCCAGCCAGTATGCAACAAACTCAATCCCAATATTTGAACTACAAAGGATCATAGATTTGATAATTTTCTCCAAGAGGTGAACCTTGAATGAGATGTCTTGAAACTAGTTATGGAAATGTTGTCTCTCAAGGAGGGCATTCTAAAATAGGGTTCCATAATTTGGACTCCCAAATACGTGTTCATTATCGTGATCTCATAAGTGATTGAAATGATTTACTTCTAGATATACACAAAAATCCAACACAAATAGAAGTGAATGGTAAATTTTAATTTGACATCATCTTAGAGATTGAGATCATTACTCAATGCATGGACCTTGATTGATACTTAACAACCTTAGAATATTGGCTTAAAGCAATAACCTTTTTCTTGAAATGAGAAAAAATTGAAATTTTTCCACCAATTTCCAATTGAGATATTTTACCTTGATAAGCTACTGAGGGAATGAGCTCTCAATTCATGCAATTCCACATTGCAATAAATGAAATATATACATGTTCTACTATGTGCCATCTATTTTCCAATTTTAGCCCATCAGTATTGAGAATAATGAAAAGTATAAAATCTAACCCATAAGCTAGAGCCAAACCAAGAACTAGTTCTCCATTGAGTTATGCTTATAGCCATAATGATTACAAAATATGAAAACATGATTTCTAAAAAGCAAAAAAAATAAATGTGCCCACAAATTAACTAATGTACCTTTGAAGGCTCGCTCTTAATTTTGAACTACAATAGCTTTAATGATAATATTGGTTGATTATTCATGTAGAATTCAAAGCATATTTATGACCAATTCGTATATTAAGAATAAAATAATAAAATATCTATATTTATGTACAAATAGAGAGAGTACAATTCACAAAAACAGGTTCATCCTTACAAACCTTAACATAGTCAAAATTTGCATTGACACATAAAGCAAGATCACTAGGAAGAGTCCATGGAGTAGTTGTCCATGCTACCAGGGCTCCACCAATCAACCCATATTTCAATGGAAAAGACACCATTATTGCAGGATCTGGCACATATTACAAAAATTAAAAATTCAATTGAAGAGACTTTGTCAAAGTTATAATTTTAACCAGTTCATCATAGATATTTACTCTAGGCATAACACATACTGTAGATGTAGTAGATCAATCAATTTATTAAAAGCTATAACACACCTTGTAATTCAGTACAAATTCAAAATTTGACAGAGGAGTGGTGCATCCTGTGTTGTATTCCATTACATGTGGTGAGAGAATACATGTCAAAATTTCATAGGCCTCATGTTGAGTACATCATTTTAAAAACTTGTCTTGATTCTCCTGAAAGAGCTATAAAGAATTTCAATCAAGAAATAAATAGGGGGGATTTATAAAGATAACCACTTGGCCAACTGTGTGTGTTGCACCTAGAAATATCACATTGCTTATCATCCTTCAAGAGAATTTCACATTGCCTTTCAACCTCCCAGCAAGCCTAGCTTGAGTCACCTTGGTCATCTTTTTAACATATCTAGACGATACAACGCCTTTGTGCTTTTTTCATAGAGCGTTGATGGTTCCTGTCATAGTGGACCCATAAGCGTCATTATCTCCTTCCTGTTTCAAAAACCATAGATCGACACCTTTGTCAGTTTTTCTAGGAGCGCCGGTGGTCAGAAAATGAGAAAAAAGAAGTTTCAGGAAGCTTCCATGCGGAAGCCTCTATGGGGTTAGTTCCTATATGATTGGGAAAGGTGGCATTCACCTCCCTCATCTATAGGGATCTCATTCTATCCATTTTCCAAGTCATCTCTTGAGTTCTAGGACTATAAATGAAGCCTTCATGTTGATAGGTGGAGGAGGCCAGAAAAAGCACCCTTATGTTGGTAGTTTGAAGTCTGAATTAGAGGCAAAGTAGAGTTAGCTTATGGTTGGAGAGGTCTTCATAGTTAGAGAATATTGTATACATTCTTGTTGAGATCGAATCCATCGACATCAATGCTTTTTGCTTGTACTTATTTCTCATCCATAATTAATACAAAGACATTTCCCTTTCCTATATTTGATGCATTGATTTTAATAAGATATTATTAGATTCCTTGATCATTAATATGAATAATAAATCCATCATGATCCTCTCATATTGTTTACTTGTCTTTTAATTTGTCTTGCAGGTACTGAACCATTGGAAGCACTTTTTGGAGAAAAGACAAAGACATCCAAGGTTGAGGTATATTGTATTTCATGCTAGTTAATTTGATTGTTCAAGGGAAGGATATGTTGCTGTGTCTTTTTGTTATGTGTTTGTGATTTACTTTGCAAAGGAACAAGCAATGTCCCCACTGATTGAGAATTCCTGATAACAAAATTGATGACTCCACTGGGGATAGCAGAATCCAGTCAGATCTGGTGCAGATCAAGTTAGATCTACAAACTTCGGTAACCATTCCATCTATGAAGGTTGTTCTCTCTCCCTTTAGTATTTTAATTTAACAAGGTAAGGAATCTATCTTATGTTTCTGAGTTTTGCCTCTTTTCTGAGTAGTTTTTACCCTGTTCAGTCCAATTCAATGTTTTCTAGTTTCTCCTGCAGGCCTTTAATTTTTTCAGTATACTGTTCGAGTGAGGCCTTTCTCTTTGGTTGACAGAGTGTCTATCCCTCCTAGGGTGCTTTTCCTCTCTTTTTTAAGAGATCCAATAGCTCTTTCTTCCTCAACTAATAGAGCACCAACGATGCCTGTGTGCAGAAGGAAAGAAGCGCCGATTCATCCTAGGACAACCTAGTGTAATGCTCCTCAAAGCATCGAGGTAGGCCCTAAAACTTCCTGTCTAAGAATTTTTTGTTCAAATTTGTAAACTATCATGTTCTCTGAATATTTTAGTGTGGTTTGCTTGTGTGTATGTTGTCTAAGATTGCTAATTTTTGTGAGTCTCATTCTCTATTTGAGCTCAGATCCAAAAATTTCATTTTCTTCATTGTCATAAATGAAAGTGGAAACATAGTTTAGTTTTGGTGTTTTAGTAAAGTATCTGAAAATTTTATTTTTGAAAAGAAAACATATAGCCTATTCCTACAAGATTAGTTTCTTTTAAAGAAAATTTGCTTTGTGTGCCTCATATTTTCTAGAAAAATACAGAAAGAATCATATTATTTTTCCCCTTGTTTATGCTTGCAAAAATTTTCATTTCTATTTGCATGTCTGATTCAAAAAAATAGGTCTTTTTGACATTGTAGCAAAAGTTAGTTTTGCATGCACATTAGAGGCTTAGTTTTCTCTCTTGCATTTTCAGAAACTTTAGAGAGCTTGCTTGAAAGAGTTTTTGTGTTTGAAAGAAATTTATTTTTCATTCTTTATTGGATCTTGTTTTGATTATTAAAAATAGATTTCTTTTGGTATATTGTTGAAAAGAAAATAAAAAGGTTTCTTCCTTACCCTAGTTAGTTCTCATCGAAGTCAAAAAGTGCATTTACATTTAGATTAATTTGCATTATTGGAGATAACACCTCACAAACATTCACCTAATCGTCCAGATAAAATTAACAGTATCTTTAGGTCTAAAATTGTATAGAATTTTTACTGATAGGTTAGTGACATGTTCGGGCATCATAAAACATAGGAGTTGTCGTTATTTGTTCGCACTACAACTGAAGAATCACGCGGTTCTTCCGCGTACCATCGGTATATCGAATGAACTTTCACATACCCTTGAGGTATATAGAAAGGTACTTCACATACTTGATTGTATATCGGAAGGCCCCTTGTGAATGATTGTTCATTAGACAACACTACTACCGATTTGAGATCCCATGTACCTTGCGTATATCGGGAGACCCCACTAGAATACCCTGTCCATCTTAGAAAAACCATTTGGCCATCTTGTGTGGAGCAATACCACGAAAACAACATTCGGGGAGATTACTACGTAGATACCCTTGAGGTATATCACGAGTTGCACCTACTTGACAATCCTAGTGACAGACCGGCTATTCTGAACCCGTCCTATCACTTAAGTCTACTTGTGACCTTTAGCTCTACGTAGGTTTTGTTTGTGTTCTTTTCTCCTTTCTTGACCTAGGTTAGATAACTTTGGCCACCACCATGGCTGAGCAACTTAAGAGATGTCAATATCATAGATTGCAAGGTTTACCTCCTGACTCTCCTCCTATTGTGGAAGGACAAGAAGGGGTAAACATGGAACAACCAGCTTCTGCAAATGTTCCCATAGGAACTTCCTTAGCTAGTGAAACCATATAATATTTCACTGTTTATGCAAATAATTTGGTTTAACTTCCTCCTGCAGCCGATGATTCTATGCACTCACCATTGGAAGGTCGTGTTGATAGTCCTACTCCATCAGATTATGGCCTGGATGCTCCTTTTTGGAGGACTTCTATGGGCTAATTTCTGAATGTGGGGTTATTAGACCTTCACCAGGGAACCCTCCTTTGGGAGAAGAGGAACAGAGAAGAATTAATGCATCTCTCGATCGAGCTTGTAAATTTTCAGAGAGAGTAGAAATAATCATTCCTCCACCTATGTCTCATCATGAAGATATTTCAGCTCGTTTACCCCATTTATTAGACCCATGTTCTAATGGATATCGTTCACTCGCTCAAGTGTTAGGTCCTATTGAATAAATTCCATTTCGAGGCAATCCAGGACCAAACGAAAATTCTATAGTCTCACATACTGGCCCCATTACTAGGCCTTCCATACCAGTCATGGTTGGGGGGGAATCCACAAATCAAGTAATGTCAACAAATTCTAACACTGGGGGAAACCCCTGTCACGAGTTACGTCATCTGTTAGTGGAATTATTGCTAGTTTAGGACAATTTTCAGCTGTAGCACAACCTGCAATAGTTATTCCTCCTACCATTACCAATGTTGTAAACCCCCCATCT
Organism: Pseudotsuga menziesii; assembly: GCA_001517045.1. Taxonomy (NCBI): domain Eukaryota; kingdom Viridiplantae; phylum Streptophyta; class Pinopsida; order Pinales; family Pinaceae; genus Pseudotsuga; species Pseudotsuga menziesii. The sequence goes on along the minus strand of LPNX010746583.1, from coordinate 106,216 downwards.
AGTTCAGGACAACCCTTAGGGGTACAATCTGTTAATAATCCAACTTCTTGGGGATATACTTATCCAAGAATTCAACCATCTATGGCTAATCAAGTTTACCAACAACCACCACCAGCGGCTATTTATCCTAGAATTCCCTACCCTGGGAATGCTTTTGTACCTTGGGGATAACCAAATTGGTCCAATGTCCCATAATATGGAGGAAATTTTGTAAATACTGCTGTAGGCTATGGTGGACCACCACTTGGAGGACCACCGCAAGGATCTAGAGGACTTGGGGGACCCAGAGGTCTTGGAGGTCCTGGAGGACCTCGTGGACCATTTGGAGGACCACCACTCAGAGGCCCACCACCCACACTTCGAGGTGGTGGACCACCGCCTAGAGGACCACCACCACCACCACCACCTTCCGGAGGGCCCCTTCCCTCTGGTGGCCCACCTCCCCTTGGAAATTCTGGAAATCAACAACCTTTTCAAAAATATTTGGGGGCATCATCCATACACATCTATCAATCTACATATGGTCCTATTGGTCAGCAAATTCCATATCAGTACTACCAGTATCCACAACCAAATCAACAACTGTTATTTCTAGCTACTTTAGATCTTCCATACTTGTCAATATTGATAAATGAACCTATCCATCATGACCCCTATTGGCCGGACATTCTTGTAAAGCTGCCTTCCCATATACCCAAGTTTGATGGCAAACCCAATGAAGACTAAAAAAAACATGTGCTGACATTTCACTTATGGTGTTCATCCAATTCTTTGATGGATGGCTCAATCTGTCTACGGATTTTTCAAAGAACCCTCACTGGTATTGCCACAAAGTGGTACATTGAATTACCACAACACTCTTTTTGGGATTTCAATGCCTTAGAAATGGTGTTTTTAACACACTTTCAATTGCCAATCCGATATGGGATAGGTACCGACCTTTTGACCTTGCTTCAGAAAACCACATCAACTCACATATTCGATCATATCCATGAATGGAGAAGAAGACAAGGGTTAATTAGGCCCCCCATTCCTGATCAGTTTCCCGCTGATTGGTTTACAAAGTCTTTACTTCCACCTATTACTAGAGATGTTTCCATGGGAGGCGATGTTACTAAGGAGAAAGCTATTAGCCACACTCAGTACCTAGACTTGGTCTATTCCTATTCATTTACTTTGTATGATATGATTCCCCATGATCCTAGACCTACAACAGATCCATCAAGACCCGTAGTTGAACCGCCTACCGATGACATACTAGGTTCAGTTCAAACACAAGCGATGATAAAATATTCTAAGAAGAAAACTCAAACCACCACTCCATCCAATCAACTAGCACCACCTACCAAAATTGCACCCTCCCCTGTTGTTCCTGCTGAAGTAAACGTGATCTAATCAACTGAATCTTCAGGTGGAAAAAAGAAGGGCAAAAATAAATCTAAAAAACCTGATAACCAACAGGAAGGAACTAAAACACAAAATTCAGATGTTGATTCATAAGGCAAGCAAAAGATAAAATACCCTTGTTTAATCTATGGAGGTGACTATTTTACAAAAGAATTTCCTTGTCATAAGGAATTCAGTAAGATTTTGAAAAATTCACCCACCCCAGCAGTTCTAAAAGATCCTTTCCCTTCCGAGCGGTAGTTAATTGATCATAAGTACTTGAATGAAACTTCTTTGTCCACTGACGAAGCTCAAATGATGTCTAGTGAAATGGTAAATTTGAACACAAGATCACAAAGTTATGACCCTCCTCCAGAAAAGGAACCTAATGATGTTCCATCTAAAAAACCCTCACCTTCCACACCTCCTTCTAATAATGGTCATCACATTGAAAAACCTATTCCATAAGAAATTTTTCGTCCACCCAAGGGTACTCTACATAAGTCCATAATCAATCCTAACGCTCATGCTGCCCAATATTATAATATTATTGAATATTTGGCTCAAGAACCTTGTGCTATGTTGGCTTTAGAGGTACTTCAAACCTTCCTAACTCAACAGAAAAAATTGCTTACTACCCTTGGAGATATGGACCTTGAGAAAAGTAATATCATCACTTTCAAACTAGATGATTTCAAGACAAGACTCTCACATCAATTAGCTTTCTAGATAGCTACCAAAATTGCTAAGAAGACTATTCATCGTACCATTTTGGACTAGGGTGCCTCTACATTAGTTATTTCTTTATCTTATTGGAGAGCGATTGGTTTCCTAAAAATCAACCATTCACCTACCACCCTCAATGCTTTTGATGGTTACGGCTTTCAACCCTATGGATTACTACCTGCCATCCATGTTGAATTGGGGGGCAAGTCAGTCTCCATTCACATTGAAGTTCTCGACGCTCCTTTATATAACAACTTACTCCTAGGTCGTAACTGGTTTTATGCTATGCAACCTGTAGCATCAACTATTTTTTGGGTCATCCAGTTCCCATTCCAAGGAAAGATTGTTACTGTTGATCATTTATATTTCATCATGCCTAGTGCCATTACAAATGATGTAAATAGAATTCCTCTCCTAAATACCCCACAATATAAGGAGATTGGAGTAGGCCTTATCAAATACTCTTCATTAATGGGAGTCTTTCCCTTACCAGATCCTCCTCTTGCTTCGCAAAATGCCTATATTAACATGATTTCTACCTCTCATATAGACAAAGGAAAAGAAATTGCTGATGAAGCAACATCCTTTTCCCCTTTCGAATAAATTTACAATGCAATCCAAGCCCCCAGTGACTCCACCATCAATGACCATTTGTTGGTGGCCTCAAAATATTATCACATGCCATACTGGCTTGAAACCCCCCCCCCCATCTCTATATTATCTTTCACACACACTTCCTACAGATGCATCTATTATGGAAGTTATGTCATTAGAGGAGATGCCTTGGGAATATTATCATCATCGATATTCTTTCCTTCCCTCTTTCCATATGGTAGAAGACCACTTCCCCTGATATAGTCCACAACCCTCAGTCTCCGATCCTCACTCGTAGTGCCAATTCTGAAGGAATTTTGTGTGACATTACAAAAACTATGCCTGTAGACATATGAGTGAAACCAGGTATTTTCAAGAACATTTTCATCGATCAGAACTCTTCACCTGAAGAATTTCAAACATACACGGCCCTTCTCAAGGAGTTTATAGATGTCTTCACATGGACATATGAAGAAATTCTGAGGATTGATCCCTCTATCGTTGTTCATGAGATAAAAACTTACCCCGATGCCAAGATAGTCCACCAGAAACTGCGATAGGTCCATTAAAGAAGAAGTTGAGAAACTTCTGAAGGCTTGTTTCATTTACCCCGTACTGTTAACTGAATGGGTGTCCATCATAGTCCCTGTGAAAAAGAAACAGGGCACTATTAGGGTTTGTATTGACTTTAGGGATTTAAATCAAGCTTGTCCAAAAGAAAAATTTCCCACTCCCTATATCAATCAAATAATCGAAAACTGTGATGGAAGCATTATTTTTTCCTTTATGGATGGCTTCACTGGCTATAATCAGATTGAGATCCTCCCGTTAGACCAACAGAAGACGACATTTATTTTCCCTTGGGGGACTTTTTCTTATCGAAAGTTTCCTTTCGATTTAAAGAACGTTGGCATGACATTCCAATGTGCCATGTCATATGCTTTTCATGACATTAAACATGTTGTGGAACCTTATCTTGACAATCTCCTTGCTCATTCCAAGTAGCAGGATATCCATGTCGATCATCTAAGAGTCGTTTTTCTTCGATGTCGTCATTTTAATATTCGTCTAAATCCCCATAAATGTTTTTTGTGTAGAAGTTGGTTGACTTCTTGGATTTATTGTTTCTAAAGATGGCATCCATATAGATCCGTTGAAAATTGAATCTATCTTATCCCTACCTACCCCCATGAACATAACTTAACTCCAAAGTTTGCAAGGGAAGGAAAACTTTCTACATCGTTTCGTCTGCAATTATGCAGAAAGGACACATGGTTTCACGAGGTTGCTTAAAACAGATACCCCTTTCTTCTGGGATGATTTGACACAATGCGTGTTTGATAATCTTAAACATGCACTTACCCATGCACCAGTGTTGCAACCACCTAATTATGCTAAGGACTATTCCTTGTATGTGGTTGCATCCTTGTCTACCATAGGCATGGTCATTGTTCAAACAGATGAACATGACCAAGAACATGTGATTTATTATGCAAGTAAGAGTCTTTTAGACTCTGAAACTCGATACTCACATGTGGAGAAACTTGCTCCAGTCACAATCGTCATGGTCCAGAATTTTCGTCATTATATTTTGCTCCGCACCACCACTGTTTACATGGATTCCAACCCCATGTAATACGTTCTTACATGAAAAGTGCTTGGGGGAAATTACTCATGTTGGATTGTGATTCTCTAGGAATTTTAGTTAGAATTTTCTAAAAGAACTTCTAAGAAGTCTCTCGTTTTTGCAGAGCTTATATGTGACCTTCCCCGTACTACCGAGATTACATATCCGTTTGACTCATTACCCGATGAATCATTGTTTCTCATTAGTATGACTAATCCATGGTATGGAGATATCATTTTGTATCTCTAGACCTTATGATATCAGCCTACTATCTCCTAATATGAACATCGTCGCATTCGCCACCAAGACAAAATTTATCTTATTCTGAATGATACCCTATACCGTCACGGTGTTGACTCCATCTTACGACGTTGCCTTACACACGAAGAGGTTGAGATCGTTTCAAATGATTTCCATGCTAGAGCTTGTGGAAGTCATCTATATGGGTTGGCTACTGCCCAAAAAATATTACATTCCAGGTATTTTTGGCCTTCTATTTTCAAATATTTCATTGAAACAGTCAAGAAATGCCCACCATGTGAAATGTTCACTTCCAAAAAACGCACCCATCCAACTTCGCTCCATCCTATTTTAACAGTGGGACCCTTTGTAAAATGGGGCATAGAATTCATGCACTGTAGCCCTACCTCATCCAGGGGGCATGGATACATTATTGTGGCTGTGGACTATTTGACAAAATGGGATGAGGCAATGCCCACATATGTCGAAGATGGTAAGACTGCTGCACTAGTCTTATTCAACCGTATCATTGCAATATTTTAGATTCCTAGGGCCATTGTGGCCCATCATGGATCTCATTTTCAAAATAAAATGATGGTAGAGCTCAGTGTAAAATTAGGGTTTCATCATGATAACTCTACACCCTACTATCCTTAGGCCAATGGCCAAGTTGAGGCTATAAAAAATTATTAAAAACAATGCTTCAGCGGATGGTAGGGAAAACCAAGTCAAACTAGAATTTGCAGCTTTTCTCTGCACTCTGGGCCTATAGGACTATTACCAAAACTTCCACTGGTTTTACACCTTTCCAATTAGTATACTGGCTAGAAGCTACTCTCCCGATAGAGTGTGTGACCCCTTCTTTAAAACTTGCTATGGAACTATTTCCCAACACTACTATAGACGAAGAAAGATTCTTGTATCTAAACAAACTTGATGAAACTCGATGCGATGCTTCCTTAGGTAATGAGGCACATAAATGAAGAATGAAAGTTCAATATGACAGGATTGTCCAACCCCATTTCTTCAATGAAGGAGACCTAGTCTTGACTTATGACCAGAAGCATGACAAGATGGGGGTAGGAAAATTTGAGTCTATGTGGCATGGGCCCTATATTGTCAGTCGTGTTTTAGAAAAAGGGGCCTATGAATTGGTTGATTACGATGGGATACCTTTGGGAGAGCCCCAAAATGGGCTCTACCTCAAAAGATACTATGCCTAGGTCATCTAGCATAGGATCTTTGTAAATATTGTTTATAGTTTGTTATGTGTCTTAGCTTTGAGAAGTGTGTCTTTTGTGTGATTCAAAATATGTTTTTCATAAAACCCTACTTATGCATGTATTTTATCTGATGGATAGATGACTTCCTTCATTGGTTTTGTTGGTGGTGCTAATCGATATACACTTAACCTTGGATCAGTAGCCTGAGTACTATACTCTCCTACAAGTGAGATGGTGAGTTCAGGGGGTATTGTTTTAGGTTCCTCCACCAACAATATGGAAAAATATAAATTCATGATCGGATTGTTGATGGACTCCCTAGCTAATGATGCAAGGAAAATTAGGGTTTACCTAGACTCCAAACTAGTTGTCCAACAGCTTAGTCGAGTCTACACCATCTGAAATCCCCTGCTTCTTTGTACTTTCCGAAGAGTTAGGTTGTTAGAGAGGTCTTTTGAGCAAGTTACGTATCAACACATTTCCAGACATTTAAATGTTGTGGAAGATTCCCTAGCTTACTATGTCTTAGATTGGCACATTGCTCATTTTTAAAAGTCCATTTGAAACATAAACAATACATGTAAATTCATAAGTAGATGATCATTTCACACATCACATCTGTTGCACACACAACTGTAAATATAACAAATTTTCACATATAAAAAGCTATAGCACCGAGATACAAAATTTGGGCTGAAGCATCCCTAGATTCCAGTTCCCTCAAGGTTCTGGACTATAAAAATTTCATAATACACATATATATATGGAAACATCTGAAGTTTCAAAGCTTTCAGTAATACATATACAAAAATATAATATTAGATCAGACTAATCCTCATGAGTCTCATGATATCATGCGATAGCTTGGGCTACTCTGCAAAGTAGCCTAGAGAACCGTCCAGAGACACCTGCTGTAAGGCACTGATAATGCCTAGGTACCTCATCAGTAGTCATGTCAGGGATACCCACAGTCAAATGTTGTAGGTTCTCCTCGAGATATCTAAGCTCCTCATCAGCTTCAAAGCGATATAGCATCATGTTTCTGGTACCCACTCACCTAGAAATAGGAAACATCCTTGCTGGATGGACAGATCCAATATCTACATGAAAACATTTTTTATGTCATTAATACAAAATAAAAAATGAAATAGATACAAAAACCTAAAACACAACTGGATAATTTATTTTCTCACCTCGGTCATCCCATACTTCTCCCTTAGGTAAGACCAACTCCGGTTTGTTTCGGAAGTCTACCCCCTCATAGGCATAGCCCTCCACCATAAGTAATTGGTTTCTCAACCAGTGAAAGAAGCAAGATCTATAATTCACCTTAGGTCCTTTGCCAACAAGGTGAGGCATGGATGTGACCCATGCAATCATCCTGGGATCCTCAGGCTCAAGTCTGGTGATGGTCACATGTGGTCTCATGTGAGGGACCCATTGTAGGATAAAATACACTATCACTACTCCCTATCCAAATTGCTTCAGTGTTGCTCTCTTGCATTTGTTAAAACATTTCTTTGAGTGCACCAGCATGCTTTCACACCAGCTAAAAACAGTGGGCTCCATACACTGCAAAGCATATAGCATATGTGACCTGGTGGTAAGGTGGGCAGACCTAGTTCCTACCACCTTGCGAATAGTATACACCACTATCCTCAAGGGGAGATCTACTATGGACTTGATCCATACCTTCCTGGATTTAGACTCTATACCTAGTGCACAATGCTGGTCAATGATATCATCCAAGGAGCCCTCTCCTCCTTGAGCCCCAGATAGAAATTCTTGGCTTCCCCTCATGGACAAACCGGTCATAAAATAGATATCATCAACCTCTATAGGTACGATATGGACTCCCACCACAAAATGATCCTAGTCAGGATCCCACATCCCTATGATCTATTCTAACAATTGGATGTGTGCTTTCATGCCGGGTACCCAAAAGTATTTCAAAAGCTCGCAATTTCGTAGGCCCTCAATAGTGGCTCGATCATTAGCATCTTGGTTGTTCAAAACTTCCTGTTCGCTTTCCTTCCAAATCACCATAATGCACCTGTAACATGCAAGTTTTGTAATTAGAAAATTTATCATGGTTAAAAGGAAGAAAAGCATGTAAAATGACAAAATTGTAAAGCAAGAAGAAAACATTAAAAAATTTGTTTTTTGGTGGATTAGGGTTTTTGGTTTTCCATTTCCCTTGCAGTAGCGCTACTACCTTTTGTTGATGTATATGTAACTTCGGAATGTATTCTTCTATGTATCTTATGTATTGTAACCCGATGTTTATTTCGGGATGTTTCTATTATGTATTTGAGTCATGTGATCATGCCCCGATGTTCCGATCGGGAGGATTAATAATGTAATCAAGTCATATCAAGTCATTAGGTAAGTCCCCATAGTTTCGGGGCACTTGAGTTATTATACACTAATTAAGGTGTAGGCTCGAGTAGTAATTATTAGGTTAAGCCTACATGTGAAAAGGAAATTCAAGTGAACGGATGAATATAAATAGAGAGTGAGAGTCTCTATTTATTACATTGTGAAATACATCACTTGCTCTCCCAAGTGTGGCGCACTACTGGAGAAGGAAATTTTGGGACTAGACAGAAGACAGAAGACTACTGCTATTTTGGGAGATATCTTACTGTTTTGGTGTTGATTCTATCTTAGAGGAAGTTGCAGGGTTTTCTCCTTTATGGTTTCCCCGAGGAAAACTCTTTTTGTCTCTTGTCTCTTGTGATGTGCTTGTGTTTTATTGCTGTGCTTATTATTCTCTCAGTGAAAAGATCCTAAGATCATAATGCTAGCTTAATGTGATGAAAAACTAACATGGTATCAGAGCTAAACTAAGAAGAATACATTGTGTAGCTACAGGAACTAGGGCTTCCTATTTTGTGGATCTTCCTCCACATATTTTCAGCAAAAGTAAGGTGGAACAACTCTCCTCCTTAGGGCGCATCTTTCTGTTGAAGCAGAATTTGATTCTGAGCTTTTTCAGTCTTCGATGCGGAAATTAGGGATTTCTAAAGAAGATGAATTTTTTGAGTGAGACCAGAATAGGGTTATTATCCTCATCAAAGCCGAATTTTATTGACCTGGATCAAGAAATTTGGTTGGGTAAAACTCCAGGAAAGTCAAACCCTAGTTTGACCCTGAGCTAGGAGAAACCCTAAATACTAAAAATGCTAAGTTTTGGTACAGTCGCTATATTCCGAGATTGGAAATGTCTCAGAAGCTGCAAATTTCAGGGTCCTAACAAAAATTCCTGATGAAGACTATGTACAAAAATCAGACTCCTATTTACTGTACTTCAGGAGATATGATCTCTCCAAGTTAGGGTTCCAGCCTCTTCCAGAATTCATCCCTGAACAGGACATCTGGGGAGATCTGCAATATCTTGAGCTACAGAGGTCCAAATGGAATTCCTGAAGATTTTCCAGAAAGGTAACGGACTGAACTTTCAGTGGTCCAAATATTAGACTCAGAAAATGAACCAGTGACACGTGGCATGTCGTACAACTTCTCTGTTCTGAATAGTCCTGTAGCAGGTCACCTTGGGAAAAGGATCACAAATACCAAATGGTTAAACCAATTCTAATGAAACTTGCATTTTTTCATCAGGGATATACGAGGTTACCTTAGTGCGAAATGTTAGACACAAAGGAGCAGTAATTTCGGAGATATCATAGAAACAGTAACAGGCATTTCTGCAGAAGAAATTGGAAAATTAGGGCTTCCTATTCCGGGAGCTTCCCTCCACTATTTTCAGAAAAGGAGTACATTGGACAGCTCCATTTGAAGATATCTATTTGTTTATCCAATCAGATCTGAAAGATTCCAATTTTTTAAAATTAGGGTTTCTACGACAAACCCTAGATCAGCGAACTCCGAGACAAGGACGGACACCTCAAATCGGTAAGATCTAATCCTTTGCTATTTCCATTTGAAGTTCTCATTTCAATATGATATATCACATCAGCTTGGTGACAAGCTTGGGGAAGTTGACAACTTCCAAGCCTGGAAATATCTGATCTCTCTGAAGAAACTGGATTGGACACCTACCTGAGTATAGAGGTTCCAGTTTCAGAGGGAGATGAGGTTAGAAGCCTTTCACAAGAAGAAATTGGTCAAGGCCAAAGAAGACATCATGCTCATACTGTAGAGGATGATGAACCATCCAGAAAGAGATCCAGATATGAAAGTGAAGATTCTTCAAGCAAGGATGAATATGTTCTGATATCAGCTCTCATAGGTAACATTACTCATGGAAATGATGATTGGATTATAGATAGTGGGGCTTCCAAACATATGACGGGATTCAAGGAATCCTTTGTAAGACTGTCAGAACATGAATCACGTCACAAGGTGAAACTAGGAGAGGACTACCAATATCCAATAACATGTAGTGGGGAATCTTCATACAAGCTAGACTCTGGTAAGTCTCTAACAATGAAAAAAAGTAGTGTTTGTGCTAGGATTGAAGAAGAACCTTCTCTCCATTTCAGCATTGATGCAAAAGGAATGCGGGCTGCATTCATAGATGGTCAAGTCATCATATGACCAAAAGGAAAGACTATTGATGATGTGGTAGTGATTGAAGAACAAGAATGAGGCTTGTATAAATTGAAGGGATATCCAGAACAAGCCTTGATCCATGACACAGTAGAGCCAAATGAGCTTTGGCATTACAGAGCACTACCTTTTGCAAGCAAAGTTGTTGAAGGTCTTCCAGAATTTCAAGCTATTTGAAGGGAAGAACAAAATCAGAATATGACTTAAAGAAACCAGTTGAAGAATGTGAAGATCCAGAATGCAGAGACCATGTAGTCATAAGAGTCTCTCAAATCAAATAACAACTTGAAGTGGTAAAAGAAAAAGTGAAGAATGCAAAAGTGGCGATGGCCACCTTGAATGGCCTCCCAGGATCGTGGAATTCATTCATGTGAAGAATGTGTGCTAGAAGGAAGTGATTACTTTCAATAGACTCTAGAAAGAGAACTCACAAGAAGAAGAAGCTCAAGAAAAGAAGGTGGGAGCAACTGAAGATCAAGCTCTTTCCATCCAAAGAATATCCCTCAAGCAATGAGGAATATGAAGAACTCAACTCTTGAAGAACTTCTTATCCACCTTAGCTTTTGGATAAGAAATGATGCTATTATGAATGAAGAAGACGATGAAGCTGAAGGCTCAAGAAGGAGTCTACCCTAAAAACAAATAAAGATAAGTATTCAATTGTCATTTCATTATATTATTTTGTTATGCATTTGTTTATATTCAGTTACTGTATTATACATGATAGGATGTTTGCATTAATGACAGAATACTACTAATATGCACGTGATGGGTAAGTATCTCATGGGGCTATACAAATTCTCCATTGCTACTTATCTAGAATGAAACCTCTTTGCTGACATATTGGATTAGTGCACAATCTCAATGTTGTCCTGGTAGAGATGGAAGGCATCTAGAAAGTTTCAATGAGATATGGATGAATGTTGTATTGGCTAAAGTAGTTGCATGATCATATATTTATGCATAAGTGTTTGCCAGTATAAATATTCCTTATGAAATGTTTCTAACCATACAATTGCATTTGACTTGTAGGAAAGATCGCATACATAATCGCCTACAAGGAAAGAAGAATGAAGACTTGTTCTGAAGAACAAGTGACGACAGTTCAAAGACAAAGAATAATATGACGAGGGCAGTGACATCATTGATGCAGAACCTTCCAGCCACCAAGAAGAAAGGGAAGATCAGTTCAAGAAGAATGATGTCTGGGCGTAGTATCGAGACCTGAAGAGAAGTTCATAGTTCCATCATGCAGTAGATAGAAACATCGTGGGATACAAAGCAAGATTCATAGCATGAGGCTTCTCATGAAGAGAAGGCATAGTCTACAAAGAAACATTTACAGCTAATAGAAGTGAAGTCACATGACATGCATAATCATGTGTGCAAATGAAAGAAGGCCTTGTACGAGTTCAGAAGAGACCCATGGGATAACACATACATGATGAGATTGATGAATATCTTAACCTTTGCTACAAGGTTGATAGAGGATGACAAGCTCACAGATGGGTGCAAGATGAACTTTTGAAGAAGTTCAAGATAGAGGATCTTAGTATCCAGTGATCCTAGATGGATACTACTTGTCAGTCCAGTACAGAATCTTTTAGTGCATAGAGTACGAAAGACAGAGGGAGTATGATGCTCTGCTTCAGAGGGAGTGATTGCAGAAGATCCTGAGGTTCGACATGGTACGACAGGATGGGCATATTACTGATGATTCTAGGCTTTACTGAGAATAAAGTGGATTCCAACCTTTGATCCAAGGTTGAAGGTGGAAGACCAGTGATGCTCCTGTTATGTGTCGATGCACTACTGTTATAGGTATGGAGGTGTGGCAGAGTACAGATGGGATCTTCCTTGGACAAGGGAAGTATGCAGTAGAGATCCTGAAGAGGTTCGGGATGATGGAATGCAAGGCGATGGCCACACCTATGGCATCGAACCTGAATCTATTTGAGTGATGCTTCGTCAGAGTCGGTTGATGCTATGATGTATCGTCAGATGATTGGGCCATTGATGTACCTAACGAACACGAGACCAGATATCTACTTTGCTGTGAACACCTTGAGCCAGTACCTGACAGATCTGAGAAATGTTCACTTGACTGCTGCAAAGCATATTCTAAGGTACCTGAAGGGTACAATTGATTATGGGCTCAAGTACGATGCGAATCAGAAGATTAACCTGGAAGGTTATGTTGATTCAGATTGGGAAGACAGTGCCATCGACAGGAAGAGTACTTCAGGATGTTGCTTCAGTATGGGATCAGGTGTGATCTCTTGGTTTAGCAAGAAGCAATCCTGTGTGGCACTGAGTACAGACGAAGCAGAGTATGTCGCAGCTTGTTCAGCTAGTTGTGAGGTAGTATGGCTGCGGAAGCTACTGTCTGATATATTTGATCTCCAGTTAGATGCTACTTGTATACATTGTGACAACCAGAGTTGCGTGAAGTTGTCAGAGAATCCAGTGTTTCATGACAAGTCGAAGAATATCGAGATCAAGTATCACTATATCAGGGATATGGTGCAGAGAGGAGCAGTGAAGCTCCTGTATGTTGCGATGGAGGAACAGATAGCTGATGTATTGACGAAGCCATTGGCTAGGCTGAATTTCGAGTACTTCAGAGAGAGACTTGGTGTTCTCCAGATCGAGGCTTCCTCCCAGAGAAAGTGATGAGACCCATAGCCATTCTGACATGGTGAGAGGATTGGTTCCTTCCATGGTCATATGTAAGGGCTGAGCCATTCTGTCATGGTGAGAGGATTCGTTCCTTCCATGTCAGATATGAGTGCTGAGATCCATAGCCATTATAATGAGTAGGTTAGATATAAGGGCTGAGCCATTCTGACA
>LPNX010746583.1:81504-92848 GCA_001517045.1 Pseudotsuga menziesii | reverse complement strand
GCCATTCTAGGAATGGAGGCACCTGGTCAGTTACCAGGAACACTCAGTGTAAGAACTGAGTAGCCATTTTGATGTGATAGAGGGATGTGTTCCCACTTGATTAGATATAAGGGCTGAACCATTCTGTTCATGGCTAAAGGATTAAGTTCCTTCCATGTCAGATGTGAGTGTTGGCCATTCCGATGAGCAGGTCGGATGTAAGGGAAACTGCCATTCTCTAGGAGAATGGAGGTGCCTGGTCAGTTACCAGGTAGCTCAGTCGAGGAGGACTGGGGGCCATTCTGATATGATTGCTGGGATGTGTTCCCCTCATGATCAGATATGAGTGCATGCCCTTCCATCATTGTGAGCAGGATGTGTTCTCTCCTGGATGGATGTAAGTGCTGAGCCTTGTCACAGATGATAGTAGGTGTGTCCTATCATGCGAGTGACTGTAAGTGCTGTGCCATTTCATAGATGATAGTAGGTGTGTCCTATCATGCTGGTGACTGTAAGTGCAGTGCCATTTCACAGATGGTAGTAGGTGTGTCCTACCATGCTGGTGATTGTAAGTGTAGATCCTTTTCACAGATGGTAGTAGGTGTGTCCTACCATGCTGGTGATTGTAAGTTCTAAGCCTTTCCACAGATGGTAGTAGGTGTGTCCTACCATGCTGATGGATGTGAGCATTGTGCCTTTCCACAGATGATAGTAGGTGTGTCCTATCATGCTGGTGGTTGTAAGTGCTGTGCCATTTCATAGATGATAGTAGGTGTGTTCTATCATGCTGGTGACTGTAAGTGCAGTGCCATTTCACAGATGGTAGTAGGTGTGTCCTACCATGCTGGTGATTATAAGTGCTGAGCCTTTCCACAGATGGTAGTAGGTGTGTCCTACCATGCTGGTGGATGTGAGCGCTGTGCCTTTCCACAGATGATAGTAGGTGTGTCCTATCATGCTGGTGGTTGTAAGTGCTGAGCCATTTCACAGATGATAGTAGGTGTGTCCTATCATGCTAGTGAATGTGAGTGCTGGGCCTTTCTGATGGGATTGTAGTTTACTACATGATCATATGTGAGTGCTGGGCATGCCTTTCTGACGAGCAGGTCAGATGTAAGTGATGGGCGAAGACCTACATGAGGGTAGTCCTACAACCAGCATGAAAAAGGGCTGTCTCTGTAGAACTTCCTATGACAAGAAGAATCATGAGATAGCACCAGTGTTGATCCAGATCAAGTGATGATCCAGATCCAGTAATGATGATCCAGCAGTGATGATCCAGATCGAGTGATGGTCCAGATCCAGTCCAGTGATGTTGATCCAGATCGAGAGATGATCCAGATCCAGTGATGATGTTTTATGTTGATCCATATCGAGAGATGATCTAGATCCAATGATGATGTTCTATGATGATCTAGATCGAGAGATGATCCAGATCCAGTGAAGATGACTTGAAGGCAAAGATGACTTGAAGACAAAGATGACTTGAATACAAGATGATCCAGCTGATACAGAGAAGAAGACCAATGCTGAAAATTGTGTCGAAAGAATACCTTCCTAGTTAAGAGGGAGTGTTGATGTATATGTAACTTCATAATGTATTCTTCTATGTATCTTATGTATTGTAACTCGATGTTTATTCTGGGATGTTTCTATTATGTATTTGAGTCATGTGATCACGCCCCAATGTTCCGATCGGGAGGATTAATAATGTAATCAAGTCATATCAAGTCATTAGGTAAGTCCCCACAGTTTCGGGGCACTTGAGTTATTATACACTAATTAAGGTGTAGGCTCGAGTAGTAATTATTAGGTTGAGCCTACGTGTGAAAAGGAAATTCAAGTGAACGAATGAATATAAATAGAGAGTGAGAGTCTCTCTATTTATTACATTGTGAAATACATCTCTTGCTCTCCCAAGTGTGGCGCACTACTGGAGAAGGAAATTTTGGGACTAGACAGAAGATAGAAGACTACTGCTATTTTGGGAGATCTCTTACTGTTTTGGTGTTGATTCTATCTTAGAGGAAGTTGCGGGGTTTTCTCCTTTATGGTTTCCCCGAGGAAAAATCTTTGTGTCTCTTGTCTCTTGTGATGTGCCTGTGTTTTATTGCTGTGCTTGTTATTCTCTCAGTGAAAAGATCCTAAGATCATAATGCTAGCTTAATGTGATGAAAAACTAACACCTTTCACCCACAGAGCACCGTGGCACTATTTTCTGTGGCTTGCAATGAGTCGACTACCTATCCTCTATGGATAGAGTTCCTATGATGCCTCTATCCAAGCTTGACAGAGCGTCATCGCATGCTCTGCCTGAGGGCCAAAGACCCTATGGGGAGGAAAAAATTGGTTTCCCAAGCCAATCAAAACCCCTATTGGGATGGTTAAATCCCTTATTTTACCATTTAAAATTAATAATATACCTTAATTCTTGGATTTAAACATTTAAAAATCATTTTAGGAACATGAATTTAAAAAATGGAAAAGAAACAAAATGACATTTGTTGAACATAAAAGGGGAAAGAATCAAATTCTTACCTCTTCCATGGAGAATGAAGGAACAATGAAGTGAAGCACCCTTGCAAAATCACTGGTGGGAACTCTTGCTATCAAAGCCAACTACCAAACCTCACCAATAGTAAAAATAAAATGGTAAAAATATCTCACCTACTCTTTCTATTTATAGAATATTTGGAGTTTTCAAAAATTCATTATAATTTATTTATTTTGAAATCCGAATTATTTCATTAAAAGTGGGTTTTTCTTTTTACTTTATATAGTTTTGGTAAAATGGCTTTTAATGGTGTTTTTTGAGTTTTTCAAGTAAATATTGGGTTATGGCCATGATATAAGCTATTTTTGTCTTTCTTGAGCTTAGAGAAAGACTAAAAAAGTGCTGACATCGTTTTACACTTTTTACATGCTCATCAAAATTATAGTAGAAATGTGTCGAGTCTACTTTTTTGCTTTTTCAGACTCGTTAATAGTGGATTATGAAAAAGGAACCTAGTTCAGGAGTTATATCTAAGCTCTTTTCAGTATCCTCAAAACACAAAAGCTTTCCAAGCAAACTTGTTACGTTCACACTTGTAAAAGAATCAGAACAGTCGACTAGCTTAGGGTAGGTTATCTCTTTTTCAGACCGACTAGCCTTATTTACGAAAAAGGACCTTTTGGATTATTCTTAGTCATTTCAGACTCTCTAAACATGAAACAAAAAATGAGTTTGCTTTCATCGGACTCATAAAAAAAAATGATGAAATACCCTGTTCAGGAACGAACCCCTCCTTTCTCAGGTTTGTGAAAAATATGAGTATGGGCTCGTCATTTGATGAACTTTAACGAGTGTTTGATACTGTCTTTGGACTCGTAAAAATTAAAAGAGGCACTCACCTTTCGAGGTGGGGAAATTAAAGGAAAGGGGAATGGTTTTCATTTGTTTTTATCACAGTAATCTACAATCCACCTTTGAACATGGCATTTATCTACATTTTCATATCTAAACAGTTGGGTTTTTAGCTTGTCTCCGAGTTGATCCACTTTTGTGAGTCACCTGAATCCTTTGAGTCAATTCAAAAAATGCTTTGTCATATTACTTGCATTACACCTGGTTCTATTCTCATTCAATTCAATGCTTCCAAGTCATGTGTCATGCGGTCAAAATTGTTCAAAGGATATCTCTCCTAGAAAAATAACTCATCAGTAACTTCACTTGTCCTTAAAATTCAATCATGTCTGAGTCAATCCCATTACTTCAAATCAAATTTTATTCCTAGTTTCATGTCACTGATGTGGGAATCATCATGGCCATCCTGTGACAAGTCTATTCCTATCAACTTCAAATCATTATCAGGGAGTTAGACATAGAAACCTAAAAATTACCTTGAAGCCTACATGCCTCAATGGCAGGTTTTCTCGTTTTCTACGGTAGGTTTTCATCAATGACCTCTGATTGGAAAATTTTGATAAGTGTTTGACCTCAAAACATTTATTCTCACTTGAGAGAATGTACTTAGATAAATTGGGGATCATTGACATCAATGGTGATTTCCCTCGCACTTGTTAACAGGTGACATTAATGATAGGTAATCAAGTGGTTTCTGCCATGTTCGACCTCAAGACATCTATTCACATGGTTAGAATTGTATCATTTGGGGATCAGAATGAAGACCCTGAGTGGTTAGGATTTTCCATCATCATTTCCTATGCTCAGGTTATGTTTAGAGACCATTTAGAGTCATGACACAGATCCACATTGTATGTTTGGTGGCTGTGTTCTATATCTAAGATTATGAGACATGGATCTACTTTGTATTTTTTGTAGCTATGTCCTACCTCCTATATCAGTTGTTCATGGATCTACAGTGTATCATTGATAGCGATGACGTAGTCATCATCATAGATCTACAATGTATTGGTCCATAGCTATGATTGGTTTGGATAAAGTCATTTACTGGTCCTGTATGAATTTGTCTCTCTTTTCCTTTTTATCAGACAGAAAACTTGCAAACTATTTCACCTATCACTTCCTTCTAGCTTCATACTTTGGGGGGAATTCTGTTGCACCTAGAAATCTCACATTGCTTATCAGCCTTCAGGAGAATTTCACATTTCCTTTCAACCTCCTAGCAAGCCTGTCTTGAGTCACCTTGGTCATCTTTTTCTCATACCTAGAAGGGATGGTGCCTTTATTATTTTTGCATGGAGCACCGGTGGCACCTTTCATAGTGTACCCATAAGTGTTGTTGTCTCCTTCCTTTGGAAAAAACCCTAGATCAGCGCCTTTGTTAGTTTTTCTAGGAGAGTTGGTGGTCAGAAAATAAGAAAAATGAAGTTTCAGGAAGCTTCCATGCGGAAGCCTTTGTGGGATTAGTTCCTATATGATTGGGAAAGGTGACATTCTCCTCCCTCATCTATAGGTATCTCATTCTATCCATTTTCCAATTCATCTCTTAATTTCTAGGCGTATAAATGAATCCTTCATGTTGAGAAGTAGAGGAGGCCCGAAAAATGACCCTTATGTTGTTAGTTTGAAGTCTGAATTATAGGCAAAGTAGAGTTAGCTTATGGTTGGAGAGGTCTTCATAGTTAGAGAAGATTGTAGACATTCTTGTTGAGATCGAAGTCATCGACATCAAGGCTTTTTTGTTGTACTCCTTTATCATCCATAATTAATACAAAGACATTTCCCTTTCCTATATTTGATGCATTGATTTTAATTAGATATTATTAGATTCCTTGATCACTAATATGAATAATCAATTTATCATGATGCTCTTATCTTGTTTACTTGCATTTTGATTTGTCTTGCATGTACTGAACCATTAGAAGGACTTTTTGGAGAAAAGACAAAGACATCCAAGGTTTAGGTATATTGTATTTTATGCTAGTTAATTTGATTGTTCAAGGGAAGGATATGTTGTTTTCTTTTTGTTCTGTATTTGTGATTTACTTTGCAAAGGAACAAGTAGTGTCTGCACTGATTGAGAATTCCTGATAACAATGTGTGCACATGACATGATTCCATTAGGATTGAAAACTCCTGTCAACACAATTTTAGTTATTTTTTGGAACATGTGTACTTCAACTTCTTAAAAAAGGACCATGGCTGGTATAGCCCTTATTGATTAGGCATCAACTACAAATACTTGTGCAAACAAATCATCCATGCTCAACGCTAGAACATACTAGAATTTTCCCTACTTGTAAAGGACAACCAATAGCATTCTCGTCAAACCTATAAACAGCTTTGATAGTTCACTTTGGCATCATGAAGAAACACCATTCATATTTCACATATATTTATGTAAATCTGACTATGATAGCAATTATCTCAAAACAAGCTTAATCCATATCCACTAACCCTTTGTAACCACATGCAAATTTTTACATGTGTAATTAACTTCTCAATGTTGGTTATTTTTTCATCACTGTTATCAGTGGAACAAGAGATGAAAAACACTGAATAAATTGAATCCAACAAAATTAATATTCTACTGACAATGAGTAAAACAATCTTCAATATCAGCGGGGACTACAAAACACCCTCAGTTTCATAAATTCTAGTTTTCAAATTTTCCTATCCATCCCATTGTATTATTGTATAGTTTAATATTATGCTTATATTTCTAACATCCTTTCATACATAACTTCATCTACAGGACCTAAATATTCTTTCATAATCAAATATCAAATTTCATTACAATTTAAACAAAACATAAGTATCATAAATATTGGGTTTTTAAGATTTGTTACTGTGAATGAAAAACTCAGATATGAAAATGGATTCCAATTGAAAAAAATAATAATAACTTAATGATGAATACCATGAAAGCTCATTATACCAAATTGTCTGGGACTACAAAGCTACCCCATTCTAGGACTCTGATTTTCAAGTTTTTCTATGCCTCGGATTGTAACATTGTATAGGTTATGTTTGTGTTAATCATTTTTATGTCTTTAGAGACTTATCTTGGCCTATAGAACTTATTCTCCAAGAATCACATATTGAAATAAATGAAAATCTAAAGAAAAAACTAATAAATTTTTTTGGCTTCTCAATAGTTCAGTTATGTGATTGAGAAGCTAAAATATGAAAATAGCTTACAATTTAAATAACACAATCAATGACTATGACTGAAAAGTATTAATAACAATAGGATTGTAATATTGTAATTTTATGTTCATGTTTAACCTTCTAACATCTGTTGAGATAAGATAATTTTATTAAGGACCAACAAATGAACACAAAAGGTATGTCAATGATACTAGAGTACAATCTGTGGAATATAAAGTGGAAGTGCAAAAGAATCTCCTAAAACTAAGTTAAAATCCATAAATAAGATAAGATAATTTTATTAATGTTGAATGAAAAAATCTATGATATGCATAACAAACCATACATTTTTTAAGAGAACTAATCCAAGAAAGAGATGGCCTGCAACATAAGAATACGAAATGAGTAAATATTTGAAAATGCCATCCCAATGTGAATGTGTCAAGTGGTGCCATGGAAAGGAGACTTTCAGTTTATATACAATTTAAGGATGAGGAAGTAGTGGCTCAAACTCATCCTCCTCCAATTAGGTCCAAGCCACCATCAGCTGTAAAATGAACACAAATGCATGTTCCTCTCAGCTTCCAGAACAACCTTATAAATATTATGAACAATCAGTTTTTCGAGTTCAGTCTTGTTTTGATTCATATTTTGTTGTTGTGAATATGATAATGTTATCCAAGATAGATACTTTGTCTATATCATTAATTGGGTCCATTCCAAGTGATTGTGAAATGGAATGACATGTTGGGCTCTTGTGATTGTGGAATTGAATGACATGTTGAGATCTTGATGAGTATATTGTTGCAATGGCTTCAAAAAAGAACTTCATATATAGTAAAAAAAAAGAATCTAGAATGACAGTAAGCATAATAATTTGATAAAGTTTCAAAGTCATCCTTTATTATATGCATGTATAGACAAAATCATTAGCAGTTGTATTAGATAGTAAAAGGATACATGAAAGTATATTCCACTACACTATTTTTCCAATATGTAATTCATCCTTCCATGGAAGATATTGATATAAAAAGATCCTTACTTTTCCAATCAAGATAAAAAAAAATTGTGGCTTATAAAAAGAACCTCACTTTCCAATCAGATATGAAAATAGCTTCCATTTTCAAATAATAATACACAAATGATGAGTACCTTGAAGCCTTGGGATACCAAATCCTTGTTCCAGAGTTGCTTGAACACCCACCACACACTCTCCATGAACTGCAGATAAAGCGTCTTATAGTCATCCTTGAAATACATCCACCGGTCAACACTGGTAATAATTTTCTCCCATTCCTTGCTATACCGCATAACGATACTCTGACATTCTTCATTATACTTTTCAATGCCCATGGCCAGGACATCATCTTTACTCTTAATTCCTAACTTAGTGTCAATTTCGTACTCGACAGGAAATTCGTGGCAATCCCATCCAAACCTCCTAGTCACATGGTGTCCTCTTGTGGTCTGATAGTGGGTGACTATGTCCTTTATTCTGCCAGCCAAAACATGACCGTAATGAGGCAGACTAGTGGCAAAAGGAGGGCCATCATAGAACACATATTCTTGTTTCCCTTCATTTTTCTTTAGCTGGGTTTGGAAAGCATCATTGGACTCCCATATTTCAAGTATTTTCTCTTCCTTCTTTGGAGAGTTGAAATCTTTCCATTCACAGTCATCCTCCACAGTTCTTATTTAAGGTTTTTCTTAGCAAAACCAAATTTTAGGTTTTTGCTTCTAACAAACTCCACTAGATAACTAACAACCATAATAATAGCAATACATATCTTTCCACATGAAATAAAATCTTCGGAGATTCTGGAGTCATAGATATTTTAGGTTTTCAAGCAAAAATACATTTCTAATGATGGTGATATCGTTGTGGTCCTAGTAGCTGATAAGGATGTGCATTATTTCGAATTTAATCGAATACAACTTTGATGCCTTCACTTACTGTAGATTCATGATTCCTAGCATAAAGAAAATGGAATCTGAGATGTTCAATTTTCCTGAGCCACTCAACAATAGCACGATGGATAAAAACCCTAACCTGCGTGTTAGTAGCAAGAAGGAAGAAAAAGAATTCCTCTTTTCCATGGATATTTGTTTCATCATGATCCTCTTCTTTCTATTTCATCGTGATCCTCTTCTTTCTGGGTATAGGTGTGATCTTCTTCTTTTTGGGTATAGTCAAGAAAATTTGGGGAAAAATTGATGGGATATAAATGCAAGCACTAAGAGTGATTCGTTCAGGCTCTTTTTTTTAAGATAAGAGATATAAAATATTAAAATTTTATAAGAAAGTAACATACAATTATATTAATTAAAAGTATAATTATTAAATAGAAATTTAAATTTTATTTAAATATTCAAATATAAATAAAAAATAGTAGTTAACTCTTTCAATGATATTTATGTTTTTTTTAAATATTTAATATAAATAGATAATTTATACATTTAACATAAATATAATGCTCTGAGATTTATATATTTTAAAATAATTGTTACAAAATTTTAAAACAAGATCAAATGAAAAATATTAGACAAGAACAAGGCTAAAAAACACAAAAACATAGACATTAGGTTATACTAAGAAAAAACTTATAATGTGAAGGAGAGTAAATCAAGAAACATATCAGCTAATTTTTTTTTTCTATGGCAAGTATTTAGGGAGTAGCTATCCTATTAATTATTTGTATCAATAATGTAAGTGTCAACACATAGTCCATATTAGATAATGCCTTCTAGAGAGTGTCTTGCATTGACAAGGCCCTAGGTTTAATGTTGTGTGGCATCAACCTACTCCTAGTAATGGTCATAGTCGAAGAAAATGTAGGTTCACTCTTAAAATATAGGGCCAAAGAACTCATAGTATAAGGAAAGACACTAGTAATGTATTTATGAGTAAGTAGGTGTCATACATAAACGGCTCTTTTAAGAAAATTAATTGTCCTAAAATCTCTTGATGTAGAACAGTATGGAGCTTCTGTTGATTGGTGGCTATCGATTAATGTCTTAAGCACTTCCTCCTTGTTCTTATCCATTTTAATGCTTATTTAGAAGTGGTTAAACCTTGGAGACCACATCATGGAGGTTACTAATGATGCGTGCTAGCCTTGAGTCTATTTTTGGCATGAAATCACACATGTGGATTGCTCTTCCATCTTCAGTGTGGGCCAATTCTTCATTGAAGACTTATGTTTATAGGCATCAAGAAATCAATAGCCAAAATAGCATGTCAAGCAAGCCCAAGGTATATTTATTAGTGATGTTCTCAATACTTATTTGGCTATTGAAATCTCTAAGTAAAAAGTGTAGGTACCCCTCTTTGAACTTATGAAATTCCAGTCTAGATACTTTGAATAAAAAAGGTATTAGAGTTGAAAGAGACCAAGGAGATGTAAGTTGTGTCAACTTGTGTCAAGGTGTAAACCAAGGAGGAGGGAACGGTACTTATTATTTATTCTAGGTTACATTATTGGTCAATTATCTAGTTTTTGCAACTCATGGGATATTTAGAACTGCCTACCTTCTTGGATTAATTAAATAATGTCAGCACTTCAGAGATCATGCCTACGATCCACACTCTTTAATTTACTACTACCTACCTTATTATATGTTTGTGCTTGGTTGGGTTGGAACTATGAATAGTCATATCTTGCCTACTTTCTTTTACTTATGTGCATCATACTATATTTTTCCTTAATGGATATTAGATTAATTACCTCAATCGTATTGAAGGAAGACGTGGGTTTATACAGGCTTTTGACTTCCTTCCTTCATTGGGCACGAAAATATTGGGTTGCTGCATAATTGTATGATTGAATTAGTATCCTCAAACACTATGATGCCCCTCGATGTTATGAAGAAGATTGGCCTACAAATATCTAGACCTTATCAAAGTATGTGTGCCACGGACTCAAGGAAAATCAAGGTCCATGTATTGATCAAAGACGTACAGGAAAGACTTTCTGCATACTTGGATGTTGGATTTTTGATAGATAGTTGGTGTCATTGATGTGCCAGATCCAAGGTGCATGTTTCTCTCTAGGAAATGGGTATCAAATTTAGGAGGAAGCATTCAGTTGGAAAAATTTATAAACCTGAATACTATGTTCATTAAGATCCGTATGTCCTAAGCCACTCAACAATAGCACGATGGATCAAAACCCTAACCTACGTGTTAGTGGCAAGAAGGAAGAAAAAGAATTCCTCTTTGCCATGGATATTTGTTTCATCATGATCCTCTTCTTTCTATTTCATCGTGATCCTCTTCTTTCTGGGTATAGGAGTGATCTTCTTCTTTATGGGTATAGTCAAGAAAATTTGGGGAAAAATTGATGGGATATAAATGCAAGCACTAAGAGTGATTCGTTCAGGCTCTTTTTTTTAAGATAAGAGATATAAAATATTAAAATTTTATAAGAAAGTAACATACAATTATATTAATTAAAAGTATAATTATTAAATATAAATATAAATTTTATTTAAATATTCAAATATAAATAAAAAATAGTAGTTAACTCTTTCAATGATATTTATGTTTTTTTTAAATATTTAATATATATAGATAATTTATACATTTAACATAAATATAATGCTCTGAAATTTATATATTTTAAAATAATTGTTACAAAATTTTAAAACAAGATCAAATGAAAAATATTAGACAAGCACAAGGCTAAAAAAAACAAAAACATAGACATTAGGTTATACTAAGAAAAAACTTATAATGTGAAGGAGAGTAAATCAAGAAACATATCAGCTAAATTTTTTTTTCTATGGCAAGTATTTAGGGAGTAGCTAGAC
>LPNX010746583.1:25811-81120 GCA_001517045.1 Pseudotsuga menziesii | reverse complement strand
TGCTAGCCTTGAGTCTATTTTTGGCATGAAATCACACATGTGGATTGCTCTTCCATCTTCAGTGTGGGCCAATTCTTCATTGAAGACTTATGTTTATAGGCATCGAGAAATCAATAGCCAAAATAGCATGTCAAGCAAGCCCAAGGTATATTTATTAGTGATGTTCTCAATACTGATTTGGCTATTGAAATCTCTAAGTAAAAACTATAGGTACCCCTCTTTGAACTTATGAAATTCCAGTCTAGATACTTTGAATAAAAAAGGTATTAGAGTTGAAAGAGACCAAGGAGATGTAAGTTGTGTCAACTTGTGTCAAGGTGTAAACCAAGGAGGAGGGAACGGTACTTATTATTTATTCTAGGTTACATTATTGGTCAATTATCTAGTTTTTGCAACTCATGGGATATTCAGAACTGCCTACCTTCTTGGATTAATTAAATAATGTCAACACTTCATAGATCATGCCTACGATCCACACTCTTTAATTTACTACTACCTACCTTATTATATGTTTGTGCTTGGTTGGGTTGGAACTATGAATAGTCATATCTTGCCTACTTTATTTTACTTATGTGCATCATACTATATTTTTCCTTAATGGATATTAGATCAATTACCTCAATCGTATTGAAGGAAGACGTGGGTTTATACATGCTTTTGACTTCCTTCCTTCATTGGGCACGAAAATATTGGGTTGCTGCATAATTGTATGATTGAATTAGTATCCTCAAACACTATGATGCCCCTCGATGTTATGAAGAAGCTTGGCCTACAAATATCTAGACCTTATCAAAGTATGTGTGCCACGGACTCAAGGAAAATCAAGGTCCATGTATTGATCAAAGAATTACAGGAAAGACTTTCTGCATACTTGGATGTTGGATTTTTTATAGATAGTTGGTGTCATTGATGTGCTAGATCCAAGGGGCATGTTTCTCTCTAGGAAATGGGTATCAAATTTAGGAGGAAGCATTCAGTTGGAAAAAGTTATAAACCTGAATACTATGTTCATTAAGATCCGTATGTCCTGAGCCACTCAACAATAGCACGATGGATCAAAACCCTAACCTAGGTGTTAGTAGCAAGAAGGAAGAAAAAGAATTCCTCTTTGCCATGGATATTTGTTTCATCATGATCCTCTTCTTTCTATTTCATCGTGATCCTCTTCTTTCTGGGTATAGGCGTGATCTTCTTCTTTTTGGGTATAGTCAAGAAAATTTGGGGAAAAATTGATGGGATATAAATGCAAGCACTAAGAGAGATTCGTTCAGGCTCTTTTTTTTAAGATAAGAGATATAAAATATTAAAATTTTATAAGAAAGTAACATACAATTATATTAATTAAAAGTATAATTATTAAATAGAAATATAAATTTTATTTAAATATTCAAATATAAATAAAAAATAGTAGTTAACTCTTTCAATGATATTTATGTTTTTTTTAAATATTTAATATATATAGATAATTTATACATTTAACATAAATATAATGCTCTGAGATTTATATATTTTAAAATAATTGTTACAAAATTTTAAAACAAGATCAAATGAAAAATATTAGACAAGCACAAGGCTAAAAAACACAAAAACATAGACATTAGGTTATACTAAGAAAAAACTTATAATGTGAAGGAGAGTAAATCAAGAAACATATCAGCTAAATTTTTTTTTCTATGGCAAGTATTTAGGGAGTACCTAGCCTATTAATTATTTGTATCAATAATGTAAGTGTCAACACATAGTCCATATTATATAATGCCTTCTAGAGAGTGTCTTGCATTGACAAGGCCCTAGGTTTAATGTTGTGTGGCGTCAACCTACTCCTAGTAATGGTCACAGTCGAAGAAAATGTAGGTTCACTCTTAAAATATAGGGCCAAAGAACTCATAGTATAAGGAAAGACACTAGTAATGTATTTATGAGTAAGTAGGTGTCATACATAAAGGGCTCTTTTAAGAAAATTAATTGTCCTAAAATCTCTTGATGTAGAACAATATGGAGCTTCTGTTGATTGGTGGCTATCGATTAATGTCTTAAGCACTTCCTCCTTGTTCTTATCCATTTTAATGCTTATTTAGAAGTGGTTAAACCTTGGATACCACATCATGGAGGTTACTAATGATGCGTGCTAGCCTTGAGTCTATTTTTGGCATGAAATCACACAAGTGGATTGCTCTTCCATCTTCAGTGTGGGCCAATTCTTCATTGAAGACTTATGTTTATAGGCATCAAGAAATCAATAGCCAAAATATCATGTCAAGCAAGCCCAAGGTATATTTATTAGTGATGTTCTCAATACTGATTTGGCTATTGAAATCTCTAAGTAAAAAGTGTAGGTACCCCTCTTTGAACTTATGAAATTCCATTCTAGATACTTTGAATAAAAAAGGTATTAGAGTTGAAAGAGACCAAGGAGATGTAAGTTGTGTCAACTTGTGTC
Organism: Pseudotsuga menziesii; assembly: GCA_001517045.1. NCBI lineage: Eukaryota > Viridiplantae > Streptophyta > Pinopsida > Pinales > Pinaceae > Pseudotsuga > Pseudotsuga menziesii. The sequence continues at coordinate 78,680 of LPNX010746583.1, read as the reverse complement.
AAGGTGTAAACCAAGGAGGAGGGAACGGTACTTATTATTTATTCTAGGTTACATTATTGGTCAATTATCTAGTTTTTGCAACTCATGGGATAATCAGAACTGCCTACCTTCTTGGATTAATTAAATAATGTCAGCACTTCAGAGATCATGCCTACGATCCACACTCTTTAATTTACTACTACCTACCTTATTATATGTTTGTGCTTGGTTGGGTTGGAACTATGAATAGTCATATCTTGCCTACTTTCTTTTACTTATGTGCATCATACTATATTTTTCCTTAATGGATATTAGATTAATTACCTCAATCGTATTGAAGGAAGACGTGGGTTTATACAGGCTTTTGACTTCCTTCCTTCATTGGGCACGAAAATATTGGGTTGCTGCATAATTGTATGATTGAATTAGTATCCTCAAACACTATGATTCCCCTCGATGTTATGAAGAAGCTTGGCCTACAAATATCTAGACCTTATCAAAGTATGTGTGCCACGGGCTCAAGGAAAATCAAGGTCCATGTATTGATCAAAGACTTACAGGAAAGACTTTCTGCATACTTGGATGTTGGATTTTTTATAGATAGTTGGTGTCATTGATGTGCCAGATCCAAGGGGCATGTTTCTCTCTAGGAAACGGGTATCAAATTTAGGAGGAAGCATTCAGTTGGAAAAAGTTATAAACCTTAATACTATGTTCATTAAGATCTGTATGCCCTTAACTGCACATTTTCACAAGATAAATAGTTAATCACCACAAGGAGATAATATTTACCTTCTCAGAATGACAAACTAGTGATGAATTCCATAGATACCTCTTCTCACTTATGGTTAGTAGTTCCAAATAATAATTTTCATAACCAGAAATATATGGTTAAATAGGATATAGTTGAGATCCCATAAGGATAAAAATATAATGATGATAATGAATGTTATTATTGATACAAATACTTGTGACATTTTAAATACCATTGAATGGTCACAAGGTATGATAGGACACAACTCTCTTAGACTTAGCCTATTTATTATACACCAGCACACACTTAATATGTATGACTTATGTTCATTAAATTTGCAGTGACATTATGTTGGAGAATACTAAGATGAGGAACATTTTATGCCTTATGTTTTTGGAAAAGATCACATTCTTTTGTAAATTACTCAATACCAAATTCCATTATCAACCAACAAAAGTTGAGGAGACATTCCTATGAGTTTTTTGCAAACCCACATGACTCACCAAGGGACATGTATATAATGAGATGAGTTCCAAACAAAAAATGATTGTATGTTAAAGGTTATGGAACCATTATTGGTATTCCATGGCTACTGCCAATGCTAGCAAGTGCTTGGTTCGAATCATCCTGGGTGAGGTGCACTAATCAATGCCAATGGGTTTATTACGGAGTCCATTAAGGAATGTTGGGAATCATCACAGATTTCCCTGCAAAGTTACCATTGGAAAAAAAAACACAAGGCTGCATTATATACAATACCTAGGAAATTCCAATTTTATTTATACCCAACTAAATTAACCACCAAAAACTTGGATGTAGATGTTAATATCTAAATTTCTACTTAAAATTTGCTAAAATTCATCCAAGGAAACAAAAAATAAAAATACTAAGCATATATATTGTTGTCATCTCGATAAAAAAGATATTTTAAACCTAGTTGATTGGACTAAGGGACTAAGAAAGAGAATTCAAAAAATACATGTATATCCCAAAGACTATAAAAAAGAATCAAATGGTACTACTAAATATATGATATGTTATATCCCAGAAGTGGTTTATACATCTCCAAGATACATACCAGAAAAAAGGAAAAAAAATGCATCTAACGAAGAGATTCAGTTGCAAAAAGTATAGTATATCTGCTTGGTATTGGATGCTTCTTGCATCAAAGTCATAAAAAAATAAGGGCTGTTCTAGCAATGGAAATATTTATATAAGTATCAGCGGGATATGGTTTATAAAGGTTAGTTTAAACTCTGGAATAAAAAACAATCATAATAACATGTATAAGAAGCATTATCAAAAACTTTCAATAGGAATGTTGCTTGCAACAATTTTACTTCACACCCCTTAGAAATAGTTATGCACCATTCACTAACCTGAATGAACATATTTTTAATGATAAGGTTTGAAGTTATTTGCATCCATTTTCAAGGTGGAAAAGTGTTGTGTCAGTCAATAGAGAAAGGTTTTCCAGGATGAGAGAATTCAGTGCACAACATAAAACACCTATTGCTTCTAGGGCACCATCCGCCAATTTTCTACATTGCAATTATCTAGTGATCAGCAAAAACCCTCAATAACATAGCTATCAATCTAATGTAAGAACCAAATGTGCTATAAAATATATTTCATTATCCAATTTATTTGAACTAAAATAATTTAAAACACTAAAGAAATTGAACCAATTACCCACAGCCAAATATAGAAATCCCTTTCAAGTTATAGCCTAGATAAGCGAGAAGTTCACTAATGAACTCATTTGTGACACATGTTATCCCTGCCACTAATAGCACTTCCAATTTTTGTAGTTTTTTTAATGCAAGCAGAAACTTGAAGGATTCTAGCTGTTGGCATGAATCCATACACAATTCCTTAATTACTGGTGCCAAACTGTTGCCATTAGGATTCATGTCATGTAATTTTTAAGGTCATTTATATGTCTTTACAATCATTTCAATGATAATAGGGTCGTTTAGATGTCGTTATAGAAATTTAGGTGCCGTTAGAATCAATTATGATCCAAAAGTCCTACCACATGCATAATCATCATTGACATCCACATCGTCATCATCATCATACAATAAATCAACATCATTGTCATCGCCGTAGTCATCATCAATGTCATCATCAATATAATTGTGATAGTAATGAGCAAGGATCCCTACTACCTCTCAAAAATGGATGATATAGTCTTATACTTATCAAGTCATATCCATACGTTCCATCATAATTATCGTAATGCATAATTGTCATGTTTTTAGGGCTAATCAGATGCCATTAGGGTCTATCAAATGTTGTCGGGGACACTCAAATGCCATTAGATAAATTTAGGTGACATTAAGATAATTTACCCCTCATTAGGATTAATCAAGATAAAAAGTTCCATAATTACGATAATTTAGGTGCCACTATGTTAAATCAAGATCCAAAAGTATTATCACATGAATCATGATCATTGACATTGACATTAATATATTTGGCATTATGTCAGACATTTTTTTAACACAATTCCTAGCTCTAAACCTAGTGCAATTCCTAGCATGGTTCCTTCTAAAATTTCTGGCATTATTCCGGGCTTTATACGTGGCTCTATACCTGGAAATATGTTGGATATTTTCTAGGTGTATTTCTTCGCTCTATACTTCACACTATGTTGGATGTTTTTCCTACCAAAATTCATGGAGCAATTCCAGTTGCTAACCCTAGATTAATATATGGTGATATGCTATTCAGGACATTTGGAGGCTATTTTGGGCGTTATATGGGATGTTTTTTTGGATGCTAATTGGGACGCTAATTGGGATTCTAATTGGGATGATAATTTTGATGCTAAATGGGATTTTAATTAGGATGTTAATTAGCGCCCACAATAGCGCCAACTTTTAAAATGGGATGCTAATTGGGATGCTACTTGGGATGATAATTGGGACACTAATTGGGATGCTAATTAACATCCAAAATAGCTCCACCTTTTAAAAAGGGATGCAAATAATGCCATTAAAAGCACCATCCCATGGAAAAGCATCCACTTTTTCCAAAAAATGATGAAAAATACACTAAAAGTGATAGTCGACGCTATAAAGGAAGCTAAAAGAGACGTTATTCACAGGGTTTTGTTGTAGTGGATGATTATGAGGATGAAAATGATGATGATTATGATGAGGATGAGGATGAATATGTCGATGATGAGGAGGAGGATGACGATGATGAGGATGGTGATGATGATGGTGATGATGATGATGGATATGAGGATAATGGATATGATGATGAGGAGGAGGATGGGGATGAGGAGGAGGAGGATGGGGATGAGGAGGAGGAGGAGGAGGATGGTTATCATGATGATGCTAATAATGATGTTGATTACTATATTGATGATAACAATGAAGATGATGATGATGATGATGATGATGATGATGACGATGATGACTATGATGATGATGACGATGATGATGATGATGATGACGATGACTATGATGATGATGATGACGATAACAATGATGACTAGGATGATGATGATGATGATGATGATGGATGCGATGATGATGATGGTGGCAGTGGTGGTGAAGATGATGATCATGATGGGTATTGTGATGATGGTGATTCCGACGATGATGATACGATGGTTTAAACATAATTAAATAGTCATTAACATAATACATTATGAAAAAAATGTTCTCACATAACTCCTAGATTCCAATGTCATTCGGATTCTTCATCCTCATCATCCTCATCCTCATACTCATCGTCGTCATACTCATTATCATCATCGTCATCCGATTCATCCTCATCATCTTCATTGTCATCGTCATCGTCATCATCATCGTCATATTCATCATCATCGTCGTCGTCATCGTCATCATCGTCATCATCATCATCATCATCACCATCATCATCATCATAATCATCATCATCATCATCATCCTCATTCTCATCCTCATCCCCATCATCATCATCATCATCTTTATCATCGTCATCGTCTTCATCCTCATCATCATCATCGTGTTCATCCTCATCATCGTCATGTTGACTTGAATATCTTCATGGGTTTCTTGGCAAAGTTTTCCTTACAAAAAAACCTGTTGACTTGTATATTTTGTTGGTTCTTTCCAGATATAGAATAGCCTAAAATCATCATTGTGGAATGCACATTGGATTGGAAAATTTCAACATATTTTAGAGTGGCGATATAGTGTTGTAATAAATGTAAAATATTTTCAATTGCATGATTTAGACACACAATCACATAGTTTTGATATTCAAATAATCGGCCATATCTTCACCTATCCATGGAGAAATTAAACACAATTTCCCAGATAAAGCTAAAAGATGTTGAATTTTCTATGGTTTATGCATTTGAAACCACCATCTTGGTTACTCCAAACCTAGGTTTTAAGAAGGCTCACAATATGAGATATGACACATAATACATGACACGTGGTGGGATCATTGTTATTAAATGTGAGTGTGTTGTTTTCAAATTCAAAGTTAATAAATGTGGTAAGTTCTTACTTACACTTTCAATTTCACTTCACAAAAATACGTGTATGATTTTGTGCACTTTCTAGTGGTACAAAGCATGGCACACTATTAATGACATTAATTGGTACAAAAACAAGATCCATCCATACATTGTTGATGACATTAGGCCAACTACATACATTATGCAAAAATATGTTCTCACATACCTCCTAGATTTCAACATTGCTACAACGTCATTGTTATTAATTTATGATTCAATATTTAATTTAAAAAAAAAAAAATACAAGATGGTTTAATATATAATTTTTAAAAACAAGACATACATTATGATTTACATAAAACATAGTAGATTTACAAAACATAGGTATGCTTTTTTATGCTCAAATTGTTCGTGTCAGTCATGTTTGAGTCTGGAAACCCTATACATGATAACTATGCGTTGCCTTAATGATATTCTCTTTGTTTCAAGAATAATTTAATATTCTTTACTGAATAGGGCCAACCATGTGAAGGTGGAATCTCTTATGGCCCCTCCCCCCTCACATCACTCTCAATTCCCCATAACCCGACAAAATCTATGTAAAAACAAAAATTGTGTTATAGCATATGAAAACATACAGGAAAATGTAAATAACAGTAAGAAACAGTTAATTTATATGTAGCAATAAAATTCATTAATTCTAATGCAATATTAAATAAAAATATATAGAGAAGATATCAGTTACGATCATCATCCTCATCAATGGTGAGGATGATGATGATGATGATGATGATGATGATGATGATTATGCCAGTGATGATGAGGAGGAGGAGGAGGAGGAGGATGGTGATGAGGATGATGAAGATGATTATGATGATGAAGATGGTGATGACGATGACGATGATGATGATGATAATGATGAAGATGACGATGACAATGATGGTGGCCGTGATGATGAATATGATTATGGTGGTGATGATGATGAATATGGTGATGACGACGACGATGATGATGATGAAGATGATGTTAATGAGGAAGAGGGTGATGATGATTATCATGATGAAAATGGTGATGACGACAATGATGATGATGTTGACGAGGAAGAAGGTGTTGATGCTAATGATGGGGATCATGACGAAGATGTTGATGATTATGAAGATGATGATGACGAGGACAATGATGACAATGATGAGGATGATTATGATTATGATGATGATGATGACAACAAATATGATGATGATGACGAAGATGATGATCATGAAAAAGATGATGATCATGAGGATTTGGATGATGAAGATGATGATGTTGGTGATGGTGGTGGTGAAGATGATGATCATGATGAAGATGATGTTGATGACAGAGATTGTGATGATGGTGACGATGATGATTATGCTAACGATGGTTTAAACATAAATAAATAGTCATAAACATAATACATTATGCATAAATATGTTCTCACATATCTCCTAGATTCCAACATTGCTATAATTTCATTCAGATTCTTCTTCATCTAACTCAACATCTTTATCGTAATCTGGTTTTAAATCTCTATCATTGAAAAGATTGATCATATCAGGATAATGATAAATGCATTTCCGGTTAGATATTAATCATAAATATAATAAATGTCAAACTCATTGTCTCCTACAGCATTTGAATGATCAAATTCTTGATCGAATAATTCATCTGACACATCTACACTGATGACCAACTACTCATGATTTGCATCACCTTCTTCTTCAACACTGTCTTCTTCCTCTTGTGCATTATACTTAACCAGTCTTCCTTTTGGATCATATCTAACAATGTATGACCAACCTGCTTTACCTAGAACCTCTGAGTAAAAGAACTGCTCACATTGACTTGGAAGAACATAAGGCTCTGTACCTGGTTCAAGTTCCCTTGTATTAACCATGGTAATTCCATTGGCATGCTCAATATCAGTTCTTTCGGGATCACATTCATTCATTCATAGACCATACCATTTGACCTCAAACAGAACTACTTTAAAGGAATTAAAGTCACACTCAAGTATATATTCCAAATAACCATGGTACCTATTTTCAGATACTTCTGGATTCCTGTCACTTCTAGAGGAAACATTAGTGACTTGAAAAAATACAGTTATCTGATCACAATCAAATTTTTTCCTCTTGTCATCCAACTTTTTGATGTGAAATTTATGACCATTGCACCACATAGCATTGTGATGTATCAGCTACATCATGCCCAAATCAATAAATAAATATATAAGAACACATAAACGAGAGAAATATTTTGATACAATGTGAAACAACGAAAAAAATGTGCAGGGTAAATATACTTGCCTTTTTTTCTTTTACGCACATGCTAAATCAATTTCCCTTTGCATAAGTTATTAGGGACATTTTCTCGATGATGATGCACTGTTTTAATCATTTTACTAACCCATTCCCATGATAGGGTACCATATTATTTTGTACATCATTCAATCCATTCCTCCATCCAATCAAGATTGTTTGCAATGTATAAATGTTTTTCATCCCACACATGACCAACTATATGAAAAAATAGCAATTAAGAATTGTAAATTAGCTATCATTAAAGGCAATTAAGTTTATGTTAAAATACTGATGGAATAATAAAAAAAAAAAAATTTTCAAAAAATAATTGTATAATAAATAAAATGTACACCATTCAATTACCTTTCCCTCTCCTCTTTCTACCTTTCCCAAACAGGACCTCCCCTTCAAATTCGTTGATGGAGTTGACATGCCAAATGTGAGGTAGTTTGATATTTTTTTCTAAATTTGGAAGATACTAACTAATGTACACGGTGGATTAATATATCATATATCCTTGCACCATAGAACCCTCAGGGCATGCTCTTTGTCTAACAAAATCCTTCAATGAATTCAAAGGCCTTTCCACCATCCACATTAACCTTGATTCTACACGTCCACACAATTCAATCTCCTCAACTTGGTGTATGAGATAATGTTCTTGTCCATTGAAAAATACTGGAGGTAAATACTTTTGCATTTCACACATTAGATGAGGAATTTATCTCTTCCAATACCTAATATCTTCTTTGTGGATTTCTTTAGATGAAATCCACCTACAAAATATGCAAGAAAATAACAATGATAAACCAGATTGAGGCATATATAATAAAGTTTCGAGCTGTAAAACACAATATGTCAATAAGCAATGCAACCAAAAGAACCAACATTTTTCATGCATATTAAATTGTTACTTACCTCATGTGTTTACCAAGATCAGATATAACTTGTTTTATGTTTTTAAAAAGCTATCCGGGAGAGACGGAAGTAGAACATACTGTAGCAAAAAGAAAATCATTATCTAATGTTTCCAAATAAGAGAGAACAATTACTAAAAAGATTTACTTAATGGAAATTATATACGTAAATAATTACCTTAATGAATATATGTCAGTCATGAGTTTTAACATTGCCAAAATCACCTTTTTTGGTTAAGATATTTTGTATGTTCGATGAAAACCCCATTGGAAACCTTATTTTTGAATGACCCCTTTTATAGAATTTATTTGTTGCTCCGTAAATAACCATGGAATACTAATATTTTGGTTATCATTTCCGGCATTGGAAATAATTACACTTTGCAATGCGTGATTGGCTTTTGCAATGTCACTACAAATTTTTCCAATTTTATCTTTTTTCAGATCTTCCATCTAAGTTTTTCCATATCATTTCTATTACATTCTTCCCAATATGCATTGTATCAAATAAATGAGTTATTTGTAGGTGCTTGTAGTAAGGAAACCTACTGAATTGTATGGGATAACTCTTCATTCCTCATGGAATCCCATTCATGCCTTAAATACATTCATTAAACATAATTGAAACACATTAACAATCATTCATGACACCCATGGTAGAGAAAATTCAGTAAAAATATAAAAATCAGAATATTACGTGAACATATTGTATGTTGCATATATAATTTGCATACCTCGATGAGTTCTGTGATATTCCAACTTCTATAGGTAAGGTGTCATTCTTCATGGTTTCTTTGCATTCTCTTCTTTACCATTGAATTTTTCTATTTCGATAGTTTGGTACCTATGGTTCTTATTGAGGAAGTTCATGTACTCTTCGAACACCTCCTTTGCTAAACTTCTTGAATGATGAGATATTATCCTAGGACCACATACTAGACATGAAAATTTTCCCTTTGTTTGAAGATATGTGAGATATATGTATTAATGTTATATTATCAAAAGATTATTAATTTAAAAAAATGCAAGTTTTTTTACCTTAAAACATATAATTTTAATGACGTGCAACATAAAGTTACATACCACAATTTTTTTTTAACCCGGGAGTGTCATGAATTGTCCATGCAAGTATTCCATGGAACTAAAATTGTTTCTTCCCTATTGGTCTAGAGATGTCATACATAATGATTCCAACCCATAACTTCAATAGCTCATCGATAAGAGGCTCAATATATACATTCATATCTTTAACTTGGTACTTACCTAATTGATCAATAAACATACAATATTTCTATTTAGTTATCCGTCCAAATAAATAAAAGGTGTTCTCATGCAACAATTAAACAAATAACATTATGAAATAATATAATTGCTTTCAAAAAAATACCTAGAATAATCATTGCCAACATTGTGTGCTCTCTCTTAATCATCATCCAAGGAGGTAGGTTATTGTTTATCATGAAATAGGCCACACTAAGTAAGTAGAATGAATCTCACCAAATGGATTGAAACCATCAGCTGCTAATGAAAGTCTTAAATTATGAGGTTCATCTTTAAAAATTGGCCATTTTTCTTTGATGTTCTTCAATGCAGAACCATCTGCAAGCATTCGAAGAACACCATATTCACTTCTGTTCTTCGCATGGTAATCCATAAAATGTGTTTTACTTTGGCACCTGAATAGTCTTTGGAAACGTGGAATTATGGGAATATAATGAAGAACTTTGCGAGAGACATGTTTTTTTACTTGATCAATTTGATATCTATTAATTTTACATTGTGGGCATTTTTTTCTAATGCATATTGTCCATAATATAATATGGTCATTAGGACATGCATCAATAGATTAATACTCCACTCCACTTTCTTTCATAATCAAGAATACCCCTCGACTTGTGCGTGGTAAATTATTTGATGGTGGTAATAGAAATTCACCCAACAATCTGCAGCATTGACAAAAGGTGAAATGTAAACAATGTATATCATAAATATTTCATATCCCTAATTTACAAATTAATTAACACTAAAAATAGAGGAAAATAATCAACTTTACATACCTTACGAGCTGTGTGAAACAAGTGTTTGATAAACCATTCAAAACCTTCAAGTTCACCAACAAAAATATAGCAGATAGAATATTTGTTGTTGATATTTCATATAGAGGTTCTCGTGACTTCTCAAGAAGAGGAACATCATGAATATCATGGAGGTTGTCCTTATCCAATGCAGAAAATGTATCTTGGAGCAATCTATTTATCTCATATTCACCATTAGTATCAATAACATCATCTTTGTCCATAGGATCATTAAGAACTCGATATTCAATAGCATGATCTCCATGCTCGTCGTCTTGTAAAGTTGTATTTCTACTATTATGTGGAAAATATCTCTCTGGCAGTCGACATCTTGAGGGCATTGTATTTATATTTACAAACAATGCAATAAATTTAGTGTATAATATACGACACATATATTTTAAATGATAAAAAAAATTGTGAATATATTATCAGTATTATTACAAGAAGTAAATTATGTAATGAATAATTTCTTACCAAGGGATGATATTCATACCCCCCTTTAGCATGCCCCTTCTCCTTACAATGTTTTCTAGCTGATGTTCTTAAAATTATTCTAGTTTGTAAACCTCTCCAATGCTTCCTTAATCTCAGCATACCTCCTATTGTTTTCTTCCCATGTATATTTATCTGACATTCTGATAGCCTATAAGAACAAAAAAAACTTATTACTCAATATATAACGTACTAAATTGAATAGAGTATATATATATTAAAGGAGACCGAAAATTAAAGGAGGTGATTAGAGGATTACCTAAGTTATAATTCCCTTGGATTACCACATGCTATTCCAATAGGTATTGGCATTCGGTGGGTAATGGCTATTCACTCTACATAAAATGAACTTATATATTGCTTTAAAAAAGGGGCTAAGGAATTGTGTTAATGATGTAACAAATTAGGAGTTTACATATTACTTCAATGCATGTGTTCGTATATTAAATATATATATGGTGTTTGCTTATAAAGTAATGAATTTATACGTAAATGTCCAAGCGGGTTAGTATGTTGGGTTAAGTGTATTTGTGAAAGGAGTTGTTACACCGTTTTGACAAGTGGAAATACCCATAGGATAATGAGCGGTTAATTGGTTCCCTACGTTAGTTTATAATTACTAATTGCAAGAAAGTCTACATTATGGTGCCAATGGATCTAATGTACAAGAAATTGAGGGGTTGGGAATATTGTTCATGTTAGTTATACTAGAGATTAAAAGGTTTCAACACAGTGACATGATATTGTCAAATGAGATTATGAATATAGATGTAGACCCTAAAAAATCGAAAGGATTGTCAAATTGGATTATGGATCTAGATGATAATGTCGATATTCTCAAATGACTATCAAAGTTTGAAAGGATACACCAATGTGGTGTCATTGGTTATCTATATTGAGGGGGATAGTTAAATCTAATTAGGTTGTGTCCTTGAAATCTATGGTGATGGTCATGATATCAACATTTTAACACAAACCACCATTTAAAAAATTACATTTTAACAAAAATGAAAATTTAAAAATTTACATTTTAACACAAATGACAATTTATAAAATTACATTTTGACACAAAAATACCAAAAGTAAATAAACATTTTCTCCATTGCATTGAATCCCTAATTGGAACATAAATGGTGCAACCCAAAAAAAACTAGTGCATTGCAGTCAAACTAACCTGGAATACGAATGAGATCAAAAATTTGATGTATCAAACCAGTACCAGACTCTTGAAATCGCAGAACGAAAAACCAATAAAAGATTGTTGCAACTCTAGGAAATGATTGTGAAAATATGACTTAAGAACATGTATTTACAAATCAATAAGGGTCGTGGTTCTGGTGAAAATGCACAATGATCAAATTTCAAAAAAAAATTCATTGACCGTTAAAAAAGAAAAATAAAAACAAGTTTTCTTTTCGGCATTCGTCGCTCTAGACACGTTATGGACCATTCGTCACTATAGAGATGAACGTTCATCACTATAGCGAAAAAATGGTCCATAACATCGCTAGAGCGACGATCATCGGGGGAATTTTCATTTTTTTCCAAAAATTTAAACTGTTTTTCCACGAAAATTTTGATTTTAACTGATTCGTGGAAAAATTTCATGGGAATTTTGAGGCATATGTAGTAGTGCGCTAATCAGTTTTCTTGTCCCTTCATGTAGTAGGTATCCATTTTCCTTTATTGGAGTAGGTCATATTCTCTACAATCCTTCGCTTCACGACCAACAGAGCAAAAAAAATTATAGAACAGGTTTGCAGGTTTCGATACTACCTTTTGGAGATATGCGCATCTCTCATGTCGATGTCCTTGAGTTTGACAGATTTTACACCATGGTAAACTACCATGAATTAATGGATTTGGAGCGCCTGAATGTAAGTAATTGTGGAATTTCGGGCATTGATCTTTATGATTTCCTTCCATTTGTTGACACAGATCTGTTGACAGGTGTTCACACTTCTTTGACACCCTTCTTCGATGTGACTGCCTAAACACCAGGCCGGATAGGTTTTACCCTAACCAAAAACACCTGCGAACCAGATGCACTCTCACCCAATATGCTTGAGGGAGGGCTGCAGGAACCACGTTTCCATGGTAGAGAGGAGGACTTACGCACTTATTCTCTCTTTGTCGCAGTGTTAAACAAAGATTTAGACGAGGGTTTTAACATCAATTATTTGTATTTAGTCGCATTAGAAACCATTCACATCAGATCATCTTATCCATTCCACAAAGAGATCAACAAGTATGGATTAATTCATCATGTAAAGGTATCTCATCATTCAAAAACATCATTCATATCGCAGTATTTGGATTGCATCATTTAAACCATAAAAACATCAAACATAATATCATAGACAGACACAAAGTTTCCAACATCATCCGCCCATGTCATATTACTCTAGAGGTTAAAACATGTTTCAACAATACATCTCTTGGTCGATAGCTCTATACCAAAATAGCAGATATGAAGATGTCAAAAATATAATCTCCAAAAAATTCCCATATATGATTCACAAAAGGATATCCAAAATAATGATGATCTCTTCCTACTACATTTCTAACTATATATATAGGCTTTTCCCTTTACAAAATTGTCCACATATGACCAACTACCTAAGTAATTCGGACTAGAAAGTACAAAAATAGGGCCCAAGCCGACTCTTGTCGACTTATTTTCCTTGTGCATTCTTCCTTTTTCTATGACACTTGTGCACCATGCACATCCATATCACCTGCCAACACTTTTGCTTACAAAGTAATGTCATTTGGTCTAAAGAATGCACAAACATTATTCTCCAGAATAGTAGTAAAAGAATTTCATGAATACTTATACAAAAAAATGGTATTCTACTTCAAAAATTGGATGATATATTCACTACTCAAATACCACATTCATTACCTTCGACTTATGCTAGAGAGATGCAAAAATATTCATTTATCTTTGAACATCAAGAAATGCAAATTCCCCATTCCAATTGGTATTTCTATTGGGACATATTGTCTACAAAAAAGGTATTAAAGTCAACTTTGTCGAAATTAAATTCATTCTTGATCTTAATCCACCTGTAAACCCAAAGCAGGTTAGAATAATCCTTATTCATACAAGATACTACAAGATTTTTATAAGATATTAATCTTACACTACATTCCCATTGAAATAATTATTGAAGGAAAATCAAGAGTTTATTTGGTCTCAAGAATGTGCAAAATCATTTGAGCTTCTAAAAAGAAAACTAGTCGAAGCTCCAATATAAGATTCCCAAATTTGTTAATTAAGTTCCATGTCCATATTGAATCTTCATGGCTTGTAATAGGTGTGATACTCACACAACCAAGATAAGATGGAATGGACTACCCAAATGCATATGCTAGTGGAAAGCTAAAGAAATCAGAAAATAACTAATCGACAACACAACACGAAGCCATAGGAATGATTTTCACTTTACAAAAGTATCAGCATTATTTTGTAGGTAATCCATTCCTATTTTATACATACCACCAAGCACTAAATTATGTAGTAAATAAACCACTCCATCGTGGATGACTATGCAGATGGCTTCTTTTGTTCCAAGAATTCGAATTCGAAATAATTGTTCGACCAAGAAAAAGTAATGTAGGACCCAAATACTTGTCAAGAATAGAAACAAGGGAAGACCCTATCGGAATGAATGATGAATTAATTGATTCACACCTATTTAGATTCGAGTTCATACTGATGGAACTGGAATATATAACACAATTCTTAGATCAAGGACAAGACCTAGAAGGAATGTCAATAAAGAAAAAGAAAATAGTTGCAATGGAAGTTGTACCATACACATTGATAACTGGATTTCTATATAAACTTAGAACAAATGAAATAATTAGGCGTTGTGCCCTTGAACATGAAAAAAACACCATCATCCACAGAGCACACAGTGGCCCTGCTAAAGGTCATTATCAAGCTGACACGATAGCTAGAAACAATTTTTAATCAAGACTATGGTGTCCAACACTACTTAAAGATTGCAAAGCTCAACTAAATACATGCAACATATGTCAAAGGTTAGGCCGACCATTACTAAGTAATGAGATGCCTTTAATATAAGTCAATCCAAGCTTAAATTTTGAAATTTGGGTGATCGACTTTGTTGGACTATTCCCAGTCATGGGTTGATGGAGTAGAGCAAGATATATTATTACTACGGTTGAATATGTAACCAATGGGATGAATATGAAACCGTCGAAGCATGCTTTAGTGAAGTAGCAGTAAAATTTATATATGAAAATATTATTACAATATTTGGATGCCCTCTTACCCTCATCAATGACCTAGGAACACACTTTATTAACAAAACTATTGTTGTACTACAGACTAAATTCATGATCGATCATCAAAATTGTTCTACCTATCATCCACAGTCGAATGGAGCCTTTGATTCATTTAACAAAACTTTAACCAAAGGATTAACAAAATTATACAACATTGAAAAGGATGATTGGGATGACAAGATACTTCGTTATTTTATGGGCATGCTACATAGCTTATAAAAATTCAACTAGGTAGAAGCCCTTCAAATTAGTCTACAAACATGAAGCAATCATGCCTCTACACTTTAGAAGAGAAGCACCAATAATTGCAGACATACTTCATCTTGATAATGTAAAAGCTATCGAAGACATAAATTTTGATCTAAAAAAGTTAGAGGAACAATGACAGATAACAATTCATCACTAGGAAATCCAAAAACAACAACAAAAATATTGGCATGAAGAAACATAAAAAGGAAAGATGTATCAATCGGTGACCTAGTACTATTATACGATAGTCGAATAAAAGGAAAAATGAAGAAACTATATACATCTTGTCTTGGGCCCTACAAAGTCAAAGATTTGAATAACAATGGATCAATCTGACTAAAAACACTACAATGTAATATATTTAACAAAGTGGTCAATGACAAAAGAATCAAAATATATAGAGCATAACATCGACACGACACCAACTAAATGATTGTATCACCATTTAGTTGAACGTTGTGTCCTAGGGTTTGTAAAATTTAATAATTTGTATATTGTCTAACTTAACAATACTATGTTAAACAAAAATGAATTTATAGAAAAACTAACCTAAACACTAATAGTATATAAGAATATTCTAATGACAATAGACTAGAAATTAGAGAGTGAGAAAAACTAGACTAGAAGGATGGACAAAAAATATGCACCCAAAACCAACCAGGGATGGGAAGCCTGCTAGCGATGACCAAAGGAGTACTCAAGCCACGAGAAAACAAGTCGAATCGATCGATGAACAACCTACTACGACTAAACCCTATGGTGAATCTATGATTATAGATGACAAAGGCATGAGGTGGAAGACTCTTCAAATGTATGAACCAGATGCTTAGCACAAAATCAACATTTAATACCATCACCTACCCAAATATATGGTGTCCTCCACAAGAATCCTATAAATGAATTCCTCAAGCAGAGTTGGGTGCAATTTTGTAAAGAATTGGAGCAATCACACATAGATCTAGAAATTCCAGAGATATCAAACCCTACTTCTTCACCATTGATAGGAAAATAAATGTCCCCATAGAAATCCACCATAACCAGGTGCATGAAAGAAACAAAAAAACTCATTGAGAAGATGAAGAAGCCACCATGACTCCACTAAAATTCGGCCTAAATACGATCAAAAAATAAATAATAGAAGAACACCAATGGAATAGATACTGGAGAGGACTAAGAGAGTGATTTATTCATAATAATAAATGGAACAATGAATCCAACAAGTTAGTCATAGCAAAGATTCGATATTATCTGTGTTCACCCCCATTGGAAAACTTTGATAGGTTGATATACCTAATTGCACAATACATAATTAGTTGATATCATACAGGGAATCTATGGTTTGATGAACTAGTAGAAATCAATTTCTCCCTTATAGCATCTGTCACCCACTTACCAAACTAAGTGCCACCAATACCATTCAGCATCAAGCCGAACCTTATTGAAGAATTCACAGGATCCCCTAAGGGTAAGAAATATAGAGGATTAGTCATTAATAAAATACTTTACCAAACTTATAAGTATGTTGCGATCATAGTATCCATATATTTAACAAGCATTGGTTAGCCATCCAACCTCATAATGAACATGTTGGAAGTTGTCAAAGCTATCACCACAGAAGCCCAAATATTCAACTGGGTAGAATATTTGGATGGGATCATCCCGTTGACTTGTGAAAGATGCTAGGAGATAGGATCCCCTATTATATTTCGTCCTATGTTAATTTGTTTTGCGATGTACATGATAACCCCAGTTGGAGATCATGCATTTAGAGAAAATTTAGGACCACTAATGAACAAAATTGAGGCATTTCAACCCCATGGCTACACCCAAGGTCCCAAACTTGCCAAAATATGGCTTGAAAACTAGTTTCAAGTCCTAAAAACGACAACGTTGAGATGGAGGGCTTCTCCACCTGTCTAACAGAGTCTACCTCTGACTACACATATCTAGCTTGAGCTAGACTTCACCAAATTTTGGTTCATGTAGGGCACAATTGAAAATGAAACGGGACTTGACTATTATCAACCAATAAAACAAATTTTCCAAGATCTCATAGTTTAGTCGAACACAGCCAACCCAATACCAGAAATTGCATGGAAAATATATTTACTACTCTAAGAAACATTCGCTAATGCCGAGAAAGAAGAATCCTTCGAATCAAGTTCATACTTAGAATTTTTTGGACCCCAAGAAGAATAATAAATTCCTCTATCCATTCTTTTGTTGAAAACCCAACGCAAGTCGACGGAATAAAAGAACTGCTAGGAGAAACGACGAAAGATGATGAACCTTAAGAAGGTGTGCAATCATCTCCTAACCTCTTAAAAGAAAAACTTAACATCATTGTAGAACAAATCAATATAATGCATAAGACATTTAAATGAAGACACTCAAAAAAGTGGAAGTCTATACTTAATTCCTTGACTGAAGATGAACTCCAAGAATTACATAAGGAGGTAGAGTAACTCATTCTAGATTCTATCATCATAAGGTTACCATTGAGAAACAAATTGAGAAAAATATAACTAAGGCATAGGAGCATGAAAAGGTAAACTCTCCTCCTCTTATAAAGCTAAAAACCCTGTGACTGTTCCTGACAATTCCTCATTCCCATATACGACTCTTGTCATCAAAATCCCCACTTAGAAAAACCCTAAATAAATTGAAGAAGAATAATCCCTTCTCTCTACCATCCAAGAACGAGCCTTCCAGAAATTACTTGAAATCTTTCCCAACCAGTTTCCCAAGTTATAGAAATATATAATCAAATGACCAATTCTATAAGCCATTGACCCACCAAAAACCCATTTTTTATCCTTATCGGGAACAAAAATCCCCAAAAATCCTTTTAAGCTTCCTAATTTACCTCGTAACTTAGGATACCACACAACAACAATGGAAAAAATTCCACACAAGTCACTAATTCCCCAAGTTTTCTCAGCTTCAACAATCACATCATCCATTGTGAACCAACCACCTATTAACTATGCTACTACCATTGCTACCCAAATAATGTCTATATTGACCATCCCGCCATTTTCTTCAACCATTCCTCCTTATATGACCACAACAACCATTCTGACTACCCATACAAATCTAATTATTCAATCGTGCCTCTCTCATCTTCGACCATTTCTGATCTGATGACTTCTATTACCACATCTCCTCCTGTATCGACCATTCTTACCTCATATAGATATGCACCAAAAACTACCCCTCTGATTACCCTTGATCCAGATGCCTCGATGATGCCTACTCCTTTATCGGATTCTCAATAGCCGAGTGAGATACAAGAAAAGAAGGAATCCAAGAAAAAGAAAAAGTTACAAGTCTCATTTCAGTGCATTACAGATGCAAAAGACCATGAACTAGACACCATCCTCCATATCATAATCAAAGAGTAGAAGAAAATATGGTCAAAATATAAAAACAATCTTAACACCATTGAATACCAATAACTTGAAGTACTACAAAGCTTTGAAAGCATAATCAGGAAAGTAAAACCAACACTATCCGGACCAACGACCAAAAATCCAATCGATCATATAGAAGGAGAAATATCCATATAACATGTGCATAATCAAAAACCATTTAAGATATATATAATCTAATATACGATCATACACATATATATGCATATACTAGTCATGTGACCCAAACCAGATCTAGAACATCTAAGTACACACACATAAGTTTGTCATACACAATTCGGATATAAATCCCTCAAAAATCACCCCTATGGGAGTCATGGACTAGACCATCCAAGATGGGACACTATATAGTTCCCCTCTTGATTTGTTAGGATTATTGAATCCTCCTTTAACCAACTTAGTCTATTTGTTATTATTTCTTAGCTTAGGAGTTCATTTATCAGATTACTGAAGTTTTGATGCCACTGGTTCCATTGGTGTCACTAGTGCCATTGGTGCCACCGATGCCAATCCCTACCATTTAGTAGCCACTCTGAGTGCCACCAGCAGCTTCCATCAGTTGGTCATGGTTGGTAAGCAGTTATGATGAGTCAAGCTCTAGTTACAATCAATTAGATCACTTTCAGTTAGTTTAGCATCAGCTTTGCATGATTTAAGTGAGAGTGGTCGCTTTTTCCACCTACCCCAATTGTTAACTAATTGTAGACTGATTTAGACATCAAGAGTTAGACTAGTGAGTTCCATGGAGTGATTTAGACACACTGATTTAGCTAGCAAGTCAAGTTTAGTTGGTAGATTCGAATCTTATCCGCATGATTCGAAATCTACTTATTGTAAAACCATTATACTACGAATTAATGAATAGAGATTAATGTTGTGATTAACCAATCAAAACTTGTCTGTTTTATCTAAAAATTGTGGCTTGAGTTTTATTGTTTAGTGTACATTTTCTTGTTAATTCAACTGCATAATTTCCCCTCACAATTGCTCTCAGTTTCCTGTAGATCAATGGTTCAATAATTTAACATGGTATCAGATCCTTATTCAGGATAGCAGCAAGTCTTGTCTGATCTCCATTGTACACCAAAAGCAGTTGAGTTTCCACATAAATCCTGGAATCATATAATTTCTCCTTTTCTATTATGTCCATAGAATTCTATCAAGGTGTGATGGACTCTTAAAAAGTGTACATGACGAGGTGGAAATGATTGAACTGACATGATTGTGAATTGAATTGGTTTTTGTAGTGATTCTTTGCAGGTACCTATGTATATTCTTGAGGAATTGACTGATTAGCATACAAAAATATGGACTCTTCATCTCTTTTACCTTGAACTTCCTTACACCCTTCAACTACATTGATTGAAGAGCAAATATGAATGTAGCATTGCAAAATCTTGGTCTATTTAGGATGAAAATGGGTAGAGAAACTGAGCCCCAACAATATGTTGAGAAGAACAAATTTTTGAATCGTCTTGATGAATCCTTCGGCTTCATGTGCACTCATATCTCCCAGGATCTTTTGTTCCACCTTGAGGGACTAAGGAATCCAAAGGAAGCTTGGGAAAATATTGAATCTTTGTTTGGAAAACAAGTTGAGATTTAAGGGCATATTTTGGATAATGAGATCATTGCTATACAACCTAGCATTTTCAAATCTATTCAACAATTCTTCACAAAATACAACTCACTGGTACTACAACGCAAACAATGTGGATTAGAGAAGAAAGATGAGCAGCTTGTGCTGTCAGTGCTGAGAAATATTGACTCAGAGTACTCAGTCTTTGTCTCTACATTCCATTCCGGAAGAGCTTCCATCCCTAATTGGAAGATGCCTTCTCTAGATCCTTTTGTTGAGTCCTTAATACAAGACCAAGATAAATTGTTTCAAATGGGAGTGATTTAAACCTCCATGAATCAAGCACTCTTAGTGACAGAAGCAAACAATCTGCAAGAAAGAGAGAAGCAAAAAGGGAAGGATACTAAAAACACTATTTCGAAGCCAAAGGAGAATCAGAGATCTTCTGATGGAGCCTCAGGTTCCAAGAAAAAAGAAGAAATTCAAGAAGACTAGATACCCCTACTTCATGAGAGGCTTTCATCAAGAGATCCAATGCATGAAGAATACCATTGACTAGTCATCAACACTCCTCGAACAAAACAATATTTCTCTTCCACAATGACCAAAGAAGTATGATGTTGGACAAATGATAGAATATCATGAGAGGTTCCATGCCTTGAAGGAGGGATTCACTCGGTCGAAGCCTTAATTGATATATTATGGGGCATCCAATCACATGGTTTCATCCATGGAATCCTTCATTACTCTAGATATCTCAGGAGGACCTAACATTCATATGGGATATGACTCTCAAATCCCAACTGTTGGGAGAGGTTCTATTAAAATCCAGCATGGTGAATTCAAGAATGTACTCTATGTGCCCTCTCTTGCAGCAAATATGTTGATTGTTTATTATATGACTCATAGAGGCTCTCCCAAGTGAGTTACATTCAACTCTAACACAGTAGAAATCACTGAATCATCTACTAGAAAATATCATAGCGAAAGGGTTCGATAATTATGCCTCCAAGGCATATGAGTTCTACCATTTCCTGCGTGCTTCACATCCAACCACTCTAATGACTCATGCCAATAAAATAAGCAATTTTTGGAATGAGATATTTGGGAATCTCAATTTCAAATATCTCCAGCAAATTCACAATGACGAAATGGTTGAAGGATTTCCTCTCATCCAAACATCAGATGGAGTATGTCCTGGTTGCTTGGTAGGTAAGAATCTGGAAAAGAGATATGAAGTTGGGAAGAAAATTAGAGTTGCCTCTACACTTGATCTAATACACATTGATGTCTCAGGACCAATTCCTACAACATAGATCAATGGATCTAGGTGTTTTCTTACTTTTATTAATGATTGCTCATGGTTTTGTTGGGTTTATTTTATGAAGCAGAAATCAAAGGTATTTGAAACTTTCAAATTTTTTAAATCCTTGGTTGAAACTAACTTCGGAAAGAATAGTTGGTGGTGGGGTATGGTCAAGACTCCCCCTAAGCTGAAAGGTCATCGGTTCTAATCCCGTCAGATACCAAAAAATCCAACCATGTTAAGGGTTGGTGCAGTCCAAGCCGGGTGTGATCCCCAAGTGATTTTGATAGATTAGATGCCCCTGGTTCATGGTTTCTTAGCCAATGGAAACCCTACTAGTCAGGCGAGGTCCACCACTTTGCCAACAAAAAAAAAACATATATGTGAATTAGAGGGGATTCGAATGGAACACTTAGTTCCATACACACCACATCATAATGGTGTGGCTGAGAGGGAAAATAGATAATTAAAGGAGATGGTGACTTGTCTTCTCCAAGCAAATAATGTTCCCCCTTCTCTTTGGGATGAAGTTATAAACTGTGCTTCATTCATTCAGAATAGAGAGGCTCATAAATCAGTGATTTAGACCACTCCTTTCAAAGCACTATTGGGGCATAATCCTTATGTCTCACACTTTATAGTTTTTGGTTCCAAATCTTGGGCCAGAATTCCTATGGACAAGAGAAAGGCCTTTCAAGCCCAGTGTAGTGAATGCATACTATTGGGATATGCTGGGTATGCAAAATAATATAAATTGATGGATCTTACAACTAGGAAGTTCTTCATAGAGTGCACTGTTCAATTTCAAGAAGATCAGTTGCTTGATCCACCATAATCCAAAGCACAAGGAGATATAAACAGTCTTCCATTTCCATTTGATGATGATATTTTCTCATGTTTCATGTTCATATGATGAGGAACAATATCAACATGATTTTGATATTGAGGTTGTACCTCATGAGAATCTAGATCCAAATCCATCTCCCATTCCAAATCAATGGCCTAATCCTAAATGGTCCCAAAAGCTCATTGAAGTATCTGGGAATGGTGCTAGAAATCTAGATGACGAAACAAGAACATGGTCACAGTATCAGAATGAGCATATTGCACTCTTTGACACACCTTTGTTATATACAGAGTGGTGCAACAAAATTCCAGGAAAGTGCTACTTGATGATAGCGAATGATCAACCATTTGGCCCACTGAAGAAAAAAAGTGATTATTCCATTCCTCCTCTAGAAAAAAGAAAAACATACAACATTCATCAGATCAAAAGAACATTGAGAGTTTCACATGCACAGTTTCAGGATGTTGATGCATAGAAGAACCAAGATACTTCATTACTGCTACACAGTGTTGCAGATTGTAGCACATTTTTTGCAAATTTTTATCTAAAGAGGAAAATTTTCTCTTAAGTATAACTTGATTTCCTAATTTTACCTGCTTATTTTGAGGGGGGGGGTTCCATGAGGTTTTCCCCATTTTCCTTATTTTATTAAGCAATTTATTTTGTCATTTAGATTGTATGGGTGACTTTTTGTCCTAGTTCCCAGGGCCCAAGTTGTCCAAAGTTAAGATTAAGGGGGGTTTTAGGATTATTGAAGCCTCCTTTAACAAACTTAGTCTATTTTCTATTATTTCATAGCTTTGGAGTTCATTTATCTCCTTACAAAATTTTTGGTGCCACCATGATATTGGTGCCACTGGTGCCATTGGTGCCACTGGTGCCATTGGTTCCATTGGTACCACGGGTTCCAATCCCTATAGTTTAGGAGATACTCTAAGTTCCACCAGTAGCCTCCATTAGTTGGTCATGGTTGTCAAGTAGTTATGTAATTTCAAGCTCTAGTTACAATCAGTTAGATCACTTTTAGTTATTCTAGTGCCATCTTTGCATGATTTAACGAAGAGTGGCACCTTTTTACACCTACCCGAGATGTTAACGGATTGTAGGATGATTTAGACATCAGGATTTACATGAGAGATTTCCATGCAATGATTTAGAAACACTGAGCTATCTAGTCAGTCAAGTTTAGTTCGTAGATTCAAATCTTAACCCCATGATTTGAATTCTACTTATCGCAACACCATTGTATTACTTATTAATGAACAGAGATTAATGTTGTGATTAAATTACCAATAAATTGTCCATTTTATATAAAAAAAATTGTGGCATGATTTTTAATGTTCAATGTACATTTTCCTTGTTAATTCAACTGCATAATTTCCCTTCACAATTACTCTCATTTTCATGTAGATCAATGGTTCAATAATTTAACAGGATTAAACTTGACCCAAAGTTTGATAAAGAAAAGAAAAAAATATAAAGAGTCATTTTATTTTCTCATATAATAGTGAGGACTTAATATCAAACATCCAACAATGTAGGTTGCAATTAACTCCATGCCATCTCTTTAGCTCCTAACAAATTATTTATTCAAAAAAACTGATCACTGCAAGGCAATATCATCATCATAATTCTTCCAATAAGTCTGCAATTTCTTTCGGATTTAATAGAATACAACTTTGACGCCTTCACTTACTACAGATTCATGATTCCTAGCATAATGAAAATGGAATCTGAGATGTTCAATTTTCCTGAGCCACTCAACAATAGCACGATGGATCAAAACCCTAACATGCATGTTAGTAGCAAGAAGGGAGAAAAATAATTCCTCTTTGCCATGGATATTTGTTTCATCGTGATCCTCTTATTTTTGGGTATAGGCATGATCTTTTTCTTTTTGGGTATAGGCAAGAAAATTTGGGAAAAAATTGATGGGATATAAATGCAAGCGCTAAGAGTGATTGGTACAGGCTCTTTTTTTTTAGATAAGAGATATAAAATATTTAAAAAGTTATAAGAAAGTAACATACAATTATATTAATTAAAAGTATAATTATTAAATGGAAATATAAATTTTATTTAAATATTCAAATATAAATAAAAAATAGTAGTTAACTCTTTCAATGATATTTATATATTTTTTAAATCTTATATATAAAAAGATAATTTATACATTTAACATAAATATAGTTCTCTCACATTTATATATTTTAAAATAATTGTTACAAAATTTTAAAACAAGATCAAATAAAAAATATTAGACAAGCACAAGGTTAAAAACACAAAAACATAGACATGAGGTTATACTAAGAAAAAACTTATAATGTGAAGGAGAGCAAATCAAGAAACATATCAGCTAAATTTTTTTTTATATGGCAAGTATTTAGGGAGGAGCTAGCCTATTAATTATCTGTATCAATAATGTAAGTGTCAACACATAGTCCATATTAGATAATGCCTTCTAGAGAGTGTCTTGCATTCACAAGGCCCCAGGTTTAATCTTGTGTGGCGTAAACCTACTCCTAGTAATGGTCACAGTTGAAGAAAATGTAGGTTCACTCTTAAAATATAGGGCCAAAGAACTCATAGTATAAGGAAGGACACTAGTAATGTAATTATGAGTAAGTAGCTATCATACATAAATGGCTCTTTTAAGA
Organism: Pseudotsuga menziesii; assembly: GCA_001517045.1. Lineage (NCBI taxonomy): Eukaryota > Viridiplantae > Streptophyta > Pinopsida > Pinales > Pinaceae > Pseudotsuga > Pseudotsuga menziesii. The sequence continues at coordinate 53,291 of LPNX010746583.1, read as the reverse complement.
AAATTAATTGTCCTAAAACCTCTTGATGTAGAACAATATGGAGCTTGTGTGGATTGGTGGCTATCGATTAATGTATTAACCACTTCCTCCTTATTCTTATCCATTTTCATGCTTATTTAGAAGTGGTTAAACCTTGGAGACCGCATCATGGAGGTTACTAATGATGTGTTCTAGCCTTGAGTCTTTTTTTGGCATGAAATCACACATGTGGATTGCTCTTCCATACTCAATGTGGACCAATTCTTCATTGAAGACATATGTTTGTAGGAATCAAGAAATCAACAACCAAAATAACATGTCAAGCAAGCCCAAGGTATATTTATTAGTGATGTTCTCAATACTTATTTGGCTATTGAAATCTCTAAGTAAAAAGTGTAGGTACCCCTCATTGAACTTATGAAATTCCAGTCTAGAGAGTTTGAATAAAAAAAGGTATTAGAGTTGAAAGAGACCAACGAGATGTAAGTTGTGTCAACTTGTGTCAAGGTGTAAACCAAGGAGGAGGGAACGATACTTGTTATTCATTCTATGTTACATTATTGGTCAATTATCTAGTTTTTGCAACTCATGGGATATTCAAAACTTCCTACCTTCTTGGAATAATTAAATAATGCCAGCACTTCATAGATCATGCCTAAGAACCGCCCTCTTTAATGTACTACTACCTACCTTATTATATGTCTGTGCTTGGTTGGGTCAGCACTATGACTAGTCATATCTTGCCTACTTTATTTTACCTATGTGCATCATACTATATTTTTCCTTAATGGATATCAGATTAATTATTGTCGAGCACTCGATATGCAAGTAGATTACTACCAACATACAGAGTGTACAATATTTATTGTCAAATCGGGAAAGTCTTGTATTTCAAAGGATAAATGCACAGTATATGATTAAACACGAAGTCACTGCAATTGAACGCTATTATCCTCTAGCAACTATGCTCATCCCAAGAATCTGTGTAATCCCATTTATCTTCTAAATACTACAATCTCAATTACTTTCTACCATGCATCAAGGAAAAATAACATAAGATTCAAATTACAATTGCAGATAAAAGGAAGTCCTATTCACATCCCTGAACAAGTAATTCGCCTATTCAATCTGATTACTCTTGAAAGCGACAAGCATAAATCAAATGTTAATATAGGAATTCAATTGCAAAGGATTGAGTTCAAATACTCTAAGAAATTGAAATACATGAATGAAATTCAACAATCGTAATAGTAAATATAAGTTGCAAGGATTCATGGGATAACAGCTAAAACTGTAGGATGAACAAAGCTGTGTACAACTAGCACATGAATTGCATAAAAGATAGTTACCTACTCAGTCGACTCTCACTCTGTACCACTCATAGATCTCAAGGAAAATCCACCACAATTATACTGTAAATCCACACTTACTCCAACTGCGTACAAAAGGAATAAAACTAACAAGACATCACACAACGGATGAATTAGGAAATCCTAGATTAACACAACAATCTCTGTGGAAGGCGGGCCCAGCCTTCACACAGAGATGTCGGCTGAACAACGTAAAGACTCCTAAATCAGAGACAACTCCTTATATTAAAAAGAGAATGATTACAAAAATTGCTTCCACTACTAATACAATGAATGAATTATATGTTCAGCAACCCCCTGGGTCGAGACAACTCTCCATATTTATACATGTAGATGATAACATCCAATCATATTAAAGGGAAGCCATGAATATCTCTGATCTTTAGGCACCCTAAATAATACTAGCTGTTACAAACGTGGCATGGTAAAGACATAGAAAATATGGGAAAGCTGTTAATTGGCCCAGGAGTGGCGATCTTTTCTGATCACAACTATACTCGAGCAGCAATGTACCCAGGATTTCCAATTATGGTGCATTCTATTACAGTTGCCTTTTCACCGCTCTGTCTAAGATGTTGCATTAGAATCACATGCCTTAGGTGATGATAGAAGGGCTGAGGATCATATTGAGTAGCGAATGTCCCTCCTTTCGAGACTTGTTCAACCCCATCTTCCTGCAGTCCACTTATCTCAAACTACCTTCATAAATCATAACATGTTAGCACATTTGAGAGATAGACAGCTCTAATTATCACAATCATAAGAATTAACAAGATAAAACAATGACCAGTCATACCTTGGCAGTTTGGGGAGTAAAGTGGGGACAACAGGTCTGATTAGCATGCTAAATGGTGTAGGACAGGGAAAGAAAAGGTGATTGAGGATGGTTAAAAAGGGACCAATTATGGACTCAACATCTCCCCCCAACTATCCTGTTGCATGTCCTCATGCAACAACCTGAATCATTCGGAATCTGAATCATGTACTGAGCTCTGCTCATGAAGGGAGGAAAAATTGTAAGGAAACTCATGCACCTCATCTTTCTTTAAAAAGCCTCTATGAGTAATCCAATACTTCCAGCATCGCTGCTCCTCTGTCCTAGTTAAGGAGAAATCCACATTATATGGTTTTTTTGGCCACCAAATGAGGGGGAATTTGAATTTCAAACCCAACCAATTAACCCCACACTCCCTGATACTTCCTGCATAGCCCTTGACCCTGGAAAGTGCCTTCTTGAAATTCTTGAAACAGTAGGGGTCTCGGCTTCTGAGTGCAGGGGAGGCATCTTGCCATTTGTGCTTACTCCCTTCCTTCCAATGCTATCTGCTGGTGTCTAGAAATGTAGTTGGTGCAAGTGGATATCACTTCTTCCTGAAGTCTCATTATATGCTGCGCCTGGGGAGGACTTGAAAGGAAATTTCTGTACCGATCCAAAAGAATACAAGGATTCTGGGGCTCACTTCGAATCCACAGGTTGGTGTGAGCTTCATTATGAGAAAAGGTTTGAAAAGACCTTTCCCACTGAGCGTGATTGCTCACAAAAGAGGAAAAAGCTCTCAACTGAACATCCCCTGCAAATGGGATAGGATTTGAGTGGCGGTCCAGAGGGAAAGCCATCTCATGCAAGTATAGTTCACACAGCAAATTTTGATCCTCAAAATTGCTTCCAAAGAATGTCTCCAAGAACTTTGCTAAGGTTGTTATTTCAAACGACCTCCCTTCCTTCACAGCCTTCAATTTAAACCAGAAAAATTGTTCAAACAGGAATACTGGATATGAGGAAGAAGGCTTCCTGGTGCTCAGGATTTCTTGAGAGAGAGAATACATCTGCTCTTTCTCCTGCTGCATGGATTGGAACTTTTTCAATCCTCTCAAATTTCTCTGTAGCTCTTCTTCCCGAATTCTATGGGCCATCCTTTCCTCTGCCCAATTTTCTTCCAATCCCCTGATGATTTTTCTATGCTCACTGAGAGAAATCATCCCTTTCTGGTACTCCTCCACCTGGCTCTTCCATTTGGTCACCTCCATTCTCAGAGTTGAGACTTCTGCTACAAGGTTCAAGATTTCCCTTTTATGATGCTCTTCTTGATCCGAGTCCAAATCAATGAAGTTTCTAAGGGGTAGAAGCACTGGTTCTTGTTGGACAGTGTCTTCCTTTTGGGCATCCTGCACATCTAAGTTTACTATGAGAGTTGTTGGTTCTTGTGTGACAGCAACTTCCTTTAGACTCTCTTCAACAGCTACATCCATTGCTCCTAGAGACACTGGTTCTTGTGTAACAGTGTCTTCTTCTTGGGTACCCTGCATTTCTGAAATTGGTTCAAGGGTTGCTGGTTCTTGTGTGACAGCAACCTCCCCTGGATTCTCCTCAACAACCACATCCGTTACTTCTAGAGACACTAGTTCTTGTGTGACAGTGTCTTCCTTTTTGCCACCCTGCACAGCTGAGGCTAATTCGAGAGTTGCTGGTTCTTGTGTGACAACCACTTCTCCTAGAATTTCTTCAACAACCACATCCATCATTCCAAGAGACACTGGTTCTTGTGTAACAGTGTCTTCTTTGTCCTTCTGCTGCTGAGATTGAATGTCTTCCTCAGTGTGCAGCTACTCCTCAAGGATTTCGGTGTCACCTGAGGATTGTGTCTGTACATGTTCATCCTCACTCCAATGTATATCAGGAATGATATTCATTACAAGGTTATCCTCTAGTTGCATTTCAGGAGTCCTTGTTGCAACCTCCAAGGATGTTGGTTCTTGTGTAACAACATCCTGGCTTACTCCTTCATCCTCCTGTTGTTGCAATTCTTCCCCTATAATTTTTGTATCATGGAAACATTATGGGGTTATAGTGCAGAATTATTTATTAACTCCAGAGTGTCCTCCATCCTAGGTTCTTCTCCCATTTGCTCGGCCAATTGGACAAGTACACTCAGGGATGCTGGTTCTTGTCTTATAGCACCCTGTTCAAGTTCATCAATGTCTTGCCTTTGTGGCTCAGCTTCTATAATCTCTATGTCATGGGAGCATTCTAGGGTTATAGTGCAATATTTGTCCCCCTCATCATGCATGGTTTTGTCCTTTGGCTCCTCTGTCACAGAATTGGTGGTAACTTCAGCAAGGATGTTTAAAGATGCTGGTTCTTGTGTGACAGAATCTTCTTTTTCTGCAGCTTCCTCTATTGTAGGCGCAGACTATTGTGCTGTACAGGTACGAATTATAATCTTGTGACCTGCCTCCTTGAAGAATTCCCCACAAGTAGGACAGATCACTCACTCATCTTCCTTTCCAGGCTCGGTAGTGTTTGATCCCTCCAGTTGGTCTACAGCCGCCACCAGTGTGTACATTTTTCTTTCACCTTGTTTCCTGCAGGTTTCTTTCCAAGTTTCCAATTCCCTTCTAAGTATTTGGAATTCCTCTTTTAATAGTGTATTCTCAGCTAGAAGTCCTTCAATTCAGGGTTCTTCCTCGACTGGCCTTTGTGGAGCATCCATTGGGCTTGGTACAAGGATAGGGAACTCAATCTATGATTCTAGGGTTTCCCATATTTTTCTGGCTACCTCTGTTGCTGCAGCTGATCTGGTTCTTTTCCTTCTTATTGGTGGGGTTATTTTAAGTTCATCAATTGATCTCTTTCTTTTTCTTTGTGGTGTTTTCTTTTGTGGAGCTGGGATATCGGGATTCATAGCTGAGGTCGAAGGAATATCCCCTGTTCTAGCATTTTCTTGCTCCTCTAGCTGTTCTTCCTCAATTAAACTTCCTCCCCACTCAAGTGAGGATTCAATGGTCACCAGCTCGATATTTTCTTCTATTTCCATGGCTCTGTCACCTTCAGGTTCAATTGTAGCAGCATTTAGTGCTGCTCCAATTTCACCTTCTGCTGTCAGAGCTGCCCTGTTATCTGGGTTTTCCACAAGTTTTTTATCTATATTCTCCCTCAATTTCTCTATTTGTACCCATGGTTTCTCTTCTTCTGATCCAGTTCCATCTCCCCCCCCCCCCCAACTACATTGGAGGGGCTCCAGTCCTCCTGCTATGGTTCGTGTCCCCCTTGCTATGGATGAGCCTGTTCCTGTTCTATTGGGACACCCGGTAAGGGAGCAAGTGCCTGAGCCCTAGCTGTGAATTGCTCCCAGGTTATATTATACCGAGCAAGGGTTCTTACAATTATTAATTTGATAAGACCATGGTGGGTCAGTGAGGCAAATGGATGCTTAGCAGCTTGGACGAATCCCACCATATGATGTAAATCATGAAGGAGATAATATGGAATATTCAACAAAGTCCTATGGTGGAGATGAGAAAGTAAAGGCAGTTCAGAATTATAAACAGTTTGGTACCTACCTTCATAAGTGATGTACTTCTTGAGGAAGACGGCAACCTGGTCCCATGGCTTCGGTAATGAGTATTTGAACCTGCTCCCCCTCTATTAAAAAGGCTTTTAACGCTGTAGCAGTAGCGAATCGACGTCCAAACCAAGCCCTTCCCACCTGAGGGATGGAAGTCACCTCAGAGATAATGGCCTCGGAGACTTCGATGCACATCCCCCAAACCTTTGAGTAAGTTTCTGTAAGGTTTAGAGTGAATTGTAAGGCTACTTCACGATTGAATCCGTCTAGACGTTCGAAAAATTCTGTCCACTCAGTGGCTTGAAAGATGGCAAAAACCACAGCATTTTTCCTGAGCTCCTGTGTATTCGAAGTTTTGTAACGAGCTAGAATCCCCATGGTCCTGAGTTCAAACTAAGGTAGCTATCCCACATATTACAGAGCTCGAAAATGGAGGTTGCAGTGCAGAGGATGCACGAATCACTGAGAGGAGATGTTAGGGAATGGGAAAATTTGGAAAGTTCAGCACAAAAAAACGTTCGAAATTTTATTCCGAATTGGGGAAGGTGGCGGTTATTAGTTTTTACGTTGCATGGGGGAAAGAGTTAATTAGGCCATAATGGTGATACGAATAAAGGTATGAATGATATCGTTAAATCATATCAATACTTAATCACGTGATAAATCAAAGCCATACCTTGTGAAACTGTGCGTTAGATATCCTTTGGAGAATGGTGGAGCGTGTGGTTGTTGACGTTGCGAAGGCCGAACTAGTGTGTAGTCATTAATTTAATCATTATAACTAGGATACTACCATAATTCTTTCCGCCCGTGAAACACAAACCATCGCGTCCACATGGTCAGAATTATGAAAAAGACCGTCACCTTATGGACCAGCTCAGCGACACGAGGAGGAATCGGTGCCATATCTAGCAGGTTGAACAACATAGGAAGCAATTTTCCAAAATCACAGGAGTTACCACTGTAGGTTTTGAAACAGAAAGGTATCCCTTAATGTTGGAGACATTGACCAAATATAGCGGAATTGCAGCTGCCAAAAAAAAATTTCACGGCCGCGGAAAATATGTTGCAGCCGCCAGAAAATATGTTGCAGCCACCGGAAAAGGGTTCACAGCTTGCCAGAAAAATATGTTGCAGCCGCTGGAAAAAGGTTCACGGCTGCCGACAAAATATGTTGCAGCCTCCGGAAAAAGGTTCACGGCTTCCGAGAAAATATGTTACAGCCACCGGAAAAAGGTTCACGACTACCGGGAAAATATGTTGCAGCCACCGGAAAAGGGTTCACGGCTGCCGGGAAAAATATTTACGGCCGCTAGGACATATTTACAGCCGCCGAGAAAGATATCGCAGCCTCCAGGAAATGGTTTGTGACTACTAGGAAAAATATTTACGGCCGCCAGGAAAGAAGTCGTAGCCACCGAGAAATGGTTCGCGGCTGACGGGAAAAAGATTTACGGCCGCTAGGAAAGATGTCGCAGCCACCGGGAAAGATTTATGGCCGTCGGGAAATATTTACGGCTGCCGGGAAATATGTAACAGCCACCGAAAAAATTATTTTAAGGAAAAGGAAATGCAGCACGGGAAGGTATAGGAAAACAACTCCCATTTGACAGGCCCAATCTGGTCATTCCCCTGACGCTTCGCAGCAAATTTTGAAAAACAACAGCAAATGAGAAGATCAAATGAAAAAGGGGGAAAAAAAATATATAATGAAGTAGGAAAAAAACACCATTATTTATGTACAGTAATTTAGACGTGATTTACAGTTTAAGGATTGGCAAAGGCAGAGAGAAGTTCCTACCCTGGTGCCAGCAGATAATCTGGATTAGCGGCAATTTGTGAAATAAATGCATATTTCGAAATAGGATTACGGTACAGTCGCAGTCTGTGGCCATTATCAAATAATGGTATGCAGTTTTCATCAATGTTCAGCAGGAGGACAGTGCCGTTGTCAAATACCCTGTCGACCAAGTATGGACCTAGCCACCTTGTACGTAATTTACCTTTAAAATCCCTTTTGAACCTGGAGTCATATAGTAACGCCCAGTCTCCCTCACATAAGATTTTCTTTTTAATAAATCAGTAATGCCAATTGGATCTCTATTTCTGAAGCAACACAGTCTGGTCCACTGCAGCTAACCGCCTCTCATCCAATTCATTTAGTTGATTCAATCTTCTCTTCTGGGCTTCTGTTACATCCAAATTCATTTCGGTGGTTGTCTTCAGGGTTTTGATTTCAAACTCAATTGGAAAGATGGCACTCTTTCCATACACTAAATCATAAGGAGAGAAACCTATGGTGTTGCGCCAAGTCATGCGGTATTCCCACAGTGCTTCCGGAAGCCTATCAGCCCAATCCTTTCGATGGCTCTTAACTATTTTGGTAAGGATGGATTCAATAACTTTATTAGTACTCTCCACCTGACCATTGGCTTGGGGGTGTTAAGGTGAAGCCACCCTATGCTGCACATGATACTTCTGAAGCAGGGATTCAAATTGATGTGACATGAATTGTGGTCCCCCATCGGTAACTACTTCCTTTGGTACCCCAAAGTGGGTAAAGATTTCACTGTACAGAAAATCAATCACCACCTGGTCGTTAGCCTTAGCCAAAGCTACAGCCTCTACCCACTTGGTCATATAATCAATACAAAATAGAATGTAAGCTTTCTTTATGGAAAGAGGGCTGATACGGCCAACAAAATCTAGTGCCCATCTATCAAATGGTTCAACTACTACTTGAGGTTGTAGAGGAATCTGATCTATTTTATTGGGTTGGCCCATCCTTTGGCAGCTGTCACAGGACTGAACATACCTTTTAGCATCCTTGAAAAGATTCGGCCAATAGTAGCCCATTCTCAGCACTTTGTGCCCTTTTCTCCTGTCTACAAAGTGTCCCCCACAAGGTTCATCATGACAGGCCTTCAATATATGAAAGATTTCATCTTCCCTTACACATCTTGTAATTTCAAGATCAGGTCCTGTGTAGAAGAGATGACCATTTATCCAACAATACCTGGCACTTTGCTGGATGATTTTTCTCTTTTCGCGTTTAGACATATGTGGCGGGAGCTTTCCCGCAACCAAATAATTAGCGACGTCTGCATACCAGGGGGAATGAGTTGAAAGTGCGAATAGATGTTCATCTAGAAAAGAGTCCTCAACAAGAAAACTATCATCACTGTTAGTGAAACGAGATAAAAAATCAGCGACAACATTTTCTTTCCCAGGTTTATCTATAATGGTAATATCAAATTCCTGCAATAACAAGAGCCACCTGGTCACTCTGGCATTGGTGACATGTTTTTTCATTAAATATTTAATGGCAGAGTGGTCAGTGTGCACAAATGTAGGGTATCCAGTAATGTAATGTCGAAATTTATTAATGGAGTAAACAATAGCTAGGAATTCTTTTTCAGTGACAGTATAATTAAGTTTAGCACGGGCTAAGTTTTTACTAACATAATAGATGGCATAAGGTACTTGACCATCCTGCTATCCTAAAACTGCTTCAATGGAAATATCAGAGGCATATGAAAAAATATGGAAGGGTAGGGTCCAATTAGGTCCCCTTAAGATAGGAGATGTGGACAGCTTCTCCTTAAGCTTATCAAATGCTGTCTGGCACACTTCACTCCACACAAACTGTGCATCCTTCATTAACAGAGAGAATAAAGGAGAATCAAGTTTGGAGAATTTTTCTATAAATCTTCGGTAATATCCAGCATGTCCGAGAAAACTTCGCACCTCTTTCTGAGTTGAAGGGGTAGGTATATTTTTTATCACCTTGATTTTTGAGGGGTCCACCTGAATGCCATTGACAGAGATGAAATGCCCCAATACCACCCCCTCACTCATCATCATATGGCACTTTTCAGTCCTTAATGAGAGATAAGTCTGTTCACAGCGAATTAAAACATTCTTTAAATTCTCCAGTGCTTCCTCAAAATCCTTGCCATAGGGAGTAAAATCATCCATAAAGATTTCCATACTATCATTAACTAACTCAGAGAATATGCCAATTACAGCTCTTTGAAATGTTTTCGGTGCATTACATAAACCAAAGGGGAGCACTCTATAGGCAAACGTTCCCCAAGGACAAGTGAAGGTGGTTTTATCCTGGTCCTCATGAGCAATCTGAATCTAAATGTACCCGCTAAACCCATCTAGGAAGGAGAAGAACTTCTTCCCTGATAAGGTGTTGAGTACTTGGTCAATAAAGGGCAAAGGGAAGTGGTCCTTTTGTGTAGCTTTGTTCAGCTCCCTATAGTCGACATAGACCCTCCATTTACCATTTTTCTTGGGTACAATTACGAGTGGGGAAACCCACTCACTATCTGAAATAGGATATATAAATCCTACTTCCAAGATTTTCCGGATTTCTTCCTTCACTATGTCCCTTAAATTGGGGTTCATTCGTCATTGAGGCTGACACACAGGCCAAGAGTCACTTTTAATATAAATGTGATGGGTGCATAGATTAGAGGGAATACCCCTCATGTCCGTATACTCCCAGGAAAACGCCCCCTTGTGTTCTTTCAAGAGACTGATAAGGCGTTTCTGCTCATCTAAGGAGAGATTAGGATTAATATTCAAGGTTTTTCTAGGCTCTACCTCTATAGGAATATTTTTCAAATTTTTCATTACTGGGATTATGTGTGTGTCACCAACTAATGTTTCTTCTGTAAGATTTTCTTGTTCTTCCTTGCCCAGGGTAATGTTCAGGATTTGATAAAAAAATTTATCGACTGAAGTGGGTTCACTAATAAAATTATTAATAGCATCATCTTTCGTTTCATTTTTAAAAGTTAAGGCCTTCCCTATAGTTAATAGTGGCTGAACATCCTCCTCTCCCTCCGGTTCTATCCATAGAGAAGTTTCATCCTCTAGAATTGGCTGAGCTGGAGGATAAAGGGTGAGGATTTTAGTCTCAGTGCCATCAGATATAGTCATGGACCCCGATCGACAGCTGATGCAAGCATTAGTTGTTGCCAACCAAGGCCTCCCCAAGATCAATGGGTGTCCTCCCAACTGCGATTTTGGTTGTAACACCAAAACGTCAGCAGGGTACTCCCATGAATCCACTAAGATAACAAGGTCGTCCAAAATTCCTTCGGGTCAAATGGTGGATCTGTCCGCCAATTCCAAAACGGTGGGGGTCGGTCTAAGATTAGTGAGCCCGAGCTTCTTTACAGTCTCAATTGTTATGACATTGATCGCTGCTCCTAAATCTACTAGCACATTGGGTATCTGTGTATGTCCTACCTGTACAGTGATAGTAGGATTTCCAGGGTCATCATACTTAGCCACTGGGGTCTTTCCTGTTATCAAGGCAGATAAATTCCCTATGATGTGATTAGTGGGATGATCTCTAGGTTTCCTTCCTGGTTTCTTGGTGCACAGGTCCCGAATGGTTATAGCATAAATAGGTATGTCTTGAAGAGCTTGAAGAAGGGGGATCTTAACATAGAGATTCTTTAACTCTCCTAGGAGGTTAAACTGAGGTTTCCCCCCTGCCCTTGGTAGCATTAGTCTCTCGGGGTATGGTGGTTGCCTTATCAGCTGGGTAGACTGCGTATTGTCAGATTTATCATTTGATGTTTCAGCCGTCCCATCTAAGGGATGCTCGGCATCTTCAATAATAGGAATTATATTGGGCGAATGCTGTGGACTCACCCCTTCTTTATGCACAGAAGGTGGAGCATCTTCTGTAATTACAGGTTCTACTATTTTCTCTGATCGTAAACGAATATAGTTACAAGGTACATGGGAAAGAGAGTAGGCCGGCATGTTAACAGTCTCTAATTGATGGACTGTTTTATTATTTGGGTTAGGATTAGGTTGAGCAGGCAGCTGAGGTCGCATCGGTACATTTGGGATAGAATTGTTCTGCAATTGCAGCTGTGACTACTGAGGTGGGTATTGAGGATATTGAGGGAATTGGGGGTATTAAGGAGAATATGGTGACTGTTGTGATGGATTTGGTTGAGGAAACTGGTTCTCGGGATGGAAATTCCTCCATTCAGGAGACCATGACGTAGGTTGGTGTGGTGGCTGTGTCCAGGGACTCCATGAGTTATAATTTTGTATTGCGGGTTGGGAAGGATTCCACTGAGCATAATTTGAAGGGAATTGTGTATTCACATTTTGCATATTATTATTCCAATTGCTCATATTATTCAAAAATGGAAACGAGTCTAGAGGCATACCTTGATTTCGAGGCTGCCAAGGTTTCTTCTGTGCAATGAAATAGGCCAATTCCACCTCTGGAGTTGTTGCCTGAAGAACAACCTTTACTTGGGGAAGTGAGGGACATTATTTCATGTCGTGGTTTAGCTCACATAGTTGACATACTTCTACTTTATCAAGTGGGCATTCTCTCAGCGGATGATTCTTTCTACATCGGGGCCAGAACACACCTAGTGTGAGATCCTCCACTGCCTATTTTTGTTTTGCCTTCAGGACATCAATATCCAAGGAAATGGAGCTCATCATCTCTGTTTTAAAGTTTTCAAGGATATTTCCTATCTCTGCACGGGTAGCTCCTCCATTGGACGACTTCTGAGTTCTGTCGAAGACATCACGTTCTAGCTTACCCCATTTGTCCCACTTATTGTTCCTGGAAGACCCCCTGGAGTATCTCTTACATAATTCCACAATCTTTCCAAAAGTTTCTTTGGATATATCTCCCTTTCCTAGCAGGTTTAACATTTCTAAACAATCATCCCTGATCCCACGAAGCAAGATTATCTTGAGCATGTCCAGCCCCATGTTTGTCTGCCCAGCTCTTTGCACATTGTATAGCAGCCTTTCCACAAAATCCTCCAGAATTTCGTCCTCCTTCTGCACCATTTTGAACAATTCCTCTCTTTTGTCCTTGGTGTTGCAATATTCCTGATATTTCTCTAGGAACACATGTTTCATTCTATCCCAATTAGCAATAGTTCCTCCCCCAAGGCTCATGAACCAGCGTAATGCGTTGTCCTTCAGGGTGGCAGGGAAAAGTTTTAAATTTTGTGCATCGGTGACATAACCATAGCTGCGGCAGAGGATATCGAATTCAAAAAGGAATTCGTCTAGATCTTCTGCCGCCCTTCCATGGAAGCGAGGCAACACCGATGGTGAGATATTTTTCATAGGGGTTGTCCCCTCTGGCTGCTGAATCAGAAATTATAGTGTATCCATCGTTCCTTCAGGTGGGGATTAATCATCATGATAATAGTTTTCCCCCATTGCCTCTTCCTCGTCAGAGTCGTGTCTGTTACTCATCCCCTCTTCTGCTTTCTCCTCTTCGTTCGTTCCTGCGTTCTTTTCCTCGTTCTTCTCTTCATTCTTTTCTTCATTCTTTTCTTCATTCTTTTCTTCTTTCTTTCCCTTGTTCTTCTACTGATCAGTAATATTTTGGTGGAACTACGTCCACTCCTCTTCAGTTACAACTTTCCCATAGATGTGGTAGATTGAGCTTCTACCAGCAGGTCTGGTTGTAATAGCTGTGTCCTCTCTTGCAGGGATATTTGTGGAGGTCGTGGCTGCTCGTGTGTCCTCCACCGTGGATCCTGATGCTGGTGCCTGAGGATCGGCAGGGTATCTTCTGATAGGAGTTTCTTGATGGTGAGCCCTGGTGGATGAATCAGTTCTATCAACAAGATCATCGATGAATGTCCTTCTACTTGGTGGTGGACCTCGACCGCGACCCGAGCCACCTGCACTATTAGTATTTTGTAGGGTTTTGGGGTCTAAAATATGATCACACTTTACCCTTCTCATATTCATGCAACCCAAATCATTATAGCAAGGAAAGTAGAAAAGACTGACTAGAAACAATTACAAAAATTGCAACTAACAACAGTGTTTAATTTCTATCCTTCCCTGGAAATGGCGCCAAAATATCGAGCACCCGATATGGAATTAGATTACTACCAACATACAGAGCGTACAATATTTATTGTCAACCCGGGAAAGTCTTGTATTTCAAAGGATAAATGCACGGTATATGCTTAAACACGAAGTTACTGCAATTGAACGCTATTATCCTCTAGCAACTATGCTCATCCCAAGAATCTGCGTAATCCCATTTATCTTCTAAATACTACAATCTCAATTACTTTCTACCATGCATCAAGGAAAAATAACATAAGATTCAAATTACAATTGCAAATAAAAGGAAGTCCTATTCACATCCCTGAACAAGTAATTCACCTATTCAATTAGATTACTCTTGAAAGCCACAAGCATAAATCAAATGTTAATCTAGGAATTCAATTGCAAAGGATTGAATTCATCTACTCTAAGAAATTGAAATACAGGAATGAAATTCAACAATTGTAACAGTAAAGATAAGTTGCAAGGATTCGTGGGATAACAGCTAAAACTGTAGGATGAACAAAGCTATGTACAACTACCACATGAATTGCATAAAAGATAGTTACCTACTCAGTCGACTGTCACTCTGTACCACTCATAGATCTCAAGGAAATGCCACCACAATTATACTGTAAATCCACACTTACTATAATTGTGTACAAAAGGAATAAAATTAACAAGACATCACACAACGGATGAATTAGGAAATCCTAGATTAACACAGCAATCTCAGTGGAAGGCGGGCCCAGCCTTCACACAGAGATGTCGGCTGAACAACATAAATCTTCCTAAATCAGAGACAACTCCTTATATTAAAACGAGAATGATTACACAAATTGCTTCCACTGCTAATACAATGAATGAATTATATTTTCAACAACCCCTTGGGTTGAGACAACTCTCCATATTTATACATGTAGATCATAACATCCAATCCTATTAAAGGGCAGCCATGAATATCTCTGATCTTCAGGTGCCCTAAATAATACTAGTTGTTACAAACGTGGCATGGTAAAGACATAGAAAATATGAGAAAGTTGTTAATTGGCCCAGGAGTGGCGATCTTTTCTGATCAAAACTATACTCAAGCAGCAATGTACCCAGGATTTCCAATTATGGTGCATTCTGTTACAACTGCCTTGTCACCGCTCTGTCTAATATGTCGCATTATAATCACATGCCTTGGGTGATGATAGAAGGGTTGAGGATCATATTGAGGGGCGAATATCCCTCCTTTCGAGACTTGTTCAGCCCCATCTTCCTGCACTCCACTTATCTCAAACTACCTTCATAAATCATAACATGTTAGCACATTTGAGAGATACACAGCTTTAATTATCACAATCATAAGCATTAACAAGATAAAACAATGACCAGTCATACCTTGGCAGTTTGGGGAGTAAAGTGGGGACAACAGTTCTGATTAGCATGCTGAATGGTGTAGGATAGGGGAAGAAAAGGTGATTGAGGATGGTTAAAAAGGGACCAATTCTGGACTGAACAATTACCTCAATCATATTGAAGGAAGACGTGGGTTTATACAACCTTTTGACTTCCTTCCTTCATTGGGCATGAAAATATTGGGTTACTGCATAATTGTATGATTGAATTAGTATCCTCAAACACTGTGATGCCCCTCAATGTTATGAAGAAGCTTGGCCTACAAATATCTAGACCTTATCAAAGTATGTGTGCTATGGACTCAAGGAAAATCAAGGTTGATGTATTGATCAAAGACATACAGGAAATACTTGCTGCATACTTGGATGTTGGATTTTTTATGGATAGTTGGTGTCATTGATGTGACAGATCCAAGGGGTATGTTTATCTCTAGGAAATGGGTATCAAATTTCGGAGGAAGCATTTAGTTGGAAAAAGTTATAAACTTGAATACTATGTTCATTGAGATCCATATGCCCTTAATTGCACATGTTCGCAAGACAAATAGTTAATCACCACAGGGACATAATATTTACCTTCTAATAATGACAAACTAGTGATGAATTCCATAGATACCTCTTCTCACTTATGGTTAGTAGTTCCAAATAATAATTTTCATAACCAGAAATATCTGGTTAAATAGGATATAGTTGAGAGCCCATAAGGATAAAAATATAATGATGATAATGAATGTGATGATTGATACAAATACTTGTGACATTTTAAATACCATTGAATGGTCACAAGGTATGATAGGACACAACTCTCTGAGACTTATCCTATTTATTATACACCAACACACACTTAATATGTATGACTTACGTTCATTAAATTTGCAGTGACATTATGTTGGAGAATACTAAGATGAGGAACATTTTATGCCTTTTTTTTGGAAAATATCACATTTTTTTGTAAATTACTCTATACGAAATGCCATTATCAACCAACAAAAGTTGAGGAGACATTCCTATGAGTTTTTTGCAAACCCACATGACTCAGCAAGGGACATGTATATAATGAGATGAGTTCCAAACAAAAAATGATGGTATGTTAAAGGTTATGGAACCATTATTGGTATTCCATGGCTAGTGCCAATGCCAGCAAGTGCTTGGTTTGAATCATCCTGGGTGAGGTGCACTAATCAATGCCAATGGGTTTATTAGGGAGTCCATTAAGGAATGTTGGGAATCATCACAGATTTCCCTACAAAGTTACCATTGGAAAAAAAAAACACAAGGTTGCATTACAGACAATACCTAGGAAATGCCAATTTTCTTTATACCCAACTAAATTAACCACCAAAAACTTCGATGTAGATGTTTAATATCTAAAGTTCTACTTAAAATTTGCTAACATTTATCCAAGGAAACAAAAAATAAAAATACTAAGCATATATATAGTTGTCATCTCAATAAAAAAGATATTTTAAACCTAGTTGATGGGACTATGGGACTAAGAAAGAGAATTAGAAAAATACATTTATATCCCAAAGATGATAAAAAGGAATCAAATGGTACTACTAAATAAATGATATGTTATATCCCAGAATTGGTTTAGACATCTCCAAGATACATACCAAAAAAAGGAAAAAAATGCATCTAACAAAGAGATTCAATTGCAAAAGTATAGTATATCTGCTTGGTATTGGATGCTTCTTGCATAAAAGTCATAAAAAATAAGGGTTGTTCTAGCAATGGAAAGATTTATATAAGCATCAGGGGGATATGGTTTATAAATGTTAGTTTAAACTATGGACTAAACAACATTCATAATAACATGTATAAGAAGCATTATCAAAAACTTTCAATAGGAATGTTGCTTGCAACAATTTTACTTCACACCCCTTAGAAATAGTTATGCACCATTCACTAACCTAAATGAACATATTTTTAATGATAAGGTTTGAAGTTATTTGCATCCATTTTCAAGGTGGACAAGTGTTTTGTCAGTCAATAGAGAAAGGTTTTCCAAGATGAGAGAATTCAGTGCACAACACAAAACGCCTATTGCTTCTAGGGCACCATCCGCCAACTTTCTACATTGCAATTATCTAGTGATCAGCAAACACCCTTAATAACATAGCTATCAAACTAATGTAAGAAACAAATCTTATTTAAAAGATATTCCATTATACAAGTTATTTGAACTGAACTAATTTAAAACACTAAAGAAATTGAACCACTTACCCATAGCCAAATATAGAAATCCATTTCAAGTTATAGCCTAGATAAGCGAGCAGTTCACTAATGAACTCATCTGTGACACATGCTATCCCTGCCACTGATAGCACTTCTAATTTTTGCAGTTTTTTTAATGCAAGTAGAAACTTGAAGGCTTATAGCTATTGGCATGAATCCATACACAATTACTTAATTACTGGTGCCAAACTATTGCCATTAGGATTCATGTCATGTAATTTTTAAGGTCATTTATATGTCATTATAGTCATTTCAATGATAATAGGGTCGTTTAGATGTCGTTACAGACATTTAGGTGCCGTTAGAATCAATTAGGATCCAAAAGTTCTACCACATGCATAATCATCATTAACATCCACATCGTCGTTATCATCATACAATAAATCAACATCATTGTCATCATCGTAGTCATCATCAATATAATTGTGATAATAATGAGAAAGGAGCCCTACTACCTCTCAAGAATGGATGATATAGTCTTATACTTATCAAATCATATCCATACGCTCCATCATAATTATCGTAATGCATAATCGTCATGTTTTTAGGGCCAATAATATGCCATTAGGGTCTGTCAAATGTTGTCAAGGACACTCAAATGCCATTAGATAAATTTAGGTGACATTAAGATAATTTACCCCTCATTAGGATTAATCAAGATAAAAAGTTCCATGATTACGATCATTTAGGTGCCACTATGTTAAATCAAGATAAAAAGGTTCCAAAATTACAATCATTTAGGTGCCACTATGTTAAATCAATATCCAAAAGTACTATCACATGAATCATGATCATTGACATTGACATTAATATATTTGGCATTATGCCGAACATTTTCCAAACACAATTCCTAGCTCTAAACCTAGTGCAATTCCTAGCGTGGTTCCTTTTGAAATTTCTGGCATTATTCCAGGTGCTATACCTGCCTCTATACCTGGAAATATGTTGGATATTTTATAGGCACAATTCTTGGCTCTATACTTCACGTTATGTTGGATGTTTTTCCTGCCAAAATTCATGGAGCAATTCCAGTCGCTAACCCTAGATTAATATATGGTGATATGCTATTTAGGAGGTTTTTTTGGAGGCTATTTTGGGTGTTATATGGGATGTTTTTTTGGATGCTAATTGGGATGTTAATTGGGATTCTAATTGGGATGATAATTTTGATGCTAATTAGGACGCTAATTGGGATGTTAATTGGGATGCTAATTAGCATCCACAATAGTGCCAACTTTTAAAATGGGATGCTAATTGGGATGCTAATTGGGATGCTACTTGGGATGATAATTGGGATGCTAATTGGGATGCTAATTAGCGTCCAAAATAGATCCACCTTTTAAAAAGGGATGCAAATAATGCCATTAAAAGTGCCATCACATGGGAAATCCTCCACTTTGTCCAAAAAATGATGAAAAATACACTAAAAGTGATAGTGGACGCTAAAAAGGAAGCTAAAAGAGACGCTAATCACAGGGTTTTGGTCTAGTGGATGATTATGAGGATGAAAATGACGATGATTATGATGAGGATGAGGATGAATATGTCGATGATGATGAGGAGGAGGATGGTGATGATGAGGATGGTGATGATGGTGATGATGACGGTGATGATGATGATGGAAATGATGATGATTATGAGGATGAGGATAATGGAGATGATTATGATGATGAGGAGGAGAAGGAGGATGGTGATGATGATGATGCTAATAATGAAATTGATTATTATACTAATGATAACAATGAAGATGATGATGATGATGATGATGATGATGACTATGATGATGACGATGATGATGATGACTATGATGATGATGATGACGACGACGATAACAATGATGACTAGGATGTTGATGATGAAGATGATGATGATGGTGGCTGTGATGATGAATGATGGTGTCCATGATGAGGGTGGTCGTGATGATGAGGATTTTAATGATGATTATGATGATGATAATGATGATGATAATGATGATGACAAAGATGATGATGATGATGAGGATGATGAATATGATGATGGTGGTGGTGGTGGTGGTGGTGAAGATGATGATCATGATGGATATTGTGATGATGGTGATGACGATGATGATGATATGATGGTTTAAACATAACTAAATAGTCGTTAACACAATACATTATGAAAAAATATGTTCTCACATACCTCCCAGATTCCAAAATTGCTACAATGTCATTCGGATTCTTCATCCTCTTCATCCGCATCCTCATCGTCCTCATACTCATTATCGTCATCGTCATACTATTCATCCTCATCATCCTCATTGTCATCGTCATCATCATCATCATCATAATAATCTTCATCATCATCATCATCATCATCATAATCATCGTCGTCGTCATCATCATCACCATCATCATCATCATAATCATCATCCTCATCATCCTCCTCATCCTCATCCTCATCATCATCATCTTTATCACCGTCATCATCTTCATCCTCATCATTATCATCATGTTCATCCTCATCATCGTCATGTTGACTTGAATATTTTCATGGGTTTCTTGGCCAAGTTTTCCTTACAATAAAAAATTTTGACATGTAGATTTTGTTGGTTCTTTCCAGATATAGAATAGCCTAAAATCATCATTGTGGAATGCACATTGGAGTGGACAATTTCAACATATATTAGAGTGGTGATATAGTGTTGTAATAAATGTAAAATATTTTCAATTGCATGATTTAGACACACAATCACATAGTTTTGATATTCAACTAATCGGCCATATCTTCACCTATCCATGGAGAAATTAAACATAATTTCCCAGACAAAGCTAAAAGATGTTGAATTTTCTATGGTTTATGCATTTCAAACCAATGTCTTGGTTACTCCAAACCTAGGTTTTAAGAAGGCTCACAATATGAGATATGACACATAATACATGACATGTGGTGGGATCATTGTTATTAAATGTGAGTGTGTTCTTTTGAAATTCAAAGTTAATAAATGTGGTAAGTTCTTACTTACACTTTCAATTTCACTTCACAAAAATGCATGTATGATTTCATGCAATTTCTAGTGGTACAAAGCATGGTGCATTATTAATGACATTAATTGGTACAAAAACAAGGTCCATCCATATATTATTGATGACATTAGCCCAACTACATACATTATGCAAAAAGATGTTCTCACATACCTCCTGGATTCCAACATTGCTACAACGTCATTGTTATTAATTTATGATTCAATATTTAATTTTAAAAAACAAAAAGTACAAGATGGTTTAATATATAAATTTTAAAAACAAGACATACATTATGATTTACATAAAACATAGTAGATTTACAAAACATAGGTACGTTTTTTTATCCTCAAATTTTTAGTGTCAGTCATGTTTGAGTCTGGAAACCCTATGCACGATAACTATGCATTGCCTTAATGATATTCTCTTTGTTTCAAGAATAATTTAATATTATTTACTGAACAGGGCCAACCATGTGAAGGTGGAATCTCTTATGGCCCCTCCCCCCTCACATCACTCTCAATTCCCCATAACCCAACAAAATCTATGTAAAAACAAAAATTGTGTTATAGCATATGACAACATACAGGAAAATGTAAATAACAGTAAGAAACAGTTAATTTATACATACCAATAAAATTCATTAATTCTAATGCAATATTAAATAAAAATATATAGAGAAAATATCAGTTAAGATCATTATCGTCATCAATGGTGAGGATGATGATGAGGATGAATATGATGATGATGATGGTGGTGGTGGTGATGATGATGATGAGGAGGAGGAGGATGAGGAGGAGGAGGAGGAGGAGGAGGATGGTAATGAGGATGATGATGAAGATGATGATGATGATGAAGATGGTGATGACGATGACGATGATGATGATGATGATGATAAAGATGACGATGACAATGATGGTGGTCATCATCATGAATATGATGATGAATATGGTGATGATGACGATGACGATGATGATGAAGAAGATGATGTTAATGTGGAAGAGGGTGATGACGATGATGA
The DNA here is from genome assembly GCA_001517045.1 of Pseudotsuga menziesii. Taxonomy (NCBI): domain Eukaryota; kingdom Viridiplantae; phylum Streptophyta; class Pinopsida; order Pinales; family Pinaceae; genus Pseudotsuga; species Pseudotsuga menziesii. The sequence goes on along the minus strand of LPNX010746583.1, from coordinate 32,093 downwards.
CGATTATGTTGACGAGGAAGAGGGTGATGACGCTGATGATGGGGATCATGACAAAGATGTTGATGATTATGAAGATGATGATGAGGAGGATGAGGATGAGGATGATTATGATTATTATGATGATGATGACGATGAAGAAGGTGATGATGATGATGAAGATGATGATGATGATGACAAAGATGATGATTATGAGGATGAGGATGATGAAGATGATGATGATGCTGATGGTGGTGGTGAATATGATGATCATGATGATGATGATGTTGATGACGAATATTTTGATGATGGTGATGATGATGATTATGATAATGATGGTTTAAACATAACTAAATAGTTGTAAACATAATATGTTATGCATAAATATGTTCTCACATATTTCCTAGATTCCAACATTTCTATAATTCCATTCAGATTATTCTTCATCTAACTCAACATCTGTATCATTATCTGGTTTTGAATCTCTATCATTGAAAATATTGATCATATTAGGATAATGATCCATGTCATGTTCGGTTAGATATTAATCATAAATATCATAAATGTCAATTTCATTGTCTCCTACATCATTTGAATGATCAACTTCTTGATCGAATAATTCATCTGACACATCTACACCGATGATCAAATACTCATGATTTGCATCACCTTCTTCTTCAACATCGTTTTCTTCCTCTAGTGCATTATACTTGACCGATCTTCCTTTTGGATCGTATCTAACAATGTATGACCAGCCTACTTTACCCGGAACCTCTGAGTAAAGGAACTACTCACATTGACTTGGAATCACATAAGACTCTGTACCTGGTTCAAGTTCCCTTGTATTAACCATGGTAGATCCATTGGCATGCTCAATAACAGTTCCTTCAAGATCACATTCATTCATCCATATCCCACACCATTTGACCTCAAACAGAAATACTTTAAAGGAATTAAAGTCACACTCAAGTATATATTCCAAATAACCATGGTACCTATTTTTAGATACTTCTCGATTCCTGTCACTTATAGAGGAAACATTAGTGACGTGAAAAAATACAGTTATTCGATCACAATCAAATTTTTTCCTCTTGTCATCCAACTTTTTGATGGGAGATTTATGACCATTGCACCACATAGCATTGTGATGTATCGGCTGCATCATGACCGAATCGGTAAATAAATATATAAGAAGACATAAACGAGAGAAATATTTTGATACAATGTGAAACAACGAAAAAAATGAGCAGGGTAAATATACTTGCCTTTTTTTCTTTTACACACATGCTAAATCAATTTCCCTTTGCGTAAGTTCTTCGAGACATTTTCTCGATGGCGATATACTATTTTAATCATTTTACTAACCCATTCCCATGATAGGGTACCATAGTATTTTGTACATCATTCAATCCATTCCTCCATCCAATCAAGATTTTTTGCAAGGTATAAATGTTTTTCATCCCACACATGACCAACTGTATGAAAAAATAACAATTAATAATTGTAAATTAGCTATCATAAAGGCAATTAAGTTTACCTTAAAATACTGATGGAATAATAAAAATTACATAAATTGAAAAAATAATTGTATAATAAATAAAATGTACACCATTCAATTACCTCTCACTCTCCTCTTTCTACCTTTCCCTAACAGGACCTCCCCTTCAAATTCATTGATGGAGTCGACATGCCAAATGCGAGGCAATTTGATATGTTTTGATAAATTTGGAAGATACTAATTGTACATAATGGATTAATATATCATATATCCCTTCACGATAGAACCCTCAGGGAATGCTCTTTGTCTAACAAAATCCTTCAATGAATTCAAATTCATTTCCACCATCCACATTGACCTTGAGTTTACAGGTCCACACAATTCAATATCCTCAACTTTGTGTATGAGATAGTGTTCTTGTGCATTGAAAAATACTGGAGGTAGATACTTTTGCATTTCATGCATTAGACGAGGAATTTATCTCTTCCAATACCTAATATCTTCTTTGTGGATTTCTTTAGATGAAATCCACCTACAAAGCATGCAAGAAAATAACAATGATCAACCAGATTGAGGCATATATAATAAAGTTTCGAGCTGTAAAACACAATATGTCAATAAGCAATGCAACCAAAAGAACCAACATTTTTCATGCATATAAAATTGTTACTTACGTCATGTATTTACCAAGATCATATATAACTTGTTTTATGTTTTTTTCAAAGCTATCTGGGAGAGACAGAGGTAGAACGTACTGTAGCAAAATAAAATCATTATCTAATGTTTCCAAATAAGAGAGAACAATTACTAAAAAGATTTACTTAATGTAAATTATATATGTAAATAATTACATTAATGAATATATGTCAGTCATGAGTTTTAACATCGCCAAAATCACCTTTTTTGGTTAATATATTTTTTATGTTCGATGAAAACCCCGTCGGAAACCTTATTTTTTGAATGACCCCTTTTATAGAATTTATTTGTTGCTCCGTAAATAACCATGGAATACTAATATTTTGGTTCCCATTTTTGGCATTGGAAATAATTACACTTTGCAATGCGTGATTGGCTTTTGCAATGTCACTACAAATTTTTCCAATTTTATCTTTGTCAGATCTTCCATCTAATTTCTGCCATATCATTTCTATTACATTCTTCCCAATATGCATTGTATCAAATAAATGAGTTATTTGTAGGTGCTTGTAGTAAGGCAACCTACTGAATTGTATGGGATAACTCTTCATTCCTCGTGGAATCCCATTCATGCCTTAAATACATTCATTAAACATAAACTAAAACACATTAACAATAATTCATGACACCCATGGTAGAGAAAATTCAGTAGAAATATAAAAATCAGAATATTATGTGAACATATTGTATGTTGCATATATAATTTGCATACCTCGACAATTTCTGTTAGATTCCAACTTCTATAGGTGAGGTGTCATTCTTCGTGGTTTCTTTGCATTCTCTTCTTTACCATTGAATTTTTCTATTTCGATAGTTTGCTACCTATGGTTCTTAGGGAGGAAGTTCCTGTACTCCTAGAACACCTCCTTTGCTAAACTTATTGAACGATGAGATTTTATCCTAGGACCACATACTGGACATGCAAATTTTCCCTTTGTTTGAAGACGTGCGAGACATATGTATTAATGTTATAGCATCAAAAGATTATTAATTTAAAAAAAATGCATTCTTTTTACCTTAAAACATATAATTTTAATGACGTGCAACATAAAGTTACATACCACAAAAATGTTTTAACCCAGGAGTGTCATGAATTGTCCATGCAAGTATTCCATGGAACTAAAATTGTTTCTTCCCTATTGGTCTAGAGATGTTATACATAGTGATTCCAGCCCATAACTTCAATAGCTCATCGACAAGAGGCTCAATATATACATCCATATCTTTAACTCGGTACTTACGTAATTGATCAATAAACATACAATATTTCTATTTAGTTATCCGTCCAAATAAATAAAAGGTGTTCTCATGCAACAATTAAACAAATAACTTTATGAAATAATATAATTGTTTTCAAAAAAATACCTGGAATAATCATTGCCAACATTGTGTGCTCTCTCTTAATCATCATCCAAGGAGGTAGGCTATTGCTTATCATGAAACATGCCACACTAAGTAGAACGAATCTCACCAAATGGATTGAAACCATTAGCTACCAATGAAAGTCTAACATTACGAGGTTCATCTTTAAAAATTGGCCATTTTTCTTTGATGTTCTTCAATGCAGAACAATCTACAGGCATTCGAAGAACACCATCTTCACTTCTATTCTTCGCATGGTAATCCATAAAATGTGTTATACTTTGGCACCTTAATAGTCTTTGGAAACGTGGAATTATGGGAATATAACGAAGAAATTTGTGAGAGACCTCTTTTTTTACTTGATCAGTTTGATATCTATTAATTTTACATTGTGGGCATTTTTTTCTGATGCATATTTTCCATAATATATAATATGGTCATTAGGACATGCATCAATAGATTAATACTCCAGTCCAATTTCTTTCATAATCAAGAATACCCCTCGACTTGTGCATGGTAAATTATTTGATGGTGGTAATAGAAATTCACACAACAATATGCAAGATTGACAAAATGTGAAATGTAAACAATGTGCATCATAAATATTTCATATCCCTAATTTACAAATTAATTAACACTAAAAATAGAGGAAAATAATCAACTTTACATACCTTACGAGCTATGTGAAACAAGTGTTTGATAAACCATTCAAAACATTCAAGTTCACCAACAACAATATAGCAGATAGAATATTGGTTGTTGAGCCTTCATAAAGAGGTTCTCGTGACGTCTCGAGAAGAGGAACATCATGAATATCATGGAGGTTGTCCTTATCCAATGCAGAAAATGTGTCTTGGAGCAATCTATTTATCTCATCTTCACCATTAGTATCAATAAGGGCATATTTGTCCATACGATCATTAAGAACTCAATATTCAATAGCATGATCTCCATGCTCGTCATCTTATAAAGTAGTATTTCTACTATTATGTGGAAAATATCTCTCTAGTGGTCGACATCTTGGGGGCATTGTCTTTATATTTACAAATAATGCAATAACATTAGTGTATAATATACGACACATATATTTAAAATGATAAAAAAAAATGTAAATATATTATCAGTACTATTACAAGAAGTAAATTATGTAATGAATAATGTCTTACCAAGGGATGATATTCATACCCCCCTTCAGCATGCCCCTTCTCCTTGCAATGTTTTCCAGCTGATGTTCTTAAAATTATTCTAGTTTGCAAACCTCTACAATCATTGCAAGGGCAATAACACTTTCCATCACCCCTTGCCTCCAATGCTTCCTTAATCTCAGCATACCTCCTATTATTTTCTTCCCATGTATATTTATCTGACATTCGGATAGCCTATAAGAAAAAAAAAAACACATTAATCAATATATAACGTACTAAAGTGAATAGAGTATATATATATATATATTAAAGGAGACCAAAAATTAAAGGAGGTGATTAGAGGATTACCTAATCATGTTTAGAGGATTGCCTAAGTTATAATTCCCTTGGATTACTACATGCTATTCCAATAGGTATTGTCATATGGTGGGTAATGGCTATTCACTCTACATAAAATAAATTTATATATTGCCTTAAAAAAGGGGCTAAAGAATTGTGTTAATAATGTAACAAATTAGGATTTTACATATTACTTCAATGCATGTGTTGGTATATTAAATATAGATATGGTGTTTGCTTATAAAGTAATGAATTTCTATGTAAATTTCCAAGCGGATTAGTATGTTGGGTTAAGTGTATTTGTGAAAGGAGTTGTTACACCATTTTGACAAGTGGCAATACCCATAGGATAATGAGTGGTTAATTGGATCCCTACGTTAGTTTATAATTATTGATTGCAAGAAAGTCTACATTATAGTTCCAATGGATCTAATCTACAAGAAATTGAGGGGTCAGGAATATTTTTCATGTTCATTATACTAGAGATTAAAAGGTTTCAACATAGTGACATCATATTGTCAAATGAGATTATGAATATAGATGTAGACCCTAACAAATTGAAAGGATTGTCAAATTGGATTATGGATCTAGATGATAATGTCGATATTGTCAAATGAATATCAAAGTTTGAAAGAATACACCAATGTGGTGTCATTGGTTATCTATATTGAGGTTGCTAGTTAAATCTAATTAGGTTGTGTCCTTGAAATATATGGTGATGGTCATGATATCAACATTTTAACACAAACCGCCATTTTAGAAAATTACATTTTAATAGAAATGAAAATTTAAAATTTTACATTTTAACACAAATGACAATTTATCAAATTACATTTTGACACAAAAATACCAAAGTAAATAAACATTTTCTCCATTACATTGAATCCCTAGTTGGAACATAAATGACGCAACCCAAAAAAAATTGGTGCATTGCAGTCAAACTAACCTAGAAAATGAATGAGATCAAAAATTCAATGTATCAAACCTGTACCAGACTCTTGAAATCACAGAATGAAAAACCAATAGAAAGATCATTGAAACTCTAGGAAATGATTGTGAAAATATGACTTAAGAACATGTATTTACAAATCAATGAGGGTCTCCGTTCTGGTGAAAATGCAGAACGATCAAATTTCAAAAAAACAAAAAGTCATTGACCGTTAAAAAGGAAAAATAAAAACAAGTTTTCTTTTCGGCATCCGCCGCTCTAGCCATGTTATGGACCATTCATCGCTATACAGACGAACGTTCATCACTATATCAACA
>LPNX010746583.1:868-22679 GCA_001517045.1 Pseudotsuga menziesii | reverse complement strand
TGTTCTTCGGAACAAGTCTTCATCCTTCTTTGCTTGTAGGCGATTATGTATGCGATCTTTCCTACAAGTCAAATGCAATTATATTAGAAACATTTCATAATTAATATTTATACTGGCAAACACTTGTGCATAAATATATGATCATGCAACTACTTTATCCAATACAATATTCATCCATATCTCATTGAAACCTTCTAGATGCCTTCCATCTCTACTAGGACAACATTGGGATTGTGCACTAATCCAATATGTCAGCAAAGAGGTTTCATTCTAGATAAGTAGCAATGGAATGTTGTACAGTGCCATAGGCCACTTACCCATGTATATTAGTAATATACTGTTCATCAATGCAACTATTCTAATATGCACAATACATATCCTAAGTCTAGGAACATGAGCATATACATCATTGAACAATTTTATTTAAACAAACAAATATGCAAGAAATTAAAATACTTATCTTTGTTTGTTCGTTGGGTGGACTCCCTCTGAGTCTTTGCTTCCTTACAGGAGCTGCTGGAGTCCTAATCTGAAGTAGCTTCTTCTACACCTTTCTATTGTGGAAAGATGGTCAATTCCCTCTGGATATCTGCATCCTTGCAGAAGCTACTGAAGTGTGTTCCTTTGCTTTCTTGTAGGAACAACTGGAGTGTGCTCCCTCCTGATCTTTGCTTCTTGGATTACCTGTTCTTGAACTCATATTCATCCTTGGTTCCTATGCATGCTTATTAGTATCATGATTGTGTTATCCTTGTGATCTCATATAAAATCATACATTCATTAGTATGCTATTAAAACACAATAATCTCAAGCATGTATAGTCATGATCATTTCAAACAGAAAATAATAAGCATTAGCATTCAAGGTTTATGTAGGATTCTTATGGTTAGTCAAATCATAGGAAACATAACATGTCTAAACCTGTAATTACTCAAACCTATGACTCTTCAGGTTAGTTGAATCATCAATCAAGATAAGAGATATAATATGCATAAAACTTGTGATTATTCAAACCTATACCTACATGATTCTTCTGGTTAGTCATATCATCAATTATGGTAAGAAGCATAATATGCATATAACCATGATTATTCAAACCTATGACTTCATGAATAATCATTATCAACAACAGTATAAGATCCTAACACAAGGTAGGATTCTAGCTTGATATAGGAAAAACATACCTGGATTAGTTATGTCTAACATACTCACATGATGTCTTCTTGCTCTTCTTCAATGACTTGTGCTAGTAACCTGTATATCTCATAGGTTAGCCATTATAAAACCAAGTTATACATACCTCGTAAATGGATCTTCTATGAGATCCATGACAATGGATGAGTCTTTATCCTCATGTCATCATGATCATATGTTCTTGAACTAGAACATGATTTGTCTTTCTTGGTGTACCTTTCATGTTACTAGACAACATAAACCTCATACAACACCAAAATGCATTAGTACAGTCATAAGTGTAAACACCCTAACCAATGAATATCTTCTATCATGCATTCATAATTTTGTTAAGGTGATACGACAAATCTAAAATCAGGATTGTACTAATCATCATAACATGAAGGAAAACATACCATAAACTTAATCATGAACAAATCTCAAAACATACCTCAATGAGTCATACCTGTTGAGATCGCTTGTAATCTCCTTATGTAAAAACTGGAACCTCTATACTCATGTAGATGTCCAATCGATTTGAGGTATCCGTCCTTGTCCCGGAGTTCGTTGATCTAGGGTTTGTCGCAGAAACCCTAATTTTAAAAAATTGGAATCTTTTAGATCTGATAGGACCAACAGATAGATCTCTTCAAATGGAGTTGTCCAATGTACTCCTTTTCTGAAAACAGTGGAGGGAAGCTCCCGGAACAGGAAGCCCTAATTTTCTGATTTCTTCTGCAGAAATTCCTGTTACTGTTTCTGTGATATCTCCGAAATTACTGATCCTCTATGTCTGAAATTTCTCACTGAGGTAACCTCGCATGTCCCAAATCCAACACCATAGGTTTCATCAGAATTGGTTTCCCCATTTTGGATTTATTATCCTTTTCCCAAGGTGACCTGTTATAGGACTGTTCAGAACAACGAAGTTGTACGGCATGCCACGTGTCACTGGTTCATTTTATGAGTTTGAAATTCGGACCACAGAAGGTACAGTCCGTGCAATTTCTGGAACATCTTCAGGAATTCCATTTGAACCTCTGTAGCCCAATATATTGCAGATCTCCCCAGGTGTCCTGTTTATGGATGATTTCTGGAAGAGGCTGGAACCCTAACTTGGAGAGATCATATCTCCCAGAATATAGAGAATCAAAGGCTTCCCTTTGGACACAGTGTTCATCAGGAGTTTATCTTCAGCCCTTGCAATTTTCATCTTCTGAGACTTCTCCAAGCTCGGAATATAGCGACTGTACCAAAACTTAGCAGTTTTAGTATTTAGGGTTTCTCCTAGCTCAGGGTCAAACTAGGGTTTGACTTTCCCAGAGATTTACCCAACCAAATTTCTTGATCCAGGTCTCTAAATTTCGGCTTTGATGAGGATATCAATTCTATGTAGGTCTCACGCAAAAATTCCTCCTCTATAGAAAGCCCTAATTTCCACATCGAAACTGAAAATGCTTGAAATTGAATTCCGCATCAATAGAAAGATGCACCCTTCAATGGAGAGTCATACTTGCATACTTGTGCTGAAAAACTGTGGAGGAAGATCTACAAAATAGGAAGCCCTAGTTCCTGTAGCTGCACAATGTCTTCTTCTCAGGTTAGCTCTGATACCATGTTAGTTTTTCCACATTTAAGCTAGTATTATAACAAGATCTTTTCACTGAGAGAATAACAAGTACAGCAATCACATAAGCACATCACAAGAGACAAGAGACACAAAGCTTTTAGGAGGGGAAACCATAAATGGAGAAAACCCCTCAACTTCCTCTAATATAGTATCACAACAAGATGTGACCCAAAAACAGTAAGATGACCTCCCTTCACAATAGCAGCCTTCTGTCTTCTGTCAAGCACAAGAATTTCCTTCTCCAAAAGTGCGCCACACTTGAGAGAGAAAGAGAGCTAAGTCACAAGTGATAAATAGAGAGACACACACTCTCTATTTATATTAGTCCGTTCACTTAAGTTGCCATTTCACACGTAGGCTCAACCCTAATAATTACTACTCGAGCCTACACCTTAATTAGTGTATAATAACTCAAGTGCCCCTAAACTGTGGGGACTTACCTAATGACTTGATATGACTTGTTTACATTATTAATCCTCCCGATCGGAACATCGGGGCATGACCACATGACTCAAATACATAATAGAAACATCCCGGAATAAACATCGGGTTACAATAATATAAAATACATAGAAGAATACATTCCGAAGTTACATATACATCAACAAACAAATGGTCCATAACGTCGCTAGAGCGACGATCATCGGGGGGATTTTCATTTTTTTCCAAAAATTTAAACTATTTTTCCATGAAAAATTTTGATTTTAACTTATTCATGGCAAAAATTCATGAGACTTTTGAGCCATATGTAGTAGTGCACTGATAAGTTTTATTCTCCCTTCATGTAGTACGTATCCATTTTCCTTTCTTGGAGTAGGTCATATGCTTTACAATCCTTCTCTTCATGACCAACAGAGCGACAAAAATTACAAAACAGGTTTGCAGGTTTCGATACTGCCTTTTGGAGATATGCGCATCTCTCATGTCGATGTCCTCGAGTTTGATAGATTCAACACCATGGTAAACCGCCTTGAATTAATGGATTTGGAGCACCTGACTATAAGTAATTATGGAATTTCAGGCATTGATCTTTATGATTTCCTTCTGTGCAACACTGAGTACACCATACTTCTTCGCAAATTTATTTTCCCTTCTTGATATCTTGTAATTGAATCATCAGATTCGCTAGTTGTGATTGGATCTAATTCATTCCAACACAATTTTCATCGACTGGTGAAGCCTCTTGCTTCATTGTGATCTCCAGAGCCTTTCTCGGTGTCACAATCTTCTGCTGGATTAATGAAATTTGAATATGTGGTACTACTGCCACAATAAAAAATTATTTGTGTTGTACACCACTCATTCCAAAAATGAATTTTTCCATCAATGTTTTGAATTGCTAATCAAAATCCCAGACCGACTCGTTCATATATTGCTTGATTTCCTTGAATTCTATGATGTACTATAACTCATATTTGGGTTTCCTGAATTCCTCAATCAACCTAGTTCTAATCTATGCTAGATTCTTATGTTGATTCCCTATCAAAACTTATACGAACTTCATATACCATTCTAATGTGAGACCTTGAACATTTGTTACCAGTTGACCCTTCTTAATTTCCTCATCTTGGACTTGCTTCATAGTCCATACCACTTCGCAAAGAAACCAATATTGCTCAGGATCCTCAATCTTGTTCCCATGGAACAAAGTTAATTTCACATCATTGCCCACCATTCTGGGTCTTCTTCTTGTGGTCGTTGATCTGCTACTATTATTTTGATGATGACACCGGGTATTCTTGTGATGATCTATAATTTATTTATAATTGTGGCACAGTGCACGGATGTGTAGATATGTTTTTCCTTTGGGTCGGTCCTTCCTCAGACTCAAGCGTAGCCTACTCATCTCCTTCGTCAGTTTAGGGTCGCTTAGTCCCTTGTGATCTTCTCTTGGATTTTCTTGTTTCGGTTACCCTAGGAATATCCTTATTCCTTTGCCTCTTCTCTTATCGAAACCTTACCCCACTTTGCAGAATACCACACTCTTCCTCACCTTCCCTCATGGTTTCATCATAACTCCAATCCATCTACCTCATATGATTCCATCCAACTCACATCTCTGTAGTACCCGTAACCTCTGTACACTAGGGATTTACTCGTCGCAGTTCATTTTCAATATACCTTTTTCATAAATAAGCTTCTTAATCCACAATTTCAAATACAATAGAAACCTACCTCTTGTCCCTTGGAATAATTCCCTTTCTACGTTGTTATAGGGCTTGACTATGACAACAATGAACTCAGTGATGTATCCTTCCAAAATGTTGTTGAGCCACACTTCAACATCCCTTGATGCCCTATTATCTACCTCTCTCAGCTGCTGGATGAGTTCATGGGGCCAACAAGTAGGCTCTCCTCCTTGGAAGTTTCTTTTTTGATAGGTTAGATCCACTAACCACTCGTACAGGACAATCAAAAACTTGATGAAGAAATATCCATGGATATCAGAATAGATATGCCTTCCCAACCACTCTTCTATCGTTAGTCTCAAAATTTTCTTTTCTTTTGTTGTGAATTCTTGGGTCTTCTAATCAAACCAGACATGGATCTCTAGCTTCGTTGCATGCCACAACATATCCTCCTCTTCATTGCATTAAGGTCCTGAGAACACAACCATTTGTTGACACATATCTGTTGACAAGGGTTCACACTCTGTTGACACCCTTCTTCGAGGTGACTCCCTAAACACCAGGTCAGATAGGTTTTACCGTATCTAAAAACACCTATGAAGCAGATACACTCTCACCCGAGATGCTTGAGGGAGGGCTGCAGGAACCACATTTCCACAGTAGAGAGGAGGACTTTCGCACTTATTTTATCTTTTTCACAGTGTTAACCAGAGATTCAGATGAAGTTTTTAACATCAATTATTTGTATTTAGTCACATTAGAAACCATTCACATCATATCATCTTATTCATTCCACAAAGATATCAACAAGTATGGATTAATTCATCATGTAAAGGTATCTCATCATTCAGAAACATCAGTCATATCACAGTATTTGGATTGCATCATTTAAACCATAAAAACATCAAACATAAGATCATAGATAGACACAAAGTTTTCAACATCATCCGCCCATCTCATATTACTCTATAGGTTAAAACATGTTTCAACAATACATCTCTTGTTTGATAGCTCCAAACCAAAATAGCATATATGAAGATGTCAAAAATATAATCTTCGAAAAAGTCCCATATATGACTCACAAAAGGATCTCAAAAATAATGATGATCTCTTCCTACTACATTTCTAACTATATATATAGGCTTTCCCCTCTACACAATTGTCCACATACGACCAACTACCTAACTAATTCATACCAGAAAGTACAAAAATACACCCAAGCCCACTCTTGTTGACTTCTTTTCCTTGTGCATTCTTCCTTTGTCTTCGACACTTGTGCACCATGTGCATCCATATCTCCTGCCAACACTTTTGTTTACAAAGTAATGTCATTTGGTCTAAAGAATGCACAAACATTATTCTCCAGAATAGGAGTAAAAGCATTGCATGAATACTTATACAAAAAAATGGTAGTCTACAAAAATTGGATGATATATTCACTACTCAAATACCACATTCATTACCTTCGACTTATGCTAGAGAGATGTAAAAATATCCATTTATCTTTGAACATCAATAAATGCATATTCCCCATTCCAATTGGTATTTCTATTGGGACATATTGTCTGCAAAGAAGGTATTAAAGTCAACTTTTCCAAATTTAAATTCATTCTTGATCTTAATCCACCTGTAAACCCAAAGCAGGTTAGAATAATCCTTAGTCATACAAGATACTACAAGAATTTTCTAAGATATTAATCTTACAGTACATTCCCATTGAAAGAATTATTGAAGGAAAATCAAGACTTTATTTGGTCTCAAGAATGTGCAAAATCATTTGAGCTTCTAAAAAGAAAACTAGTCGAAGCTCCAATATAATATTCCCAAATTCATCGATTAAGTTCCATGTCCATACTGACTCTTCACAGACTGCAATAAGTATGATACTCACACAACCAAGATAAGATGGAATGGACTACCCAAATGCATATTCTAGTAGAAAGCTGAACAAATCAGAAAATAACTAATCGACAACACAACACGAAGCTCTAGGAATTATTTTCACTTTACAAAAGTATCAGCATTATTTTCTAGGTAATCCATTCCTATTTTATACATACCACAAAGCACTAAAGTATGTAGTAAATAAACCACTCCATCATGGATGACTATGCAGATGGCTTCTTTTGTTCCAGGAATTCGAATTCGAAATAATTGTCCGACCAAGTAAAAGTAATGTCAGACCCAACCACTTATCAAGAATAGAAACAAGGGAAGACCCTATCAGAATAAATGGTGAATTACCTGATTCACACCTATTTAGATTCGAGTTCATACTGATGGAACTGGAATATATAGCACAATTCTTAGATCAAGGACAAGACCTAGAAGGAATGTTAGTCAAGAGAAAGAAAATACTTGCAATGGAAGTAGCACCATACACATTGTTAAATGGATTTCTATATAAAATCAGAACAGATGAAACAATTACGCATTGTGCCCTTGAACATGAAAAAAAATCCATCATCGATGGAGCACACAGTGGCCCTGCTAAAGGTCATTATCAAGCTGACACAACGGCTAGAAACAATTTTTAATCAAGACTATGGTGTCCAAAACTACTTAAAGATTGCAAAGCTCAAGTAAATACATGCAACATATGTCAAAGGTTAGTCCAACCATTACTAAGTAATGAGATACCTTTAATATGTGTCAATCCAAGCTGAAATTTTGAAATTTGGGCGATCGACTTTGTCGGACTATTCCCAGTCATGGGTTGATGGAGTAGAGCAAGATATATTATTACTACGGTTGAATATGTAACCAATGGGATGAATATGAACCCGTCGAAGCATGATTTAGTGAAGTAGCAGTAAAATTTATATATGAAAATATTATTACAATATTTGGATTCCCTCTTTCCCTCATCAATGACCGAGGCACGCACTTTATTAACAAAAATATTGTTGTACTATAGACTGAATTCATGATCAATCATCAAAATAGTTCGACCTATCATCCACAGTCAAATGGAGCCTTTGATTCATTTAACAAAACTTTAACCAAAGCATTAACAAAATTATACAACATTGAAAAGGACGATTGGGATGACAAGATACTTCATTATTTTATGGGCATACTACATAGCTTATAAACAGTCGACTAGGTAGAAGCCCTTCAAATTAGTCTACAAACATGAAGAAATCATGCCACTACACTTTAGAACAGAAGCACCAATAATTGTATACATACTTCATCTTGATAATGTAAAAGCTATCGAAGACATAAATTTTGATCTAAAAAAGTTAGAGGAACAATGACAGATGACAATTCATCACTAGGAAATCCAAAAACAACAACAAAAATCTTGGCATGAAGAAACATAAAAATGAAAGATGTATCAATCGGTGACCTAGTACTATTATACGACAGTCGAATAAAAGGAAAAACAAAGAAACTACATACAGCTTGTCTTGGGCCCTACAAAGTCGAAGAGTTGAATAACAATGGATCGGTCCGACTAAAAGCACTACAATGTAATATATTTAACAAAGTGGTCAATGACACAGGAATCAAAATATATAGAGAATAACATCAACACGACACCAACTAAATGATCATATCACCATTTAGTCGAACGTTGTATCCTAGGGTTTGTAAAATTTAATAATTTGTATATTATCTAGCTTAACAATACTATGTTAAATGAAAATGAATTTATAGAAAAAATAACCTAAACACTAATAGTATATAATAATATTTTAAGACATGGACAACGGAAGGTAGCATAATGACAGTAGACTATAAATTAGAGAGTGAGAAAAACTAGACTAGAAGGATGGACCAAAAAGATGCACCCAAAACCAACCAGGGATGGGAAGCTTTCTAGTGATGACCAAAGGAGTACTCAAGCCCAGAGAAAACAAATCGAATCGGTCGATGAACAACCTACTACGACTTACCCCTATGGTGAAGCTATGATTATAGACGACAAAGGCATGAGGTGGAAGACTCTTCAAACGTATGAACCAGCTGCTTAGCACAAAATCAACATTTAATACCATCACCTACCCAAATAGATGGTGTCCTCCACAAGAATCCTATAAATGAATTCCTCGAGTAGAGATGGGTGCAATTTTGTAAATAATTGGAGAAATCACACATAGATCTAGAAATTCCATAGATATCAAACCCTATTTCTTCACCATTTATAGGAAAATAAATGGCCCCAAGGAAATCCACCATAACTAGGTCCATGAAAGAAACAAAAAAACTCATCGAGAAGATGAAGAAGCCACCATGACTCCATTAAAAGCCAGCCTAAATACGATCAGAAAAGAAAGAATAGAAGCACACCAATGGAATAGATACTTGAGAGGACTAAGAGATTGAGTTATTCATAATAATAAATGGAGCAATGAATCCAACAAGTTAGTCATAGAAAATATTCGATATTATCTGTGTTCACCCCTATTGGAAAACTTTGACGGGTTGATATACCTAATTGCACAATACATAATTAGTTGATATCATACAGGGAAGTTATGGTTTGATGAACTAGTAGAAATCAATTTCTCCCTTATAGCGTCTGTCACCCACTTACCAAACTAAGTGCCACCAGTACCATTAGGCATCAAGACGAACCTTATAGAAGAATTCACATGATCCCCTAAGGGTAAGAAATACAAAGGATTAGTCATTAATAAAATACTTTACCAAACTTATAAGTATGTTGCGATCATAGTATCCATATATTTAACAAGCATTGGTCAGCCATCCAACCTCATAATGAACATGTTGGAATTTGTCAAAGTTATTTCCAAAAAAGCCAAAATATTCAACTCGGTAGAATATTTGGCTGGGATCATATATTTGACTTGAGAAAAATGCTAGGAGATAGGATCCCCTATTATATTTCGTCCTATGTTAATTTGGTTTGCGATGTACATAATAACCCCAGTCAGAGATCATGCATTTAGAGAAAATTTAGGACCACTAATGAACAAAATTGAGGCATTTCAACCCCATGGCTACACCCAAGGTCCCAAACTTGCCAAAATATGGCTTGAAAACTAGTTTCAAGTCCTAAAAACTACAACGTTGAGATGGAGGGTTCCTCAACCTGTTTGACAGAGTCTACCTCTAACCACACATATCTAGCTTGATCTAGACTTCACCAAAGTTTGGTTCATGTAGGGAACAATTGAAAATGAAACAGGACTTGACTATTGTCAACCAATAAAACAAATTTTCCAAGATCTCGTAGTTTAGTCGAACACGGCCCACCCAATACTAGAAATTGCATGGAAAATAGATTTATCGCTCTAAGAAACATTCACTAATGGATAGAAAGAAGAATCCTTTGAATCAAGTTCATACTTAGAAGTTTTTGCATCCCAAGAAGAAGAATAAATTCCTCTAGCCATTATTTTGTTGAAAACCCAGCCCAAGCTGATGGAATAAAAGAACTGTCAGGAGAAACGATGAAAGATGATGAACCTCAAGAAGGTGTGCAGTCGTCTCCTAACCTCTTAAAAAAAAAAACTTAACATCATTGTAGAACAAATCCATATAATGCATAAGACATTTAAATGGACACACTCAAAAAAATGGAACTCTATAATTAATTCCTTGACTGAAGATGAACTCCAAGAATTACATAACGATGTAGAGTAAGTCATTATAGATTCTATCATCACAAGGTTACCATTGAGCAACAAATTGAGAAAAATATAACTAAGGAATAGGAGCGTGAAAATGTAAAGTTTCCTCCTCTTACAAAGCTAAAAATTTGATCAAAATCACAACCTAAAAACCATGTGACTGTTCCTGACAATTCCTCGTTGCCATATATGAATCTTGTCGTCAAAATCCCCACTTAGAAAAACCCTAAATAAATTGAAGAAGAACAATCCCTTCTCTCTACCATCCAAGAACGATCCTTCCAGAAATTACTTGAAATATTTCCCAGGCAGTTTCCCAAGCTATAGAAATATATAATCAAATGACCAATTCTAGAAGCCACCGACCCACCAAAAACCCATTTCTTATCCTTATCAGGAGCAAAAATCCTTTTAAGCTTCCTAATTTACCTCATAACTTAGGATACCACACAACAACAATGGAAAAAATCCCACACAAGTCACTAATTCCCCAATTTTTCTCAGCTTCAACAATCACATCATCCATTGTGAACCAACCACGTATTAAATGTGCTACTACCATTACTACCCAAATAATGTCTATATTGACCATCCCACCATTTTCTTCAGCCATTGCTCCTTATACAACCACAACAACCATTCTAGCTACCCATACAAATCTAATTATTCAATCGTGCCTCTATCATCTTCGACCATTTCTGATCTGATGACTTCTATTACCACATCTCCTCCTGTATTCACCATTCTTACCTCATCTAGATATGCACCAGCAACTACCCCTCTGATTACCCTTGATCCAGATGCCTCGATGATGCCTACTTCTTTACCGGATTCTCAACAGCTGAGTGAGATACAAGAAAAGAAGGAATCCAAGAAAAATAAAAATAAAAAACAATTACAAGTCTCATTTCAGTGCATTACAGATGCAAAAGACCATGAACTAGACACCGTCCTCCATAGCATAATCAAAGAGTAGAAGAAAATATGGTCAAAATATAATAAGAATCTTAACACCATTGAATACCAATAACTTGAAGTACTACAAAGCTTCGATAGCATAATCAAGAAAGTAAAACCAACACTATCTGGACCAACGGCCAAAAATCCAATCGATCAGATAGAAGGAGAAACATCCACATAACATGTAAATAATAAAAACCCATTTAAGATATATATAATCTAATATATCATCATACACATATATATGCATATACTAGTCATGTGACCCAAACCAGATCTACAACATATAAGTACACACACATAAGTTTGTCATACACAATCCGGATATAAATCCCTCAAAAATCACCCCTATGGAAGTCATGGACTAGACCATCGAAGATGGGACACTATATAGTTACCCTCTTGATTTGTTAGGATTATTGAATCCTCCTTTAACCAAATTAGTCTATTTGTTATTATTTCTTAGCTTAGGAGTTCATTTATCATATTACTCAAGTTTTGATGCCACTGGATCCATTGGTGTCACCAGTGCCATTGGTGCCACCGGTGCCAATCCCTACCATTTAGTAGCCACTCTGAGTGCCACCAGCAGCCTCCATCAGTTGGTCATGGTTGGTAAGAATTTATGCTAAGTCAAGCTCTAGTTACAATTAGTTAGATCACTTTCAGTTAGTCTAGCGCCAACTTTGCATGATTTAAGTGAGAGTGGTGCCTTTTCCACCTACCCCAGTTGTTAACTAATTGTATACTAATTTAGACATCAAGAGTCAAACTAGTGAGTTCCATGCAGTGATTTAGACACACTAAGTTAGATAGCAAGTCAATTTTAGATGGTATATTCGAATCTTATCCCCATGATTCAAATTCTACTTATTGTAAAACCATTATATTATGGATTAATGAACATAGATTAATGTTGTGATTAACTAATCAAAACTTGACTGTTTTATCTGAAAATTGTGGCATGAGTTTTATTGTTCAGTGTACATTTTCCTTGTTAATTCAACTGGATAATTTCCCTTCACAATCTCTCTTATTTTCATGTAGATCAATGGTTCAATAATTTAACATGGTATCAGATCCTTGTTCAGGATAGCAGCAAGTCTTGTCTGATCTCCATTGTACACCAGAAGCAGTTGATTTTCCACATAAATCCTGGAACCATAGCATTTCTCCCTTTGTATTCTATCCAAAGAGGTCTATCAAGGTGTGACAGACTCTGAAAAAGTGTACATGTCGAGGTGGAAAGGATTGAACTGACATGATTGTGAATTGAATTGGTTTTTGTAGTGATTCTTTGTAGGTACCTATGCATATTCTTGAGGAATTGACTGATTAGCATATAGAAATATGGACTCTTTAGCTCTTTTACCCTGGACTTCCTTACACCCTTCAGCTACACTGATTAAAGAGCAAATATGAAGGTAGCACTATGAAAGCTTGGTCTATTTAGGATGAAAATGGGTAGAGAAACTGAGCCCCAACACTATGTTGAGAAGAACAAATTTTTGAATCGGCTTGATGAATCCTTCGGCTTCATGCGCACTCATTTCTCCCAAGATCTTTTGTTCCACCTTGAGGGACTAAGGAATCAAAAGGAAGATTGGGAAAATATTTAATCTTTGCTTGGAAAACAGGTTGAGCTTTGAGAGCATATTTTGGAGAATGAGCTCATTGGTATACAACCTAGCAGTTTCAAAGCTATTCAACAATTCTTTACAAAATACAACTTTCTAGTACTACAATGCAAACAATGTGGATCAGAGAGGAAAGATGAGCAGCTTATGCTGTCAATGCTGAGAAATATTGGCTCAGAGTACTCAGTATTTGTCTCTACATTCCATTCCGGAAGATCTTCCATCCCTAGTTGGAATATGCCTTCTCTAGATTCTTTTGTTCAGTCCTTAATACAAGAGCAAGATAAATTTTTTCAAATGGGAGTGATTCAGACCTCCATGAATCAAGAACTCGTAGTGACAGAAGCAAACAATGTGCAAGAAAGAGAGAAGAACAAAGGGAAGGATACTAAAAACACTAATTCGAACCCAAAGGAGAATTAGAGATCTTCAAGTGGAGCCTCAGGTTCCAAGAAGAAAGAAGAAATTCGAGAAGATTAGGTATCCCTACTATATGAGAGGCTTTCATCAAGAGAGCCAATGCATGAAGAAGACCATCGACCAGTCATCAACACTCCTCGAACAAAACAATATTTCCCTTCCACAATGACCAAAGAAGTCTGATGTTGGACAACCGATAGAATATCATGAGAGGTTCCATGCCTTGAAGGTAGGATTCACTCATTCGAAGGCCTAATTGATAGATTTTGGGGCATCCAATCACATGGTTTCGTAAATTTAATCCTTCATTACTCTAGATATCTTAGGAGGACCTAACATTCATATGGGATATGACTCTCAAATCCCAACTGTTGGGAGAGGTTCTATTAAAATCCAGCATGGTGAATTCAAGAATGTACTCTATGTGCCCTCTCTTGCTGCAAATATGTTGTTTGTTTATTATATGACTCATAGAGGCTCTCCCAAGTGAGTTACATTCGACTCTGACATAGTAGAAATCACTCAATCATCTACTGGAAAATATCATAGCGAAAGGGTTTGCTAATTATGCCTCCAAGGCATATGAGTTCTCCCATTTCCTGCATGCTTCACATCCAACAACTCTATTGACTCGTGCCAATAAAATAAGCAAGTTGTGGAATGAGATATTTGTGAATCTTAATTTCAAATATATCCATCAAATTCACAATGACAAAATGGTTGAAGGATTTCCTCTCATCCAAACATCAGATGGAGTATGTCTTGGTTGCTTGGTAGGTAAGAATCCGAAAAAGAGATATGAATTTGGGAAGAAAATTAGAGCTGCCTCTACACTTGATCTAATACACATTGATGTCTTCGGACCAATTTCTACAAAATCGATCAAAGGATCCAAGTATTTTCTTACTTTTATTAATGATTGTTTAGGGTTTTGTTGGGTTTATTTTATGAAGCATAAATGAGAGGTATTTGAAACTTTCAAATTTTTTAAATCCTTGGTTGAAACTAACTTCAGAAAGAATATCAAGTCCATTAGATCAAATAATTGAGGTGGATACATTAAGGGATATTTTCAACATTTCTATGAATCAGAGGGGATTCGAATGGAACACTCAGTTCCATACACACCACATCATAATGGTGTGGCTGAGAGGGAAAATAGATCATTAAAGGAGATGGTGGCTTGTCTTCTCCAAGCAAATAATGTCCCTCCTTCTCTTTGGGATGAAGTTATAAACTGTGCTTCATACATTCAGAATAGAGTGCCTCATAAATCAGTGATTGGGACCACTCCTTTCAAAGCACTATTGGGGCATAATCCTTATGTCTCACACTTGATAATTTTTGGTTCCAAAGCTTGGGCCAAAATTCCTATGGACAAGAGAAAGGACTTCCAAGCCCAGTGTAGTGAATGCATACTATTGGGATATGCTGAGTATGCAAAAGCATATAAATTGATGGATCTTAGAACTAGGAAGTTCTTCATAGAGCGCATTATTCAGTTTCAAGAAGATCAGTTGCTTAATCCACCATAATCCAAAGCACAAGGAGATATAAACACTCTTCCATTTCCATTTGATGATGATATTTTCTCATGTTTCATATTCATATGATGAGGAACAATATCAACATGATTTTGATATTGAGGTTGTACCTCATGAGAATCTAGATCCAAATCCATCTCCCATTCCAAATCAATGGCCTAATCCTAAATGGTCCCAAAAGCTCATTGAAGTATCTGGGAATGGTGCTAGAAATCTAGATGATGAAACAAGAACACGGTCACAGTATCAGAATGAGCATGTTGCACTCTTTGACACACCTTTGTTATATACAAAGTGGTGCAACAAAATTCTAGGAAAGTGCTACTTGATGATAGCGAATGACCAACCATTTGGCCCACTGAAGAAAAAAATTGATTATTCCATTCCTCCTCCAAAAAGAAGAGAAACATACAACATTCATCAGATCAAAAGAACATTGAGAGTTTCACATGCACAGTTTCAGGATGTTGATGCATAGAAGAACCAAGATACTGCATTACTACTACACAGTGCTGCAAATTGCAACAAATTTTTTGCAAGTTTTTAACTAAAGAGGAAAATTTTCCCTTAAGTATAGCTTGATTTCCTTATTTTACCTGCTTATTTTGAGGGGGGGGGTTTCCATGAGGTTTTCCCCATTTTCCTTATTTTATTAAGCAATTTCTTTTGTCATTTAGATTGTATGGGTGACTTTTGTCCTAGTTCCCAGGGCCCAAGTTGTCCAAAGTTAGGATTAAGGGGGGTTCTAGGATTATTGAAGCCTCCTTTAACAAATTTAGTACATTTTCTATTATTTCCTAGCTTAGGAGTTCATTTATCTCCTTACTAAATTTTTAGTGCCACCAATGATATTGGTGCCACTGGTGCCATTGGTGCCATTGGTGCCACCGATGACATTGGTGCCACGGGTTCCAATCCCTATAGTTTAGGAGACATTCTAAGTTCCACCAGTAACATCCATCAGTTGGTCATGGTTGGTAAGCAGTTATGTAATTTCAAGCTCTAGTTACAATCAGTTAGATCACTTTCAGTTAGTCTACCACCATCTTTGCATGATTTAAAGGAGAGTGGCACCTTTTTCCACCTACCCGAGATGTTAACAGATTGTAAGATGATTTAGACATGGAGATTTAGACGAGTGATTTCCATGCAATGATTTAGACGCATTGAGTTAGCCAGTCAGTCAGGTTTAGTTGGTAGATTCAAATCTTAACCCCATGATTTGAATTCTACTTATTTCCACACCATTGTATTACTTATTAATGAACATAGATTAATGTTGTGATTAAATTACCAATAAATTGTCCATTTTATATAAAAAAATTGTGGCATGATTTTAATTGTTCAGTGTAAATTTTCCTTGTTAATTCAACTGCATAATTTCCCTTCACAATTACTCTCATTTTCATGTATATCAATGGTTCAATAATTTAACAGGATTAAACTTGACCCAAAGTTTCATAAAGAAAAGAAAAAAGATAAAGAGTCATTTTCTTGTCTCATATAATAGGGAGGACCTAATATCAAACATCCAACAATGTAGGTTGCAATTAACTCCATGCCATCTCTTTAGCTCCTAACAAATTTATTATTAAAAAAAACTGATCACTGCAAGGCAATATCATCATCATAATTTCCTACCATACAACTAGATCCATGCATCTCTACTCATGCAAAAACATAGTTGTTATGTCATAATACCTCCAAGATATCAAAACATTTCATTCATATAATCCACATAACAAGTTGGATCAAAAGCAAATACATAATTACCATATCCTATCATATTATTATATAAGTATATAATTTACACGACCTTGGTTATCATAATGTTGTTACTTGAATCTCATAACGTCATTGATTATTGTTCCATTGTATCATTTAACTTTTTATAGATAGGATTATAAACAATCAATACATACATACACTCTACGTCGACATATATCATATGAATAATCCACATTTGCATTTCTTACATAGTCTAGAAGCCATTCTTAGTCATTAATACAACATAGTTCTAAGTGCAACCAGAGTAGGCCATTCTATATCAACCAGTTACCCGCATTTACACATATATTGCTAAAACATCATTTCTTGAATATGCATACATACATGCATATATTTACATAAACTTAGTATCAGTTCAGAGGTCTTATAAAGTATAAATAAACCAAGGTTATACTCATTCAAAAAAGCAATCTCTAGTCATTCTCATCCATACACATACCAACATCTCATGCCCACATTCTATATTTATAAACCCTTATATGTTTACCATATTCACAAAAACAAAAAGTCATAGTCAAGCAACTTATGGTCCAATTACTAACTCATTAAAGATAAGCCTAAGGTCATTCTTAACATCCATAATTTGCATCTAGATTAATCATAGCATTAAATCATTCTAAATAAAGTATAAATCACTCAATCACTTATCAATCCCATAGTCATCCTACTTAATGCCATTTTAGTAAGAGCATTGCACTCAATTTTTTATTCTATTTCTAGGATACATATTGAATAATTCAACTTTTATGTTGTTTTCATGCTAATTGTATCATGTCAATTCCTAAGAGGATTTACAAATTGCCTTGAAATACATTTTCCTAAGACCCTCAAAACTAACGTAAACTAGATTATGCTAAATGTTTGGTAATTTAGAGAGCGATATGACATTGTGTATCATCAATCATCAATCCAAAACTATCATTTTTACATTTTCTATGTTAAAATCCTTCTGCAACTAGCTATCTTTGTACACTCCAAAGGTATATTTTCCTCCTTTTGTTAGAAAAACATGATCACAGAGCAATAATAGTAAACAAGGTGCAAAAATTAAACACATAAACACATTACAATAGATACACCAGTTTAACATGGTTAATCCAAGATGGGATACGTCCACACATACATAATGAGTCCTTTACTATTATACAGTCCAACAAAATGAAGGGATACAACCTGCAACACAACCAATGCACTTCCTCTTCACTCTCTCACAGTCTCTCTCACACAATCATAGAGATCGTTTTACAATGCTACAAATACAATACACAACCATATTACAATGCCTTCCTTTTATAAGGGGAATACCATGGGAAAATACCATGATCTACCAAAACCATGGGCCCGTAAATCATCCATTATTGACCAGGTCATGACTGTGAAATTACAACATTTTACAAGGCATTTTTACTAGATTTTCACTACGAGGGTGCTTCCCCAAATCCCTGCCAGGGGGGACTCCCAAATCAGTTGCCGCCCCCTAGACCCCCCATGGAGAATTTAGTGGGGGGGAATCTCCCCACACCCCCCGTCATGGTACTAGGATCTAAACATGATTGAAACATGATCTCTAAATCAGGAAGATCAGGATCCACAACCAACACTTCTTACCTTATATTCATGAATAATATTAATGAAATTGACCCAACCTTTCATTAATTTAGGGCTTACTTCATATATACTATGTGAATTAAATTAATTTGTTGTCATAAGGTTAATAAAAATAGCATTCAAATGGATTCTTTCAATCTTCAAGATCAAACTCATTGTTGATTTTTCCATATACAAACTCAAATATGACACAAGATTTTAACAAGGCATGTGGTTCTTACACAGATTCAGACAATGCCCTTATTTCAATTCATCCTGAAGTGAACTTCAACTCACCTAACACTTATCATTATTAGCATAACCAAGTGTTACCTCCATCTCCTATTACCAAATAAATTTTACTTTCTATTGATCACAACATCAACCGTATCCATGTTTCTATGGTTTCTACAACCATCTAATGCACATCATCCATAATGACCTTTAGCTCATACCAACTCAACCATGTCACTACTTCTAGGAATTCATCTAGGAGATATAGGTCCGAGGAGCCCATTTAAGAATCATGCCTTATCACATATTAGACCTACAATATCCTTTATTTATAGAACTTTACTAGTGATATGCTTCTTTAATATCCTCTATTCAAGAAAAACAAAACTAACTAACTTTAATTTCAAGGGATCTCTAAGCTCAACCCTCTATAACCAAAAAGGGTTTCACCCAAGAGATACTAATGACTCTTATGCATCCATATTGCATAAGTAAATATATACTGATAAAAATCATTTTAAAATCATTAACTCATTCCCAAGTTGATGGCACACCAAATTTAAGATTATTCCCATAGGGTTTATTATCAACATCACCCAATATCCTAAACAATACTTATGCCACTATTGAAAATATCTTCTTGAGAGTTAATTCAAGGTTTCAAAATATTATATTAGTTTACTCTTAAAGAGTTCGAGACACCTTTCCAAGGTGTCATATCTTTTAGTTTTTTCAACATTTAAGCTAGCATTATGTTAGGATCTTTTCACTGAGAGAATAACAAGCACAGCAATAACATAAGCACATCACATGAGACAAGAGACACAAAGATTTTAGGAGGGGAAACCATAAATGGAGAAAACCCCTCAACTTCCTCTAAGATAGTATCACCACAAGATGTGAACCCAAAACAGTAAGATGACCTCCCAACACAATAGCAGCCTTCTGTCTTCTGTCAAGCCAAAGATTTCCTTCTCCAAAGGTGCGCCACACTTGAGAGAGCAAGTGATGTAATTCACAAGTGATAAATAGAGAGACTCTCACTCTCTATTTATATTCTTCCGTTGACTTGAAGTGCACTCAACCATTTCACACATAGGCTTGACCTAATAATTAATTACTTGATCCTACACCTTAATTAGTGTATAATAACCCAAGTGCCCCTAAACTGTGGGGACTTACCTAATGACTTGATATGACTTGTTTACATTATTAATCCTCCCGATTGGAACATCGGGGCATGACCACATGACTCAAATACATAATAGAAACATCCCGGAATAAACATCGGGTTACAATACATAAGATACATAGAAGAATACATTCTGAAGTTACATATACATCAACACTCCCTCTTAACTAGGAGGGTATTCTTTCGACACAATTTTCAGCACTGGTCTTCTTCTCTGTATCACTGGATCATGTTCGTCTTCAAGTCATCTCTGTCATCAAGTCTTCTTCGTCTTCAAGTCATCTGGATCTGGATCATCTCTCGATCTGGATCATCATAAAATGGCATCACTGGATCTAGATCATCACTCGATCTGGATCAACATCACCGGACTGGATCTAGATCATCACTCGATCTGGATCATCTCTCTGGACTGGATCTGGATCATCACTCGATCTGGATCATCTCTCTGGACAGGATCTGGATCATCACTTGATCTGGATCATCACTGCTGGATCTGGATCATCACTCGATCTGGATCTCTCGGAGTCATCATAACTGGATCTGGATCATAGCTCGATCTAGATCTCCACTGGTCATCATCAAGTGTGTACTATCTCTTCATAGGAAGTTCTACAGAGCCATCCCTATTTCATGCTGGATGTAGGCCCACCACCTACAGGTCTTCATCATCACTGGCCATACTGGAGAATCCTCAGGACTTATTACATGCGTCACAAAACCTCGAAAGAGCATCCCAGGACTGATTACGGGCACACAGCCCAACCTATAGGATCTCCCAGGGCTGATTACATGTGACCTCACCACAAAACCTCGCAAGAGCATCCCAGGACTGATTACGGGCACACAACCCAACCTATAGGATCTCCCAGGGCTGATTACATGTGGTCATGGCAAAACCTCACAAGAGCATCCCAGGACTGATTACGGGCACACAGCCCAACCTATAGGATCTCCCAGGGCTGATTACATGCCATCCCAGAGCAAAACCTCGAAAGAGCATTTGCCAGATGTCCCAGGGCACCGAATTACATGCCATAGGAAAAACCTCGAAAGACCATCTGCAAATATCCCATGACTGATTACATGCTCATTTGCACAACCTGACTGAGTGTTCTTGGTAACTGACCAGGTGCCTCCATTCCTAGAATGGCAGTTTCCCTTACATCTGTCCTACTCGACAGAATGGCCAACACTTATATCTGACATGGAAGGAACTAAATCCTTTAGCCATGAACAGAATGGCTATGCCCTTACATCTGACCTGCTCGTCAGAATGGCACAATCCCATCCAATGATGGAAGACTCTCAACTCTAACGAGGAGAGATTTCTGCACTTACATCTGCCATGGAAGGAACTAAATCCTTTAGCCATGCACATAATGGCTCTGCCCTTACATCTGACCTGCTTGTCAGAATGGCTAGCACTCATATCTGTCATGGGAGGAACTTAATCCTTTAGCCATGACCAGAATGGCTCAGCCCTTACATCTGACCTACTCGTCAGAATGGCTCAATCCCATCCAATGATGGAAGACTCTCAACCACACTGAAGAGAGATTTCTGCACTTACATCTGACATGGAAGGAACTAAATCCTTTAGCCATGAACAGAATGGCACAACCCTTACATCTGACCTGCTCATCAGAATGGCTATGGATCTCAGTACTCATATCAGTCATGGAAGGAACCAATCCTCTCACCATGACGGAATATCTCAGCCCTTACATCTGACCATGGAAGGAACCAATCCTCTCACCATGTCAAAATGGCTCTAGATCTCATCACTGTCTCTGGGAGGAAGCCTCAATCTGGAGAACACCAAGTCTCTCTCTGAAGTACTCAAACTTCAGCCTAGCCAATGGCTTCGTCAATACATCAGCTATCTGTTCCTCCGTCGCAACATATCGAACC